>JADWQK010000457.1:0-124843 GCA_017933935.1 Sesamia nonagrioides | reverse complement strand
AATAATTCAAAATTTCTTATATTATTATAACACATGACGTAACGACGTATGCGAACGTAATCGGAGCCTTACGTCCAAGGGTACGCGGAATGGAGCGGTGACTTGTTTACTAGAGTCCATTCACCCTAGCTCAAAAATTATCAATATTTTTTTTTTATTACAATTATGAACTAGTGATTATAAAGGGCGCTGGTTTATCAAGAGCCTATTCACTCAATAAAACTGAGTGAATAGGAAGGAAGACGGCAGTTGAGCGAGGTGATGCAATGATAAACCCTACGATGCTGCACCAGAAGGAGATTGATCTGGAGACCCTCCACGACCAAACTTCCGACGCAAAAACATTTCGCGTACCGTACCCGGCACACATGGGTACCCAACTGGTCAGACCCGCCCTGCGTACGGCTTCACCAGACAAAATGTCGGAACACGACGAATCGCTTGGCGGCAAGACTTTGATCGGTGGCTGGTAACTTCTGCAGGCAGCGGATGATTTAATTCCCCCATCTCCGTTCCACCAGCGGACGACCCGTCGTACGGCTGGTTTCCACCCTTACGTTGTTTACACCACTACGATCCGGACGAAGCGTTTCGCCTGCTCCTTTAAACCGCGTACATCGAGGGACTGGAACAATTTGCCAGCGGCGGTGTTTCCGTCGGACTACAATTTGAGTGTCTTCAAGGCTAGAGTGAATAGGCTCTTAATAAACTAGTGCGCTTTACCATCAACGATTGCGTCACTGCTTATCATCAGGCAGGATTGCGGTCAAGCGCTGGTTTATAATATGTAAAAAACAAAAAATGTTATGGCCTACCACCGAGCAAATCTTACTACGTATGTAAAAATTGTTCAAAAAATTTTTTTTGTTTTCACTAGTGTATAATAGTCATTGGATAGATGAAGTGGCAGTTTTAAACTATGTACTGAAATTCAAAAATTTTACGGTGCAAGTATATTTAATTACAAACGTAGGCTTTACGAGTTGGTAAGAAACAATCAAACGCTTGACGAATATTATAATAACCCAGCAAGATTTAAAGTCAATATTTTCATATTATGTAACGTTTTCAAATTTAAAAAAATGTTCAGTTTTGACTTATAAATCTTTTCTACACTCAAAATAAATTATATTAGAAAAGATTTTACCTTAACAAGACAAGTAAATTAAATCGAGTTGTCTGTTTGTGATGTCAACATAACAGCTTTTTCCTTATTTTATGTATAATTTATGTCATTTCAAATTAAGCACTTTGATATAATTTATATGATATAAAAGCTTGTCGCGAGATACACGTAAAATAAATATTTGATATGTTTAATACATTCTTTTATAATTTTCAAACTATGTAGATAGGAGTATTTAAATCTCGCGACAAGCTTTTATACCATATAAATTGTATTAAATGTGAAATGATATAAATACATACAAGTTTTAGTAAAAAAAGTTTATGCATTTAAATATAACCTTTTTTAAAAACCTTTTTACTTTTAATTTATTTAAATGTTGTCTATTTGGTCCACCTAATTTTCGAAATAGTAAAACCGAAAAAAAAAAAGAATCGCGGGTCTGTGTTTGCATGTTTCCCCTTTTTCTTCTATAAAAACGTTGCCCCACGCTCAGAATTTCTCCTGTATCGTGGGTGCGTTAAAACACATATAAACTCACATACACAAACAACCAGACCCAGAACAACTACTGTATTTTTGTTTCCCTACTAGCTGTCAGTAGGGAAAGAAACACACAGTTTTAATAATTATTATGCTTTTATTATAATTCCAGTGTATCGGTCACTCCTGGTACGTCGCCATCGACTTCCAGTTGTATCTGGTGTCGCCCATAATTCTCTTTTGGGTGATGAGTGGCAAGAAATACTTAGCTTGGATGGGTGTGGTAGGAGGACTCGCCGCTGTGTTGATAGCTTCAACTGTATACTGTTTCCATATTAATATGCCCACTGCAACCCATGTGCCCGCGTAAGTGATTTTGGGTTTAAGTACTTTATCATCATCATCTCAGTGCTAGTCCCAGTCCCATTCGAAACTTTTTCAGCTTTGGATCCTGGGGTCCGCTTTAGCAGTCTAACTGCTTATTTTGGCTAAACTTCGATATTTTACGTATTGTCAGGCTTACGCCACCCGAAGGCGATATTGATGCATTGCAGTTAGGCCAATTCTTGGACTTTTGAGGGCTCCAACAAACCGTAATGACTGCTATTAGATGTTCATATAGCAACCGGGACCAACAGCTTAACATGCTTTCCGACACGACCAGACCAGTGCAAATATTCATATTTATGCATACAAATATTTGCACTGCGCGAGGATTTAACCCGGACCGCGCCTCCTTGGGCAGCGGCCGCGTTCGCTACCGCTACGCCATGAAGGCTGTCGTTTTGAGTACTTTATATTACTAATAAATTTATAGTTCCTAAGTTCGAACCCTGATACGAGGTATACTTTGTGTAAATTATCTCATCACTACTATTCTTAAAACGGTGAAGGAAAGCATCGCGAGGAAACCGGCATATCCTAGACCTAAAGAAGGCACCACCATGCACCTGCCATCTAATATGTTCATTACCCTTGACTGGTTGACTGGTATAAAATTCTTGAAGCATAAAGACAGCCTATGCTCCTTAAAGCGAATAGTAAATAACCAAAAATTCATTTAGAAGACATGTACCAAGCTTCACTGTCTCTCGCAGAGAGATAGCCTATGTCTTAATAGTGGGATTATTTGGGGGTAGGTAATAAGGACCTACTTAACGAATATGAGAGATGTAAAATATTTTTTTGTCAGAGCTTCTTTATTATTATTTCCATTTACTTAAATAAAGACATACGTCGTGGTGGCCTAGTGGTTAAAACAGCCTCTCAAGCATGAGTGCGCGGTTTCGATTCCAGGTCAGGCAAGTACCAATGTACCTTTTCTAAAGTCATATGTACTTTCTAAGTATAACTTGGACACCAATGACTGAAGGTGAATGAAAACATCTTGAGGAAACCTGGACTTTAAGTCTGAAATCATCAACCCGCATTGAGTAAGCGTGGTGATTACGCTCAATCCATCTCTGTATGAGAGGAGACCTGTGCCCAGCAGTGGGACGATAAAAAGATTGATGATGATCATGATGATACTTACAACAAATAGTAGTTTATTTTTTTCAAATTACGATGCTCCGTGACTATAATTTATAGATAACTCTAAACTTAAATTTAGATTAATTTGTAAACAATGAAATAATCAAACTCAAAGTCATTGATTGCTAATATTTAATAAAAATAACAATATTAAATTAATTAATAGTAATATTTATTGTTAATTAATCAACAGCTATCTCGCTCGTGTCCTTAAGTGTCCAATTTATCGCTTTTCATTTCAAGAAAAGTAAAAATATAACAAAAAAAGGATTGTGTGGTTTTACGAAACCATGGTAAAAGTGAAACATTTTGGTCAGCTTCTATAAAAAATATATGAAGAAAATTTTAATGTTTGTAGTTAATTAGCTGCGCCGCGCGATTTCACCCGCGTAGTTCTCAATATGTTATTTTTTTATATGATCCGTTCCTAATTGGTCGCAGTGTGATTTTATGTAGCCTAAGCCTTCCTGGATTAATGGGCTATCCAACGCAAAAATAATTTTTCAAATCGAACCAGTAGTTCCTGAGATTAGCGCGTTCAAACAAACAAACTCATCAGCGTTATATATTAGTATAGATTAGTTTTTCTCTTTTGCAGGCGTGTCGACGATATATTTGATTACGTACACAAATATTACATAAATACTCTGGCGCGAGCTTCTCCTTTCTTCGTTGGGATGGTCTTCGGTTATATTCTTCACATTTATCGCATGACTAGAATACAGATACCGTGGGTAAGTGTATTGAAAGATGTGACGGGGTCCACGAAGACCGATGCCTCCTGAGCCAGGGTTGTGAGTTGGTTAAAAAGAAACCGTGGCGCTGGCGCAAGGGTAAATGAAGAAACACGGGTGTGTTTTACTCGTAAAATTGTGACACGCTCATCCACCCCGCCCAGAGCGGGAGAAGTTATTTCATGATTTTCCATCCAAACAAAAAAGGGTAATTTTGAATGTAAGATACATTCATCCAAATCAAACAAAAAAAAAAGTGTATTGAAAGATGAAAGAAGGCAATTTTATTAGAAACGTTTGTCTTATATATGTGTCTGTAACCTCCTCACTAGACGTAAAATTGTTACTAACCTTATGTCTAAAATAATAGATAAATAATAATGTCTTTTCTATTGTTAAAAACCATCTGAAAGAAAAAAAAAACAGTTGGGCAACAGTGCTTGCACAACTGTTTTTTTTTTCATAAGAGTAGAATTGATAAGGAAAATTGTGCGAAAAAATTGACAATAATTCTAACTGACATAGCAAACAAAAACAATATTTAAATGAGACTCTTAGCAGTCAGCTCTTAGCAGCTTCTTTGGGTCTCTAATCACCTGAAGTATTCTCATAAAATCATTTTGCATCGAAAGAGAATACGCTTTAATAAAAATATCTTTATCTTTCAGATCCTTGCTATCTTCTTCTGGGCCTGTGCTGCAGGTATAGTTGGAGGAAACATTTACTTTAAGTACAGAATCAAGCAGTTTGACTGGGATAACCAGCTGATGGATAATCTCATGAATTCTTTTATGAGACCTAGTTATGCATGTGCCATATGCTGGTTAATAATCGCCTGTGCGCATGGTTATTCTGGTGAGATTTCTAACATTTTCTTCTGAACTTAGTTATGACATTTCCCTACATTATTATAACATTACTTTTTCATTTTCAGGTCCAATAAATTGGTTCTTATCTCTTGAGGAATGGCGATTACCTGCTAGACTTTCATACGGAATGTACTTATTCCACTATCCGCTTATGTTCTCCCTCAACTCAGCAGCGGTGGCTCCCATTTATTTTTCAGTTGGCGGTTTTGTGAGTATTTCTTTTTTTAAAGTTTATTTCTTTTTTAAATTCCTGATCAGAAAAAAGTGATCACCATTTAATTGATTTTACTTCATTTTGTAACTAGCAATAAAAAAAGAAATAATCGTATCATACATGCATAGATGTTCACACGACAGCATATCAAGCTACTACAGTCTGTCAGTTTTTTGTTATTAGATACTTAACATTATCTCTAAAGCATTAAAGTCCGTATTACAGAACCTTACTCAAAACTCAAGCTTTATTTAAAACTCGTTTGAAGCTATTTGATTAATTTAAACTAGTTTGAAGTAATGCTTAAATCTTGAGTAAGATTCTGTAATACGGTGTTAAGACTTTAGGTTGATTAGGAATATTTGATAGTTTCGGGTAGCTTCACCTACTATTACCATCTGTACATACAAAGTAATAATAATTGTGTGTAATGCTATATATTTGCCAAAGAACTTAAATTTTCTTAAAATAATGAATGCTTCTTGTCAACAGACGTTTAAGTTCCTGTCTCATTTAGTGTTGGCTCTGCTGTTTTCTTTCGTGTTTACTCTTCTTGTGGACTCACCAGTGACAGTTCTGTTTAAACAGCTGATGGAATCAGGTACTTATCTAAAATTATAAAAAAAAAATCATTTATTTCAGATAAAAAAAGTCCATAGACAAGGCAAGGCAAATGAGAATTTTGCTTATAACTAATAAGTTATAAACCGAAGTTTCTATAATGTGGGAAAACCAGTATAAGCCAATGTGCTAATCCTAATTAGAAACCATCCGTGAAATTTCATCCAAATCCGTTCTGGAGCAATTGCGGGATCTTTTCCGAATTTATTCAATTTGTATATATTCTAAAGGGTTTCTGGATGGTTTGATACCACTAATGACGGCAGCCGGGCAGGACGACTTTTGCCGGATCCACTAATGTTAAATTTGATTGAACTCAGAAGTTAAAATTTATTTTGTAATTTTCAGAGTATTTTTCTCCATACAAACTTTCACGTTAATAATATAAATAAAAAAATGTTAATGTTAATGTAAATGCGAAAGTAACTCTGTCTGTCTGTCTGTCTGTCGGTCTGTCTGTCTGTCTGTCTGTCTGTCTGTCTGTCTGTCTGTTACGCTTTCCCGCTTAAACCTCTCAACCGATTTTGATGAAATTTGGCACAGACAATCTTTAGACCCTGAGAAAGAACATAGGCTACCTTTTATCGCGGAAAAAAAATGATATTCCCGTGGGAAATCTAGAAAGCGCGATATAACTGAACTCCACGCGGGCGAAGCCGCGGGCGGAAAGCTAGTATTATATAATTTTGTTTACAAATAGACTTCTGTCCATTTTGACAAAATAAACTTGTTTGTTTCAGCAAAGAAAACGAAACCAGCAGTGTTAGGTAGCAAAGCAACAAAAGATGATTTTGATAAGAACGGCAAAGTTGTTGATGATTTCAAAGACAAGAAAGATGAGGATACTACCGAAGACAATAATCTAAAGCCTAATGGTATAAAAGAACCACAAGATTTCAAAGCGAATTCTATTTCTAATGGCGTCTTAGAAAAATCTGATACGAATGAAATTGTTGATGATAGAAATGACTCCAATGAAGATGTTAATGTAGTAGTTGTTAATGACAGTGATGTTAATATTGTTTCTAAAAGTGTACCTGAAAATAGATAGGATCGTTGATGATTTGAATGCAGATAAAGAAATCTCTGATATGTTATGTAACTTTTGTAATTTTGGAATAAAGTAAATTATTTATTTTATAAATATAATAGTATGTAGTGCTAATTAGTATAAGAATATTAAATAATAAATAAATTAGTATAAGAATATTAAACATGTACTTGGTGATATTCTATTTCATTTCCATTTTTATATTTATAATAATTAGAACAAAGGAGTGTGACCTCTCTGTTCTAATCATATATTATAAATACAGGTATTTAAAAAAGTAAGCACATCTGTTAGAAGACTCCTTGCAATGCTAACCTCAGATTTGATTCGGTAAATACTAGAGTTTTAATTAAGGCTCTCTTTATAAGATTTTTATAGTAAGAAAAGAATGAATCATTATTTATGATGCAAAAGTTTTTTCTGTCTTACGTCTAAGACAGAAAAGTCGGTGGCAAATATGAATGTTTATGGTCATGGTGCCTTTGGTTTTGTATATTCATTTTTGCCACCGACTCGAAATTAGTTATTTTCACTCTGTAGAGTTTTTTTTGTGGAAGACGGTTATTTTTTTTTTTTGTAAAAAAGTTTTTATTTTACAATTTTTAGTTGCAAAAAGTACTGTTCAGCTGCATCCGGTCAGACTGGACGCTGCCGCCAACATAGTTGGAAATAGGCTAGCAAGGAAATGACGCCTTATTTATATTAGAATTTTACCCGTAATTTTGGTTTAAATACCAAACTACTGAACCGATTTTTGTAAAAATTTCTCTGGAACTGGACTGAATGTCATCTAGAGATGACACAATTACGCGATTTAATTTTAGTCTCTTGATTTTTTTGATGGTCGCATCAGCATGGCGAGTAGCAGTGGCTAGTGGTTGTCCTACGTTAAACTTCAATGCTGTAAATTGTTGAGGCCTTCCCTCGACTGTCTATGGTCTTTATTATCAGATCTACTGCAGACTTTTGTTATAACCCACATGGTTGTAAACTTCTCATCAATATAAATTAATTGATACCAAACACAAGGTAGGTAATTACTGTAAATTGTTGAGGAGTTCCCTAAACTGACCTTTGTCTTCATCATCAGCTCCATAATGACAGTCACAACCTATCTAGAGGTAAGGTTCTTATACATACAAATTAATCAAGCACGAACATAACGTAGCTGTCATGAATCGTTGAGGAGTTCCCTCGACTGTCTCTAGGCTCCATCATCAGATCTACTGCAGACTTTCATTATAACCCATATGGATGCAAAGGTCTCATTAATATAAATGAATTGAATCCAAACACAAGGTTACTACTATAAAACGTTGAGGAGTTCCCTGAACTGACTTTTGTCTTCATCATCAGCTCCCTAATGACAGTCGCCACCTATCTAGGTGTAAGCACAATAAATTATTCAAGCACAAACACAAGGTTACTGCTGTGAATCATTGAGGAGTTCCCCCACCTGTCTCCCGGTTCCATCATCAGATCTACTCCAGATCCTTATTAAATTGTAGTGCTTTAAAATACGTAATGAAAACACGTCCAAATACACTAGCCGCCCCTACAATTTTTGAAAGCTCCCCTTAATTTATCTGGTCTTCCACCATCAAACCCTGATGTCTTTATCATGAGACCACATTCGGAATGTCTTCTTTCCAACAAAAAAAGAATTATCAAAATCGGTTCATAAACTACGAAGTTATGCGCGAACAAACATTAAAAAAAAGAAAACATATATACGGTCGAATTGAGTAACCTCCTCCTTTTTGAAGTCGGTTAAAAATAATGCAGATATTAAGAAGATGCAAAACTAATACTATAAAGAGGAAAGATTTGTATTTTTGTATGTAACGAATAAACTCAAAAAGTACTGAACCGATTTTAATAATTATTTTTTTCATTAGAAAGCTAAATTACGGCATTTCCCCTACAGCGTTTCCCCTAGCCTGACTGGCTGGGTAAAAGACTTCCTAACTGAACGGTCCCTCTGAGTTGTTGTCGACGGATGCTCATCTGCGCCCATGTCGACTAATGCCGGTGTTCCTCAGGGGCCTGTTCTCTCTGCAACTCTATTCCTGCTGCATATTAACGATCTGCTGATGGCCGGTATCTATGGGTATGCAGATAACAGCACAGTTGTGGAGAGATACCTGCTGGAAGCTCGGGCTAGTAAGGAATCAATCCGGTCCGAAAGGGAGGCTATGGTAGAGCGTACGAGTGCTGCACTACAGGCAGTCTCCGAATGGGACAAAGCCAATCATGTAGCATTCAATGGCGCCAAAACACAGGCGTGTCTTTCCACCGCCAAAAGGAGCCCGTTCACCTTGGATCCTACTTTTCAGAATGTATCCTTGGAGTCCACCGACCGCCTTCAGCTTTTGGGAGTTGAGATTTCCTCGAACCTTAACTTTGGGCGGTTCATTGAGTCCAAAGCCAGGGTGGCTGCCAGGAAACTTGGCGTTATCGCAAAGATCCGGCAGTACTTCACACCTGGGCAGCTTCTAATGTTGTACAAAGCACAGGTCCGTTCGTGTGTAGAGTACTGCAGCCACATTTGGGCTGGTGCTACTAAGTGTCACCTGGCCACTTTGGATTCAGTGGAGAGGCATGCGAAGAGGCTGATTGGTGACCCTGATTTAACTCGAGATGGTCTCCAACGCCTAGAGTATAGGCGTAGAGTAGCCAGCCTTTCGGTGTTCTATAGGACGCATTTTGGGGAGTGTGCGATGGAATTGCATGATTTAATTCCCCCATCTCCGTTCCACCATTGGACGACCCGTCGTACGGCTAGTTTCCACCCTTATGTTGTTAACACCACTACGATCCGGACGAAGCGTTTCGCCTCCTCGTTTATACCTCGTACATCGCGGGACTGGAACAATTTGCCAGCGGCGGTATTTCCGTCGGACTACAATTTGAGTGTCTTCAAGGCAATAGTGAATAGGCTCTTAATAAACTAGTGCGCTTTACCATCAACGATTGCGTCACTGCTTACCATCAGTCGGGATTGCGGTCAAGAGCTAAATTTTGTTTTGGAAAAAAATAGAGTTCCGTAAGATATTTTGATTTTTTCAACACAAGATGAAAAAAATTAATCACAAAGTTACTTATTTTGCGTACGCTGCCTAAACTATAAAAGATATAACATAAAAATAATGTTCTAATTCATTTTAGGTCTTATAAATACGCCGTATTGCAGAATCTTCACCTGAACGTTCACAACGCCTTGCTGAACAAAATCAGAGAAACTCTCAAGTACGCACACGAGAGTCGAGTGTCGAACGTTCGCAACGCCTTGCACAACAGAATCTGAGATCCTTTGGCATACGTGAACGAGAGTCTAGGCTGGAGCGTTTCCAACGTCTTCATGGACAAAATGTAAGGGCCTCTGACTTACGCGAATGGGAGTCAAGTGTCGAGCGTTCGCAACGCCTTGCCGATCGCGAGCTTTTGCAGTTTGACTGGCTACTTAGTGTCAATTCCTTTACGAAACCAAAGAAGCATTAACGCTAAATAGTATACTACCAAATCCTTGACAGAAGTTTTGTCGATTGTGAGCAACAAGCGACCAAACATAGGGCTCCGCGGGTTACTGTTTCATCACGACAATGCGCCCGACCACATTGCAATAAAAACGAGGGACTTCTTGGATAGTACACCGGTCAAACTCCGTCACTCTCTTTACAGCCCTGACCTAGCACCGTGTGAAGTCTTCTTATTACCAAAAAATAAGAGATCAGCTCAAAGGGATACAATTTTCGTTGCCGGATGATGCGCTGTCAGCGATCGAGCAGGCTATAAACGAAGTGTCTGTGGCGGATGGAAAAAGTGTTCCGAAAACTGGTTCAGCCGCATGAAACTTTGTATAGAGGCTGGTGGACTCTCCACCAGCCTCTCACTTCGAAAAGGTATAATAAAAATATACGTACCTATAGATTTTTTTTATTTATTATCGGAAATATTTTTGAGTGTCTCACGTATGTATCCATATACCTAAATGATGGTTACCTGCTGCATCAGCCAGGGCCAGAAATATTTCAAAATTGTTAAATACTCGGAGTGTCGCCTGTGTTTCCTATTGAATAGTCCCTGAATAGTCGATATTAATTAACGCAGTGTGCAATCACTTTAATGTATAGGGGATTCCCACCTACCAACTATAATTTTCAGGATGCCCTTGGGGATCTGGCGCGTACCCTGCGCATAATAGAAGCACAACCCTTCCGCATGATAATATGGAACTATATCGCCTATTATCGCCTTCACAAACACTGCAGTAGCACGGAATCCCCATCCTCAACCTAAAAGCATTACAGTATATATTGTATTGTGCACGCAAGACGCTGTATGCCCCCTGCTTGTAGTTGACTCACAGATTGCATGTATAGAACGACTGAGAGTATGCTATAACAGTGTCCAGGGGGTTTTTACTTTAGTCGAGTATTTAGCAAATCTGGGAGCCAACAAAAACACTACCACTCGACTAAGCTGATTTTCTCCTAGAATCTACTATAATATTTTTCCAACATGTTCTTATTTTCGGCAAGCTAATTCAATTCAATCCCGCCTGAACCTAAGGCAAAGAAAACTAGATCAACGTTATATCTTGAACAAAAATATCATAACATATATTTGAAGCCAAGCTCATCCTATTCAGCACAATACTTTATCTGCAAACAAACCACTCTTGTCTTTTATAATAAAATCCTCGACTCGTATTGTGCTTGAACCAAATACATTTAAAATATATACCTTTGCTGCAGAAATTTTCCACTTTGTTCCCCACCAAGTTATCTCTAAATTTTTTATAATTTTTTTATCTATGTCGTCTCATAAATTGATTTTGTTCAAATAAAAAAAAAACATAAACAAGGATTTGGGACAGCTCACAAATAATACAGTCGATAAATTCTCTTAAATTCAATTCAAGTTTAATAAGTTGATTACCGGGACAAATTCATCACATCAGCATTGTATACAATTTGGTCCCACTTGTGCTACAACTGGGTAGGGCAGAGTGGAATAACCCCCTCATTGTTGCAGATACTGACATCGCATGCATTACGATTCCTTTTCTCCCCATTCTTATACAAGAGGGGAATGCATTACCCTTTGTAAGTTGACATCTGAAAGCATAAACGGTGCCTTGTTTGCATTTGCTTTTATGCTCTGTGAAAAAGTTTTCCGGCCATTATGCAGGGTTGTTGACCGTTGTATTGTGGGGTGTGTAAGATTGTGTGTGCGTATGTGTGCGTGTTATGTGTGGGATATGTTGATTGTTTGAGCCTATAGGAAAGCTGCCAGGTCTTTTTTGTTAACATTTAATAGAGAAAACTCAAGTGACATGAGCTTGATGTGATCTGCCATTCCACCTAAGGATTGACACTGACGTAGATTCGCTTGTTCAAAAACTAAACTAAATTTATGTTCCATGCTTTTTTTCTTTCGATTTCATAAGAAAAGGACATAAGATAAACATTATTTTAGTTATTTTAAATTAGTTCGCGCTTGACGTTACGTAATGTATTTTTAGTATAATTCATATCTTTAATCACCTTCAAACTGTCAATGGAGTATTTCAACTTAACGGGACACTATAATTTTACTTTTTTTAAACTGAGATAGTGTTATGTACTCTATTACCCATATGATCATAAGGGTTTTTTTTTTTTTGCTTAACCGCAATCCCGCCTAATGGTAAGCAGTGATGTAAATCGTTAATGGTAAAGCGCGCTAGTTTATTAAGAGCCTATTCACTCATAAAAACTAAGTGAATAGGAATGAAGACGGCAGTTGAGCGCGGTGATGCAATTTTAAACTCAACAAAACGACCAACGATGCTGTGCCAGAGGGAGATTGATCTGGAAACCCTCCACGGCCAAACTCCTGACACAACAACATTTGGCGCATCGTACCCGGCACGCATAGCAACATAATTGCTCAGACCATTCCTCCGTGACAGCCTCCGTGGCGTAGCAGCAGCGAACGCGGCGGTTGCGCAAGAAGGCGCGGGTTCGATGCCCGCACAGTACAAATATTTGTATGCATGAATATGAATATTTGCACTGGTCTGGTCGTGCCTCGGAAAGCACGTTAAGCCGTTGGTCCCGGTTGCCATACGAACATCTAGTGGCAGTCGTTACGGGTTATTGGAGCCCTGTAAGTCTAACAATTGCAATGCTTAGATATCGCCTTCGGGTCGTGGAGGTCAGACGGCAGTCGCTTCACGGAAAAAATCAAAGTTTAGCCAAAAATCAGTAGTTGGACTGGTAAAGCGGACTCCAGAGTCCAAAGCTGAAAAGGACTGGGATTAACGCTGAGATGATGGTGAACATTCCTCCGTACGGCTTCACCAGACATCATGCCAGAACATGACAAATCGCTTGGCGGCAAGACTTTGTCTGGTGGGTGGTAACTTCTGCCGGCAGCCGATGTTATGGCCTACCACCGAGTATAACGTCTGTCTGTCGTATGTATTAACTTCAAGCTTTTGTAAATAACTAGGCTATTATTTAAACACAGGATAATCTTCCTATGTTGATACAGTAACAGCATATTCAAACTAATACAAGATGATTTAAACTGCCGTAGCGCTTATGTAATTAAAGTACACACCCGTTCATTGTCTTAACTTACATAACATTAAACAAATTAGAAATTATGTTTACGAAATATTACATAAGTTATTTACGAGAGCAAATAATGTACTGTGTATGTCTAATGGTTGTAATTAAACAGATTAGTATTATACGGCTTTGATGCTTAATAATAAAGTAACATGATAAAGGACGTGAGAATGCCTTTGGTAAATATTTTATTACTAGCTTCGTTCAGTGGTTTCTCCCGCGTAAGGAGTAGTAATATAAAAAAAAAAACATAACAAAAAAATCATATACGTTCTGAAATTTACATATATGGTGTATTCTATTCTATTCTATTCTCCTAGCTCTAAGTTAGGCAGGTACCAAGCAAAACCGCGATCTTGTCGCGGCGGTAAGAGGGGACCTCTCACTGCCCGCCATCGTCAGAGCGATGGTGGGGAGCGAGGAGGCCTGGGCGGTGATGGCCTCCTTCTGCGAGGTCGTGATGTCGCAAAAGAAGGCCGCGAAGCACGAGCGGGAGGAGGACCCCCTCGCTCCGGCGCTCCGCAGGCGGCGTAAGGGCAGGTGAAGGCGGGATTTCGCCCGCTTTCTCCCACACTGAGGTGAGCGCCGGGCGTGAGGCACGGGGGTGCCCACGTCCGTCTTGCACCGCTCACCACGAGGATGGCTGAGCCACGGCCCCTCCCTGTGGAGGGGCAAATGAGGGCCCGCCGCATTAGGCGGGCATATCGCCGGTGGGGGACTGGTAGCCAAAGCTCCGCTTTTTCCCAGTCCCCCGCCACCAAGGCGACGCCGGAGTGCCGCTGTGAATTTTAGTGGGTACTCTCAGCTTCGGCTGGGCGAGTTCCACACACGCCCTTCGGGGTATGGTGCCTAAATGCATTCCCACAGCGTCAAAAAAAAATTAAAAAAACTATACCAAGCAAAAGAGAATATGTTAAGGTGGATCTTTGTAGTAATTATTTGTTGTTTTCAGCCCATGTATCAGTCAATGATCAACTTTGGACAAAAAAAAAAAATTACTTAAATCTTGTAGTTCCTAAAATATGAAGAGATTTTATGACTTGGGTAATACACATACCTATATATAAAATTATAAGTATGTGTAAATATGTACAGGAATGTAATGGCCTAAACATCTAAGGTCTAATTTCTCAAAGCAAAGCTTATTTATTATAAGCTTTGCACATCAGGATAGTTACTAGCTAGTTATTTAGTGTGTGAATGTTTATACGAATATATCTTGTAGGAAAATAGGGTTATATAAAGTAAAGCACGGACAGACAAGACTAGATATTTTATTTCAATTTAGACTTGTCACAAATTTATAAAGTAAGGTAGTTGTCCGTTCGCAAAACTAGGTCATTCAAGGAGAAGAACTGGACAAGAAACTCCTTGGAAACATGACAACATATCAATCAATATGTTTCATTCTTTGTCAATGTTATCTTTAAAATACACTAACTTCTAACTCTTGGACAGCAGTCCAAGAGTACTTAGAAGTATAGCAACATAATACCATTAGCCAGGAAAGTATTCCCAACCTAAATAACACACAATATACATTTGTAATGCCACGCAGCCACACCGCCTTTGCCGCTCACAGCGCGCCACGGCGCCGCCCTGGCTAGCCGATATCACAGCCGATCAGATCGCGCCACTCCAGCCAGCCAATCACAGCCAAGCCGAGCCACCAGCCAGCCACGCCACTGCCGCCAAACACCGGACGCCTCCGGTGGGGGAAATGCCATAAAAGCCTTGCGAGCTCACTTATGGCCACTATTATCGCTGCGATCACACGACCAAGCCGTTCTCCTGATAACTCTGCTCGATTGTATTGAATCTTTTATTAAATCATTGTTATTATAATCAAAATAGTTATTCATTTATGCCCTTCTGTTACATCTCAGAAGTGGGCTGAATAAAAAATAAAAGTTATGAAGCGTAATCATTCCGGTACAACGAGAGTAGGACGTAAGGCGTGAATCTCTATGTGAAGAAAGAATCATCTCAAACAAGCGGCGATGAAGATCATGACAGTTTAATAACTTTATTGACAAGTGAACAGCCCATGTACCGCTAACCTTACCGTATGTCTCATAGTGAGCAGGCCATAGTCAGGTCCAAAACCATTAGACGCAAGTATAATCCGAGAGTCCGAGGCATGTTTCGCTTCTTCATCAGGGCTCAGGTTTTATAAAACTATTTTTTTTTTTGTTGTAATTTTCATGATCCACGTTGGAGCTTGTGACGATATATCGGAAGCCGTTGGTCAGAGTCGCTGACTTCACGCGAGCCATAATGATGACATCAGGCAGTCTTCTCTGACGTTGGAACTGCTGCGCTGCATAAGCATCAATAATCCTGTAACTTGAGTCCTATACCTGGTATAATCCTGTCTGTACTTCAAACATACAGAGCCCCGGAACCTCTACCTGCTGTGCGAACAGGTAGAAGTTATTCCCTTCTCCCGTTGCGGGAGCAATCTTGTTTCAGGACGGCCGACTGTAATGCCACGCAGCCACACCGCCTTTGCCGCTCACAGCGCGCCACGGCGCCGCCCTGGCTAGCCGATATCACAGCCGATCAGATCGCGCCACTCCAGCCAGCCAATCACAGCCAAGCCGAGCCACCAGCCAGCCACGCCACTGCCGCCAAACAACGGACGCCTCCGGTGGGGGGGAAATGCCATAAAAGCCTTGCGAGCTCACTTATGGCCACTATTATCGCTGCGATCACACGACCAAGCCGTTCTCCTGATAACTCTGCTCGATTGTATTGAATCTTTTATTAAATCATTGTTATTATAATCAAAATAGTTATTCATTTATGCCCTTCTGTTACACATTATAATCATAAATCTATAACAATGTCTAATGACTTATTTACTTACAGCAATTTGGTGCAGTTCCTTCAGATATATTATTCACTTATACTTATTACTTTTAGAATTCTCGACTCAGACTGTCTAGAGCCGGCTACATGTTAGCCTTATATACTCTCTAACATACCGCTCTTTTGGACCAATCACAAACGAGTATCGTGTGTGGGTAAAATTACTTCAGATATACGAGATTATAAACAAATGTTATGTTTTAGAATCGTTTTGAAACATATTAGCATCACTAAGCAATATATTAAATGTTTACTATAGTCCTTGAAATATATTAATTTTAACAACATTATAATGTAAACAAATAACTCCGCCATCTTTGAACCAATCAGCAAAGAGCATCACATCTTACTAAAATAACTTTTAGCATAGCTATGAAGAACCCTTGAAAAAAAAATAAACTGTTTTAAATATTATTAAAGTATTATTACAATTCATTACTTGTTCATTTATAAGCTGTATATAAAGCTAGATAAAAACTGACATCCTCAGAGTTCAGAGAATCATTCTAAAGTAAGTAATTTCTTATTTGAATTACAATATAAAATCATAACAAACATTTTAAGTATCATTAATTGTTATATTAACATTTATAACAATATTAACATAAATAATTGTGTGATTTGATTTCAGTTAGCAATGAACCATAGATTCGTTCGGAAACGATTTCAGTTAGCAGTGAACCATAGATTCGTTCGGAAACATAAGTCAATCCCTACGTTTAGGAATCACAATAGTCTCGATGATAATTGTTTACATAAAAATTCTAACATCAGTTTATGAAATCTCTCTTATGAAAATGTTAAATAAAGTTACTTTTATTTTGCTTCATAAACTTCTGTTTCCAACATATTAATGTTGGTAAAATAATATTGTTGAATGGAACGTAACCGTACATCTGTCAATAACATCTGTCATCTCATAGACTGACATTGATTTGTTTTGTATATGATTGTGTTTTATAGTGTGTTATCTTTATAAAAACGTGAATAATCTAACACGGCCATGCTGAATGGTACTTTGCTCTCAAAGTACACATGAAATAATTTGGCCATACAGATATTTACATGACAATGCAATGAGAATCAGATGGTGTCAACAGACAATCATATCCTTATTTTGTAACACTAGTTCAACAACATGTTACTATAAGTTCATCTTTGTGACCACTTTTACAGTTATAACAATACAAAGTTTTATCTTATGTAACAACTTGCATCAAATATATTCACAGTCTCAAATTATCTTTGTGCCCACTTGCGATTTTATTTATTATATTAACAATACAAAGTTTTATCTTATGTAACAACTTGCATCAAATATATGCACAGTCTCAAATTCTTAAGCTCTATATAAGCACTAGAATTTACATCAAGTAATGCTAAGTTTTATTTATGTAACAACTTGCATCATATTATATCTTATCCTCAGTCTCAATTCTTTGAGCACTAGGATCTAAAATTTTATTCTTAGTATCTATCCTATGTACTAGAATTTACATCAAGTAATGCCAAGTTTTATCTTTGTAACAACTTGCATCATATTATATCTTATCCTCAGTCTCAACTCTGAGCACTAGGATCTAACATTTTATTCTTAGTATCCTTTGTACTAGAATTTACATCAAGTAATGCTAAGTTTTATCTTTGTAACAACTTGCATCATATTATGTCTTATCCTCAGTCTCAACTCTGAGCACTAGGATCTAACATTTTATTCTTAGTATCCTCTGTACTAGAATTTACATCAAGTAATGCTAAGTTTTATCTTTGTAACAACTTGCATCATATTATATCTTATCCTCAGTCTCAACTCTGAGCACTAGGATCTAACATTTTATTCTTAGTATCCCCTGTACTAGAATTTACATCAAGTAATGCTAAGTTTTATCTTTGTAACAACTTGCATCATATTATATCTTATCCTCAGTCTCAACTCTGAGCACTAGGATCTAACATTTTATTCTTAATATCCTCTGTACTAGAATTTACATCAAGTAATGCTAAGTTTTATCTTTGTAACAACTTGCATCATAATTATTATATCTTATCCTCAGTCTCAACTCTGAGCACTAGGATCTAACATTTTATTCTTAATATCCTCTGTACTAGAATTTACATCAAGTAATGCTAAGTTTTATCTTTGTAACAACTTGCATCATAATTATTATATATTATCCTCAGTCTCAACTCTGAGCACTAGGATCTAACATTTTATTCTTAGTATCCTCTGTACTAGAATTTACATCAAGTAATGCTAAGTTTTATCTTTGTAACAACTTGCATTATATTATATCTTATCCTCAGTCTCAACTCTGAGCACTAGGATCTAAAATTTTTATTCTTAGTATCCTCTGTACTAGAATTTACATTACATTTTTATTAAATTAGCTTTGTCTATGCAAGTACTGAAATCAAGTATTAGGCTAAAGAAAAGCTTATAAATTTAATTTTTGTTATTAAAAAGTCATCTAACACGGTACTGACAAATTCTTAATTTGAAAGTAAAACTAATCAAGAAGTCAATTAAATGGTTTGCTCTAAATGACTTTCAACAGAAACGTTCTGATTTGAACGTTATGAACCCACTCGCCTTTATGTCTCTAAGATTTCCAATTCCTTTCGAGGCCAATATATTCATATTATTCATTTATTATTTTCATATCAAATTGTTTTCTAAAATGATAATCTCATAGGGTATAGGCATATTCTCATATCCCTTAAAATTTATCACTTAATTTATCATGACGTCTATGGTCCTTGTTAACAAAAACGGTGGGTGTCTCTAATATTATAGATTATGTTTTTACGTCTAGTGAAATCATTAGTTTCTTAAATATTTCAGCAGCTTGATTTAGTCTTTGCATAGCCAAGTCACTTTCTGCCTGAACATCAATATATTTAGTATTATTATATCAGTAATCATTTAATAGAGCCTGTATGCAAGGTATATTTGTATCACGTCTTATTAACAACGCAGCAACGGGGTAAAACTAGTTGTTTTTTTTTTTAATAGAGTTATAGATTGCTGGACCTTCCATAAACCTTTCGGCCAGTCTGACTTATTAGGACATTCTGCAGTTAGCATATTTATTATGGTTATAACATATCTCTCTACTTGTAAATTAGCTTTATGGATAACTAACTATAGCTATCATATGATGATTAACTTGCCATTAATCGAAATTTGTTTGTGTTGAAATTAGTTCCTCTATCAATAATATGTAATTAAGGATGGAGTACCAAAATGCTAAATATTTCACGTACTATATCTACCACTTCCCTTGTTTTAGACCTGAATTTGATTTATTTTTGTACATACTAAGCAATGATTTTATGTATATTTTTATGAATTTACCCTTTCCTGGAAATTTTCAATGCTTTGTTATATCCTACATGACAGTTTTCATCATGATAAAGCCGTAAAATACAGAGAATTACTGCCTTTAGGAAGGTAAATGATTGGGTCAGCAGAAAAGTTCAGCTTTATAATAAAGTAAATTATTATTATTATTTTTTTAGAGTATTCTGATATATCAGCAGATTGAACTTTTTCTATTGAGTATTTTTATAGAGTTAGTAGTATAGTAATATGTATAGTTTCAGAATCTTTATGTTGAGCTGATTCAAAACAAGATGTATGAGAAAGCCAAGTTTATAATATTTACCGAAAGAGGAGGACTTTCATAATCTGCATGACTAATATATTCTCCTTTTTTTTTTTATTTAATAATCTCAAAGCTAAAATCTTGCAATTAATTCCGCAACTAAGCGACTCTAGGTATTAGGTCACTTCATAGCGATGAACTTGGTTGCTTTACGATCAGTTATTATTTTGAACTTTATTCATATGAGATAAACACGAAAATGCTTCAAAGCATTGTATATGGCAAGAGTCTCTACGTCTATTTTCAATTCTAGAACCAAGAAGTTCTTTAATAATTTCTTTGCTCTTTTCTCTTATAATTTGATGATTTATAATCTGGTCCCTTGTTGGTTTACTGCCAGTTAATACTGATATCTTTATACCAGGGAATTGTAATGCATTTCTTCCAATAATACAATCGTAATAGAAATTATTATCGTTGACAAACACTGTTGTAAACGGATACTCGAATCCGTTTAATTTGCACCAGTTTTTAATAATGCTTTTACAGAGATCAGCTTTTGTTATTTGTAACATTTTTTGTTTATAAATTGCTTATGCCAGCCAGCTGTTGACAATGTTATGGTCCTTTTGACACAACCTACAATAGAAGCAACTTTTAAGAATATCGGTATGTTTCAGGTTTACTATCTTTAGCATTAAGGTAGAAACAATTATTATTAATTCTCCCTCTTTGCAGCATTTTTCTTTGTGGCTATAATTATTTATAGATAATAACTTGGTGTCTTACTATCATTATGCGACGAAGGTTTGTTCTGCTCAAAAGGGTCCTTTTTACAGTTGTCGGTCCAGATTGAAAGCGAAACTATTAATGCTGTAGTACAGGTCAATTTACCATTTTTCGTTGCAGTTTTAATACTAAATTCGTTAATACCCCCGCATTCAAGCTCAATTAACTATTGTTCAGTTGTATAGCCTATGTAACAAGTATATTATAGTCTTAGTTATTCTCTTGCGTATTCACAATAGTAGTTTAGTCAAATCAATCAAGTATCGAATGAAGTCTATTCAATATCGGCAGTCTGTTACTTCGTCTTATCTAACTTATACATAAGAAGTTCTGTAAGGTTCATTTGTGAATTTAATTATTAAGAGACAGTTGAACTTTATATACTTATGTTGCAATTCAATTAGCAAACAAATCCCGTGCTATCAGAGAGTAGCCCTGACCAAGCACAGTAATGTTCAATATTTTGTGCTATGGTACTACCAACGAGCACCATGTTTTCTCGGTGTAGGCAACAACATCAGCCGCCGGCATGAGTTACCACCCACCAGACAAAGTCTTGCCGCCAAGCGATTCGTCGTGTTCCGGCATGATGTCTGGTGAAGCCGTACGGAGAACAGGTCTGAGCAGTTGTGTTGCGATGTGTGCCGGGTACGATGTGCCTAATGTTGTTGTCTCGGGAGTTTGGTCGTGAAGGCTCTCCAGATCATCTCCCTCTGGCGCAGCATCGTTTGGTCGTGTTGTTGGGTTAAACATTGCATCACCTCGCTCAACTGCCGTCTTCCTTCCTATTCACTCAGTTTTTTGAGTGAATAGGCTTAATAAACTAGTGCGCTTTACCATCAACGATTGCATCACTGCTTACCATCAGGCGGATTGCAGTCAAGCACTAGTTTATAAATATTAAAAAAAAAAAAATGTACCCGTACCAAATATTTGTGTAGTTAGCATTTGCAACAATGTGCGGTAAGGTACCACTAGAGTGGCCTAGCCATGTACCCACACACGGTATTATATACTATCCACACAAAACATTGCAATTAAAAATACAATAGATATAAGTCCTGTCCCTTAATAGGTTTTTCAAATGTTATTTGAAGCAACATTGAAGTTATTCGTTACTTGAATGATCTTAACACAAGATTTTTTTTTTTTTTTTACAATTACCCCCTTTCATTTAGTTTACATAAATATGAAAAGAAGATAACTCTTTACCGACTAATAGCTTCTAGATGTTTTCACTGCAGGTCGGAGTTCTGGGGCTCTGTATTTTTTTGAAGTACATACAGGATTATTCTTGTATAAGACACTAGGTACAGGATTGCTGCTCATGCAGTGCAGCAGTTCCACCAACGTCAGAGAAGACAGCCTGATGTCATCATTATGGCGCGGGTGAAGTCAGCGACCCGCCGATCAACGACTTCCGAAATATCGTCACAAGCTCCAACGTCGATCATGAAAATAACAATAAAAAAAAAAAATAGTTTTGTACACCAGAGCCCTTATTCATCCCACTTCTGATAAGAGATTTTATGACTTGGGTAATACACATACCTATATATAAAATTATAAGTATGTGTAAATATGTACATGAATGTAATGGCCTAAACATCTAAGGTCTAATTTCTCAAAGCTTATAATAAATAAGCTTTGCACATCAGGATAGTTACTAGCTAGTTATTTAGTGTGTGAATGTTTATACGAATATATCTTGTAGGGAAATAGGGTTTTATAAAGTAAAGCACGGACAGACAAGACTAGATATTTTATTTCAATTTAGACTTGTCACAAATTTATAAAGTAAGGTAGTTGTCCGTTCGCAAAACTAGGTCATTCAAGGAGAAGAACTGGACAAGAAACTCCTTGGAAACATGACAACATATCAATCAATATGTTTCATTCTTTGTCAATGTTATCTTTAAAATACACTAACTTCTAACTCTTGGACAGCAGTCCAAGAGTACTTAGAAGTATAGCAACATAATACCATTAGCCAGGAAAGTATTCCCAACCTAAATAACACACAATATACATTATAATCATAAATCTATAACAATGTCTAATGACTTATTTACTTACAGCAATTTGGTGCAGTTCCTTCAGATATATTATTCACTTATACTTATTACTTTTAGAATTCTCGACTCAGACTGTCTAGAGCCGGCTACATGTTAGCCTTATATACTCTCTAACATACCGCTCTTTTGGACCAATCACAAACGAGTATCGTGTGTGGGTAAAATTACTTCAGATATACGAGATTATAAACAAATGTTATGTTTTAGAATCGTTTTGAAACATATTAGCATCACTAAGCAATATATTAAATGTTTACTATAGTCCTTGAAATATATTAATTTTAACAACATTATAATGTAAACAAATAACTCGTCCATCTTTGAACCAATCAGCAAAGAGCATCACATCTTATTAAAAATAACTTTTAGCATAGCTATGAAGAACCCTTGAAAATATAATTAAACTGTTTTAAATATTATTAAAGTATTATTACAATTAATTACTTGTTCTTTTATAAGCTGTATATAAAGCTAGATAAAATACTGACATCCTCAGAGTTCAGAGAATCATTCTAAAGTAGTAATTTCTTATTTGAATTACAATATAAAATCATAACAAACATTTTAGGTATCATTAATTGTTATATTAACATTTATAACAATATTAACATAAATAATTGTGTGATTTGATTTCAGTTAGCAGTGAACCATAGATTCGTTCGGAAACGATTTCAGTTAGCAGTGAACCATAGATTCGTTCGGAAACATAAGTCAATCCCTACGTTTAGGAATCACAATAGTCTCGATGATAATTGTTTACATAAAAATTCTAACATCAGTTTATGAAATCTCTCTTATGAAAATGTTAAATAAAGTTACTTTTATTTTGCTTCATAAACTTCTGTTTCCAACATATTAATGTTGGTAAAATAATATTGTTGAATGGAACGTAACCGTACATCTGTCACTAACATCTGTCATCTCATAGACTGACATTGATTTGTTTTGTATATGATTGTGTTTTATAGTGTGTTATCTTTATAAAAACGTGAATAATCTAACACGCGCACATGCATAAAAATAGATCTTTTGAAATTCAACACATTTTTGTTCAGACGCTGATACAGACTAACATATACGAAAACTGTACAGTTCTGGAAATATTAGATACATACGGGTCGAATTGATAACCTCCTTTTTTGAAGTCGGTTAAAAAAGAAAATATACAGAAAAAGAATTTTTAACACCCTTGCTCGTAAAGCTGATGTAATTCCACCGGTTTTAAATATGTAAAGCGGGCCATAACAAACGCGTGTGTTATCGAAGCAAATAGTTAAGTTATAGTCCATACAAATTCCATAACAGCATTATTTTCCATTTCAAGTAAATATGGAACTGATCGCCGCCGCACGACTCGCGCTGCGCGCTGTTCCATATTTGAAATGGCAAATAATAATACTAATGGCGGGAAAGCAACAGTGTGCATTCACAGATTGAGTTTATTTAAAATGAACAAAATATAAAATACTTTTTTTTTCTGTTTCCTCGCAAGTGTGTTAAAAAACGTCGTACGATATACGTGCGTATTGGTTATAACATCATTACGCACTAATATCGTAATGTACTATTAAGCTTTAACTGTCCAGAAATCTTAGTTAACCTTACCCAAGACCGGGGTTGGTTCACCACAAGTGTACGTTATTCCAGAAGAAAAGTGGATATTAAAGTGATATGTGTTGCTGGGGTTTTTCGCCGTTGACGATACCCCAGGATTATTGTAGGTAATTAATGAGTGATGTGCTTTAAATGTACACCATATAAAAATATACTCTTTGTAATTTTAGGAAAAATAGGGCAAAAAAGATTCTTGCGATTCTGGAGTAACGTTGTTTCAAAAGGAAAACTAGAGACTGGAGACAGCAATATTGTTTGCGGGCAGAGAGCATATATTGCTTAAAAATGTGAGCCGAAAATATAATTTCTACGTCTTCAGGTTTTCGAGATATTGCATTTCGTGCTGGAGCAATGTTTTGCAGAATCGTTTATCTTTAAAACTATTGTATATGCGCCTGATACTCGATGAATTCAAAATTTATATTTTGTCTTTTTTTTAATCCGAGGCAAATACCGTAACCCCTATACAAGAAAACGTATTATTCACACGAGCATCACGAAAACTGTATTCGGTCCTTCTTGACGCTTATAATAAAGCTCAAAAATATTCCAAAATAACGACATCCTTCATGGCGTAGTGGCAGTGAACGCGGCCGCTGCATAAGGAGGCACGGGTTCGATCCCCACGCAGTGCAAATATTTGTATGCATGAATATGAATATTTGCACTGGTCTGGTCGTGCCTCGGAGAGCATGTTACGCCGTCCCGGTTGCCATACGAACATCTAGTGGCAGTTGTTACGGGTTGTTGGAGCCCTCAAAAGTCTAGCAATTAGTCTAACTGCAATGCTTCGATATCGCCTTCGGGTTGTGGAGGTCAGACGGCAGTCGCTTCACAGAAAATGTCGAAGTTTAGCCAATACCAGCAGTTAGACTGGTAAAGCGGACCCCCGACTCCAAAGCTGAAAAGCTGCGGATGCGACTGGGATTAACGCTGAGATGATGATGATGATTCAACTTGAAATGTTTCACATTAAGTAGGTATAAACTAAAAACCAAACATGGAAACAACACCTACTTATTCGAATAATTGCAAAAAGGGACGGATTCGTACATAACGACGACCTGTGGCTTAGACACAAAAAATGATGAGACAGTAAGATATTTACTAAGGCTAATCTCTTCCATCATACTTCACCACAACTTACTACCTATAAAGTTTTAATACTTAGTACAACAGCGAGAAGAAGTTTTCCTAACAATAAAAGGTAAACTTTAGTCTTATTCATTTATCTACCGCTTAACTAGTCTAAACGAAGACACAATAATAAGTCCGTAGTTCAATTCTGAAACCTAGTGACTAAATTAGAAGCTCTCTTAGACGAATTCGCTAATTTAGTTCGGAAAGTTTGTACCCATTAATTGGTGCAGTAAAGCAGTTCTAGACGATTAGCACATCGATTTTCAATTCAAATGCGATATTGAAAATCGATTTATTTACTTTTGTCCGATTTGCTGGAATACCACAAGGTTTAAGCGGTTTAATTTAATAAGATGTAATTTTTGGAAAATAATTTTCGTGGAAATTCAGGTCTGAAAAATCAAAAAGGGGATCAAAAAATGTTTATCAGTTATTTGAAGTGTGTTTAATTCAGATTCAGTTGACTCGCAATAGCATATAATGTAAGTCGTCATGTCAAAAGTCATTATCGAATGTTCGACATCGGACAACACCAAATATGTTATATTCGACGGCGAACGACGACATCTTTAAAAGTTTCCTACCTTTACCTGTCCCCAAAACAATAACAGCCAAAGTAAGAAACAATTTCTAACTGATTTTACCACATTCAACAAAGTTACATATTCACTCACTCACTTATTTCCGAGTTCACACACTCAATCACACACACGCTTTGTGCCTTGTTCCAACATATCTCGTCTGCCCTTCGTCACATTTAATCAAGAAACTCTCTGCGTTGTTTATTTATTTATTTTCTCGCTCATAATGAATGAATTACTGTTAATACTTCATCATTTTCATTTCATCCGGTAGACGTCCACGGGTGGTCATATGTAGGTCTCTCGAAAGTACCGTCACTGACCAGTTATGCGCTACACGTATTAAGCGGAATACTTTGGCTTTTCAGAAATCAGCAGGCCACCTTCTGGAAGGTGGTCAGTCTCGGTGAAAGGAGGAAAAACGCCAGGGCGTTGGAAGACCTTTTTTCCGTACGCGGTGGCCACCCCAGAATCTCTTGATTGGCCATCGGCTCTGCAGGCACTGTGCCCTGCCCACTGTCGTTTAAGTTCAGTCAGCAATTATTTGAGCTATCTACGTTCTTTTATAGACCTATTAATTTCTGATACGTTCACGAAGGGAAATTACCACAAATGCCCTCACAAACTCACCCAATGGATCCCCCTTTTAGTTGGCTTTGTGAAGGCTGTGCTGTAACCTTCAGCCATCCTGTAAGAGCCATTGTGAGGCCACCACGTTTTATTGCATCACTGTCAACATGCTCTGATCAAAGAGTAATCACGATCTGATCAAAGAGTAATCACGCTCTGATCTTGAGACACTGCGGTATGTGAGACGAGGAGATATTGCGTTGCTTCCGGAACGCTGCCCAGCCATTTCGGATTTGAGTAATTCAAATTTGTTTATGCTTACTCAAGTAAACAAACAAGGTATAAATTGAGAAGATGAAACGTATCCAATCATATTTAATTGACGAGGTTTATACAAAGTGCCGTTTTGCATCCTCGTGTTTCAGGCGGCTGTTATGAAAGACATAAATAATGAAATTAAATTACGATACAGGGTTTAGGGAAATACCGTAAGACGGTGAGGGTGACGCACACAGCTACACGCAAAATTTTGATATACATAGTATAAGCGACCGTGTTTTTATGTGTATGTAAAAAAAATGTGATTTCACACGAAACACTTTAAAATAGGTGCCCCACATATGCTGATTTCCAAAAAATATTAAAAAAATACTTATTACTTATTCGTGTCGAAAATCAGTAGTATAGTTACCTCCTTAATTTTGACAAGGATACAAAACGACAGCTTGCATAAAATTACATTTTCTTTTCACGATTACAGTTTTAAATTCGACATTGAACCTTCAAGGTGTGATGTTCATTCAACAAAAAGATTATGACAGAATTCAATGCATGTGGAAAATAACACAGATTTATTTACCCATAATTGTTATCAAATACATAAAGAATCACATTTCAAATGATATTCAATTAATCATCTCACATTCAAATAAATAACAACATTATTTCTGACTTTAGTCGCCGGTGACTCACTAGCGATTTTAAAATCACATGTCTACCTACATAGATTTTGACAGCAGATTTGTCGCCAATATCAGTGTGGACACCCTGGTTTAGTAAAAGACTAACTTTTCAAGCAGTGTGTGCGATTCATGGCTGTTATTTTAATTCAGTCTCAGATACGTACCGCGTACATCAAGGGACTGGAACAACTTGCCGGCGGCGGTGTTTCCGTCGGACTACAATTTGAGTGTCTTCAAGGCTAGAGTGAATAGGCTCTTAATTAACTAGCACGCTTTACCATCAACGATCGCATCGCTGCTTATCATCAGGCGGGATTGCGGTCAAGCGCTGGTTTATAAAAAAAAAAAAAAAAGATTATATGTTACTCACTGCATCAGACTGCTTGAACAGTGAGTTTTTTAAGTGATATCGATTTAAATTGTTTTTTTTTTTAACTTAGGTCATATCATAAGAACATTCATGGAAAAAATATGCGCGCTCTCTGTTTAGAGTGCGCTTCGAGCAGTGTACGATGGAAGGCGCACGAAGTGTTGTTTGCCGTAATGCGATAATATAGCCTGGAAAGTCTATAAAAAAAATTTTAGATTCTTTAGAATCTAAATTTAAAAAAAATAAATAAATAAAAATTAAAAAAAAAAATTACATTACATTATTATTACAAATTTTAAATTGTTTTTGGAAGCATGCTTTAGCATGCTTCCAAAAACAATTTCTCACAACAAATACAACTGCAAAGAAAAATAACCATCCACTTTTGCTTACCTCCTAGTTTATAGTTGAAGACGGTATAAAAACTGTGGCGAACTACTTGAAAGCTGAATCCATTTCAATTCCTTGAAGTGTACACTGCAAAGTCGTTGGCAATACGTATTACTTAAAGAGTAGACAGCAAAACAGTTGGCGTATTACTCTTGACAGTTTGAAAGGAACTACGGATATTGTGTTACAAAAGATTTCTAAATTATAGGTAGGTACAGTTGTTAGATGCAGGTATCTGCTAGAAAAGACTATGAAAATAATAAATAAAACATCAAGATAACATTGTTATATTCCACTCGGCAGAGTTCTATCTACACAATAGATTAATATGGTAGTTGACTAATAATAACTAATTAGTCCTTCAGTCAGATTTCCAAAAAATACTAGACACGTATTTTTTTTCTTTCCTCATATAAACAAAAAATGAAGGCGACATAGTGCGTTGAAAAGTAGTGTGACGTCACTGCACGCTACACTTTTTTACGAGGCGTGACATCACCAGCTACCACCCTGATCTTTGATGCCTTTTATATTTGTAATTTTTTATTGATTTGATAAAACAAAATATACACATATCTAATATTTTTCTATAATCTGAATGACGGACTAAATAGAATATATTTTTTTTTTTACCCAGGAAATATCCCTATTCCCGTAGCAGGCTATGCTTATTGCTATCAAATGGGCACAAATCTAGACTTCAGGCTGCTGTTCTAATTGATACAATCACCGAAAAGGAAAACACCCTTGAACTTGCTAGCAGAACTACGCGGTCAAACCATGGGCAATACGCGGGATGCTCTGGGGAAAACCCAATAATACTTAGAGCAACCTGGGAATTTTATATCAATTTTCTCCCCTTCGTGTATTAGTCGAAGACATTCATTGAAACAAACGATACTTCTACAAAAATATATTTAAACAGTTTCTAATGCTAGAGGGAGAGAAAGAGACAGAGCGATAATGCAGCTAAAAGTAGCTGCATTATCGCTCATTATTATCGAGAGAGGGAGCGTAAAGACGCTCCCTCTCTCTCATGAAGCGATGTGTAAGAGAATCCCAATTCTCATACTCATAACCATTTCAAAGTCAGCACGTAATCATCGACGTCAACTGTTTATCAATACCAAAATTATATAATCCTTTAGGCAACCTTTCCATAGACGGCAGGGAGGCGGCGCATAAATCAAATAACTTTTCAAGGCACGTCCTCGTGAGTTTTGACCAGAGAGATACGAATGAATTGATATGGATATAGGCTTATGAATTCATGTCCTGTCTTCTAATAAATCTTTTACACTGGCGGAAGAAAAAGTTGCACAGTAAATTATTGTGTAGTTAAGAACTGTACTTACGTGTTTTTTTTTTTGTATTGAAACTTTAACCTTTTTGTTTCTACTACTCTTTTGTTTTCCCGGATCTACGCGAACGAAGTCATGTGCGCACAGGTAGTTTTTCATAAAAATCTTAACTGTGACCCAAAGGCTTTCTATGTAAACCCAGTAGCTGAATGTGTAATCATATCAGAGTAACCCTTATTTACCTCTAAAGCAGACCCTTGCTCTCAAAATTGCAATCTATTTAGATATGGGACGCACGAGACTTTTTGCCAACCTCACTTACCCATGAATAAGGAAAATGTTAATTCTATAAAACATTTTGTATTCCAAAACCTTTAAGAATCTCACGCATTCGGAGACGGGTAGCTTTTCGGATAGTTATTTGAATAAATTCTATGAAACTTAAAACAGGCTAACCACGAAATGCTTTCGCCGTTTCGACGCAGAACTTTCCTCTCAAATGTTTTCCGCCATCGCGTCGGGCGAACCGAGCCGCAACAAAGCCAAAATTAGCCTATGTGGCAAACCACGGAACAGCTTTTGAACATTTTCTATAACAGTGGTCCCACTGACCTTTTTTTTTGTTATAATTCAAAGTTATTTATTTGTACACATAGGTGTTATAAGATGGTATTTAAAAAACAAAAATAAGTTGCACTATGTGTTCCCTTGAAAGGTGTACAAATATTTATATTTACCCATTTGATGGTGTAGATTCTATATTTCACTTAGGTATTCGTTTATCGTATAATAAGCTATCTGTATTAAAAACCTATGGAGTGTTTTTTGAATGTATTTAAGTCTTTTGAAGCTTTTATGGATTTGGATAATTTATTATATATATATATTAATTTATAATGTATTATATATAATCGTTGTGTGTTCTAATCAATCTACAATGAAAGGAGTTTTAACGTCGGAACAGAGTAACAGATCTCTTTTACGAGATTGTTACAATTCTTGTAATTTGCAATTCATCTGTGAGCGCGGTGTTTGGAATACTTAAAGTTTTAATTTATACCATTCTAGTGGCTCGCCAGTGGCTCTGTGAGCGTTAAATTAATACACCGTAATCTTTCTTTGGAGTTGTTTTTAATGGTTGTGGTGGTGTAACGAATTCCTCGCGGAAGGGTTATGATAACGAAGAAAGTATAAATGTCGAGTAAAGATAAAGAAAACTGTGGTAATAAAATGTAGAATGCCGTCATGAAAGGACACTAACGAGAATAGATTCAGACTCTGTATTGATAAGCATGATCAGCCTATAATATCCCCACTACTGGGCCAAGCCATCTTCGAGATGGAAGTCTTCAAGACATGTTTTTTTTTTAATTATAAACGAGCACTTGACCGTAATCCCGCCTGATGGTAAGCAGTGATGCGATCGTTGATGGTAAAGCGCGCTAGTTTAGCCTATTCACTCTAGCCTTGAAGACACTCAAATTGTAGTGTGACGGAAACACCGCCGCTGGTAAATTGTTCCAGTCCCTCGATGTATGCGGTATAAAAGAGGAAGCGAAACGCTTCGTCCAGATCGTAGTGGTGTAAACAACGTAAGGGTGGAAAGTCGCCGTACGACGGGTCGTCCGATGGTAGAACGGAGATGGGGGAATTAAATCACGCAATTCCCTTGCACACTCACCAGAATGCATCCTATAGAAGACCGAAAGGGTGGCTACTCCTGTGCTTCAGGCTTTGAACACCGTTTCGAGTTAAATCTTATTTATCTTGTCTTCGATTTTTTGATTCGGCGATAGTAAAATGAGTGTCACAGAGCATCAATGTGCATCATAAAATATCATTACTTGCTATTTATGATCCAGTCCGGATCCTGTCTCTATTCGGGCGTATTTTGTTACATGAGTAGTTTTAGCACGTGGCTCCGTCCATATAGGTATTGGAAATGATCCCATGGGAACGTGCTGCCGAGTCGAACAAGGATATGTCCGTCCCAAGGGTGTTATCTATTTCCTTGTCAAATTTTGACGAAATCCGTTGTACGGTTTAGCCTTAAAAGGTTACATGCAGACAAAACTCCTTTGAACAAAAGCAGACTGCTAATCCATTGCTCTATATGTTCAAACACACGTGTGCACGTGTCAGCTCAAGAAACAACGTGTCAGCTCAAGAACCGAAATAACGCAATGAATGTTATTGACTTATCAAAATGAAACCTATTGTTACTGATTGTGTGTTACGCTGGTACCTATTTATATAATACATATTCAAAGATCATCAGCACATTGAAGGATATTCCTTATCCATTTCTGCATACATATGAAAAATTCGTCTGCTCAACATCGTAAATAACGCAATGAGTGTTGCTGCATTGTCTAAACGAAAGGCATTGCAACTGATAGTACCTATATTATTTAATTACTTTGCTGGTTTAAATGGTAATGACTCAATTATCAGATACCTTTGTTTAACACGAAGCGTTGGTTATTTAGCATTATCAAATTTGTATACCTACGTCGGTAGTTAAGCTCCCTCGTTCCTAGTTAAGAAATCGGATTACAATTCAGAAACCCGAGGGGTTTCTGTTACCTGCCCATAACATTTCAATCTGGTTAATTATTCAGCGAGCAGTTACGGAACCATTTTTGGTGAGAGCTGCAACGATTAGAGTAAGGTTTGGGCGGTTTATTGAGTCCAAAGCTAAGGTGGCTGCCAGGAAACTTGGCGTTATTGCAAAGGTACTTCATACCAGAACCAAAGCACAGGCCCGTTCATCATATTAGGGCTGGTGCCTCAAACTGTCACCTAGCAACTTTACATTCGGTGGAGAGGCATGCGAAGAGGCTAATTGATCCGTGACCCAGATTTGATTCAAAACGGTCTTTTGGAGCACAAGCGGAGAAAAGCCATCCTGGCGGTGTTCTATAGGATGCATTTTAGAGAGTTTGCAAGGGAATTGCATTACTTAATTACCCCATCTCCGGTCCATCATCGGACGACCCGTCGTACGGCGAGAATCCACCCCTATGTTGTTGATACCACTACTATCCGGTCGAAGCATTTCATCTCGTCTTTTATACGATGCACGCATCGAAGCACTGGAACAATTTGCCAGCGGTGGTGTTTCCGTCTGACTACAATTCAAGTGTCTTCAAGGCTAGAGTGAATAGGCTATTATCAAAACTAGGACGCTTCGTCATCAACGATTGCATTACTGCTAGCTAACCTGTGGCGGGATTGCGGTCAAGCATTAGTTTAAAATTATAATAAAAAAAGGTTTTTCTTGCATCTATCACACACACAGCACTATACATAAGTCTCACTAGTGAGACACTGAGATTTAACAACTATACCAATAGCATGTAGATTTAACAATATTAGATAACAATCTAGCTATCTCCCCAACCCAATAAACTAAACTGTTCCGATCAAAATTTGTGCTAAGACCAAAGAAGTGCTGGCTTGACGTTGTAAGAGATGACATGCGTATCAACAATCTCACACCACAGGATGCTAAAGGTCGCGGGAAATGAAGGAAATTGAGCAAGAATGCGGACCCCGGGCTCCAACACGAAAGCCGCAGATGCAACCGGGATAAACGCTAAGATGATGATCATGATTTACTGGGCAAAACAATACCCCTTGAAAAGGCTGGCTTTTGATGACCCGAAACGACTGTCATTGATCCAAGAATGACAGCCGAGACCAAATGCTTCACGTCTTTACAAAAACGGTCACCCATCGGCGCACCGACCACGGCAAGCCTAACTTAAGCCAATCCATCTAACAGTGCGGCTATTATATTTTTACTTGTATATTTGTATTGAAATAATATTACAAAGAGGTAAAGATTGTGAGGTATTCCCTGCATCTACTGAACCGAATTTGCATATTTTTTTACAAATAGAAAGTCAAGTTATTTGTGTGCAGTAGTCGGAATTCATCACAAGTAAAATTATTTACCTTCCAAAGAAGTGTGCATAGGTCAGCATGTAATATTGAAAAAAGGTTTGTGAGTTTGTATAGTAGGGAGTAATCTTTTGAAATGCTGATCCATTTCCAAAAATATTTCTTTAATGGTATGTTATAATACTGCCGCGTTTTATAAAAAAGTAAGTAATAATGATTTAACATCTACTTTATATACAAATCGAAAAGATTCCCAGATAGCAATCTACTTTTAGTGCCAAGTTTTTATATTATAATTTTGCTTAAGCTCTCTATTTGAAGGAAAATGTAATTTAAAACTCAATAGTCGCAGGCTCCTTCGAACGACTAGTTTATAGATGTTATCCAATTTCCGTACCATGATTTAAATTTAATTTCTATGCCCCCCCATAGAAATTCGAGGCGAAATAAAAACAACCACACGGGTTACTGACTTACCCAATGAATTGGAAAAAAATTGTTTATTACTAGTAAAAAATGTTACATACGTTACAAGTACAGTAGTATGGTACAACAAAAGATGCATTAATTAAACAGGAAAAGTAAAAAATAATAATAAATAATAAGAATTAAACGAACAGGAACGACACCAAAGATTATAGTAATTAATTATAGTAATACTGCGGAACGTCATGGCAGGATATTCAATTGTGACGTGAAGGTGAATGACACTTTACAGAGATATGAAGCAAAAACAAGTGACAGACATGAATATACGAAACAGTCAAGAAGTGAAAGAGATAGTGAATGAATTTTTAAAGCGTAGAAGAAGTGGAAGTTCAGGGTGGTAGGCCATAACATCAGCTGTCGGCAGAGGTTACCACCCACCAGACAAAGTATATATTATATATATTATATCTATATGTATAGATAAACTAAAAAGTAAAACAATTGGCTGAGTAAGCGCTCTAGAGCAAATCTAACAATGTAAGTCTTTAGAAGCGAGAACAACCATAGTAGTTGGTTTTTTATTTATGGTTTCTAACGCTCTCTAGAGCGTTGCTCTAAAGAGGGCTCTGAGTACAATCATAACTAAACAATTGACTGTTTAGTTATGATTTCTACTCACAACCTTATTTTACCCCTGCTGGGAAAAATAAAAATTACCTAAGTATACTGTACATTAGCAGATCACTTGCAATGAAATTTCAGCGAATGGACATTTGCGCAAATCGACTTGCGTGCAAAGACAGTAGCTCGTTTGTACCGATGTGTATGCACAATTTTTTTTTTTTAATAAGCGGATGTTCCGTGTGGTACCGGGCTTAGAATAGTACCAACCCATATCCTCCAGTGGGTGTCGTATGAGACGACTAAAGGAACTCTCACCAGAGAAGCGGGGAGTAGCTTTTCTCCTGTGGAATATCAAATTACTGCGATCCCCAACCCGTCTGCCAAGCGTATGGGTTATGGCAAACCCCCCAATGCAATGTAAGCCTTGGGGGAGGCCTTTGTCCAGCAGTGGACCTGTATACGTATAGGCTGTATGGAATTTCTATACTACGAGACCAAATGACTTAGCATGATGACCTCAGCATGATGCTTCGGCATTTAAAAAAATGTCGGAGCGCTGGATTCCCATACCGCTGTTACGTCGCCGCCAATTAGAGTAAGTACTAAATAAATAATGAAACAGATATTATTGTGTAAAATATTATCAAATTTTAAAAAAAGCACCTTATTCATTTTAAATTCGACCGAGACTTACGCTATGCCCAAAGTGTCAAAAGCACTATGTTGACAAGTAAAGGGACGCACACGCCGACATTCCCGCGAAAATAAATAAATACATTATACCAATTACGGCTGAATAGTGAAACAGTATTACAGTAAATACACATTAAAAGTAGAATGTGGTAGTCAATTAACGGTATGTATAAAATGGAGAAACAGAAATAAACTTATGATGAGTGTTATCGAGTGGTAAATATAAAGGATGTTACAGATGTTATGTTTACTGTGGGAAATTCGACAGATTCCGCCTGTGATTGATTCATTCCAATCATTTAATTCTGTGTAAAAAAAAAAGAATATTTCGTTAAAAAATTTAATAACATGTCATGACTTACTGATGCTTTTTATATTTGTTGGCGGATAACTTCGTCGTTTCTGAACGAATTTTGATGTTTATTTCTTTGGCGGAGAGAAGATATTTTAAAGATGGTCGTATTATAAGGCTTTGATGATGGCAAACCAGAGAAATAAAGGGGGACTTCCAAAATCGTAGGGGTGATTAGTGCGTTTGTAATTTTTTTTCAATATGTGGCCTAGTGGTTAAAAAACCAGCCTCTCAAGCATGGGTGTACTTTCTAAGTATATTTTGGGCACCAATGACTGATTAAAAGGTGAAGGAAAACATCTTGAGGTAACCGGGACTTTAAGGTCCGTATTCCAGAAGGAAACTCAAGCATTGATCTCTGCTTAAGCATTACTTAAAATAGTTTCAACCAATCAAAACGCTTCAAACGAGACTTAAGTAGAACTTGAGTTTTGAGTGACGTTCTGTAATACGGACCTCAGTCTGTCGCCAACCCGCATTGAGTTAGCGTGGTGATTACGCTCAATCCTTCTCTGTAAAAGAGGAGATCTGCATCCAGCAGTGAGACTATAAAAAAAAGGTTAATGATGATGATTTTAAAGCACTGGGTACAAGGTCTGGAGCAGATCTGATGCTGGAGAATATCAGATCTGATCCATACCTTGTAGAGCTTTGAAATCAACTGTCTATGATCTCCACTATTGACAGTTCAGGAAATTCCTCAAAGATTTACAATATTGGCGTTTGACGTATAGTAAAGTTAATAACGTGAGTTTATTAGTTTAGTCGTATGTTAAAGTTCAATGCTGTCTTGTGTTATCCAGAACCACTACTTACTTATTCGTCATGCTAATGCGCCAATCAATGAAAATCAAGAGTCGGAATTCAAGTTGCTTAATCGCGTCATCTGTAGCAATGTTCATTCTTTGAGTTTGGCCCCATAAGTATTTTATAAAAATCGATTCAATAGCAGCATTTTGTTTTTAACCAAAATCACGGGTAAAAATTCAAGTACAAACAATTGCCTCGTTTGCTTGCCAGCCTTTTTTTTTACAATTATTGGCGTTAGCGCCAGTCTGATCGAATGTAGCTGGACAGTAGTTTCATACAGAACTAAAAAGTGTAAAATATAAACTTTAAAAAAAAATCAATCGCATTCCAAAATGACACTACAATGTCAATAATAACTAATTACGGAAGTCATTGGCAAAAACGAATATACAAAAACCAAAGACACAGCATTCTGTAAAAATATTAGTACGTAATAGACGTTAAAATAAGTCGTGCAATTGTTATTGGACTTCCAAAGGCTGCAAGATAAACTGATTCGGAACTTTGTTCTCTCAAGTTGGGTTTCGTTTTCTCTTGCAACCGGAACAAGGTATACGCTGAAGAATTTATACATATTTTTATTAATTTTATTATGCAATCCGAAAGTGAGTTTGTTTGTTCCACTGAACCGATTGCTTTGACATTTTTCTAACGTAAAGTTAGAAGTCCGGATTAAATAATAGGGTATTTTGTGTTGTATAACCATACGGAGGACGGGTCTGAGCAGTTGTGTGGGGTTGTGTCGGGAGTATGGTCGTGGAGAGTCTCCAGATCAATCTCCCTCTAGCACAGCATCGTTCGGTCGTGTTGGTCTTGGGTTTAACATTGCATAACCTCGCTCAACTGCCGTCATCCTTCCTATTCCTAAGTTTTTAAGTTTTCTTTTTTTAAGTGAATACATAGGCTTAATAAACTAGTGCGCTTTACCATCAACGATTGCATCACTGCTTATCATCAGGCGGGATTGCAGTCAAACACTAGTTTCTAATTATTAAAAAAAAAAACGATCTCCACGCGAGCGAAGCCGCGGACGGAAAGCTAGTACCAACTATAGCAAACGTAGTGTGGGACACACCCGAGCTAGATGGATACATGACTTTAAAGTAGCTGGGATTATAATATAGCGCAGCCTAAGAAAGGCCTATGCCCAACAATGGACTAGAATACGCTGATTTGATTGAATCTCGTTATGTGAACTAGATGTTGTAAACTATTAAAAGCTGAAGACAGTATTCCTGTCATTATATTATTGTGTATTTAATAAGGCCATCTAAACCGACATAAACTTGATGGGCGTTTGATAGAAGTCTGATCTCTCATATCATCTTGAAATAGCCATAACTAGATTTAGTCTGTTTCGTGCTACCTAGTACGTACCTACTAGGTAGCACGAAACGGAATCGGACACAGACAATAGACATGTATGTACATATATACATAGATATGTAATTTGATAATTGAAAATGGAATATTTTTTTAAAATAATCCAAATCCGCATACGCGGAGGTAGTCTGCTAATAATCCGCATCCGCGGAGGTAGCCTTCTAATAATCCGCATCCGTGGATGTCAATCAACATTTTTATGCACCCGTAACAACTCTAGTCCGTTCCTACAGAGGCTCCCCATATCGTTTTGACGCATAGCTTAGCTTTTATGCCTTAGCTGGAATCTTTATTTATAAGAATAGCCCTGTTAATCAGCCGATAAGCTCTAAGATTGACCCGCGAAAAAATTACATAAGTTATAAGAAACAAAAAACACTCGTAATAGCACCATGCCATCTTTATCACTGAAAGATAACGCAAAGTTCAAACTACTGAAGTTATAACATAACATAATCACTCATCAATGTTCTCACTCCTGGGACAGAGGCCTCATCTCGGTAAGAAGGAGTGGGCCGTAATCTACCACGCGGGGCCAGTGCGAGTTTCTAGATGTCACATCATATATATAAATATGATATGCGCATATGATCACATGTTTTCAAAGTGCTTAGCTCATGGACATGGTTTTCTCACGATGTTTTCCTCCACCGGTTTTGAGAGAAGTGGTGATGGAATAATTTACACAAAAAAACTACCTGATGGGCTTCGCACAAAGTAATACATTTACTATTAAATTAATACATCCATTCGGAGGAAAAAGTGCAATATTAATAATCTTTACAAATGATTTCATAGGCGGAAGCTAAATTTTTTTGCAGTACATTTTACAGACCAAAACTGAGATCACTAATTCAGGTGTGAAAGAAAACTTAATAAGTTTTGCGGCGAATGTAAATAATATTCTACGCTAATCGCTTATATCTTGCAGTTGGTACACAGTCTAGAGTTTCACAACGAAGCTGGAATTAGTTTCGCGTTTCTGCTTAAACTATAAGGGTTTTGGCAGTCAATTTCGATATTACATGTAAGGAGAAATACAATCCTCTACAATTGTAAGTTACCTACATTACATTGCTGACCTACAAACGCCTAATTCAAAATTTCCACCCGACCTCTGCATTGAGATTGTCCTCCTTAAATCGGAACATAATTTACAGAGACTAAAGCGCCTCTCCGATCTGAATCCATGGTTTAAAATGGTGCTCTATAAATGGTGCATTGCTGCTCTTAAAATTAATGATGAAAGCCCGGAAAGTTCAATATTGGACAAAGTCTTGCCCCCAAGCGATTCGTCGTGATTACAGAGGACGGGTCTGAGCAGTTGTGTTGCGATGTGTGCCGGGTACGATGTGCCAAATGTTGTTGTGTCGGAAGTTTGGTCGTGAAGGGTCTCCAAATCTCCCTCTGGCGCAGCATCGTTGGTCGTGTTGCTGGGTTAAACATTGCATCACCTTTTTTTTTTTTTAGGATGTCCGCCGCCCTGGGATGGGCGACGGGGTCTGTCAGACTTTTACTGACTAAAAACCACCCCGGTGCTTCTTCTATCACGAGCGCGCGTGGGACCGTGGGAGTCTAAATTCTTCCACGGCCCCACACTCTCGTGTTGGCCCGGTCTGTCCGGGCCTCGTCTCCTGCACGGGGTAGTGGGGTGTTAAACTACCCCGTGCATCGCCTCAGAGGCGCGCGCCGAAACTAGCGCGCACCTCCGCCTCGGGGTCCAACAAATAGGGGGCGGGGACTTCCCCATGTCCCTCGCCCCTGGACCCATTCATGGGGGGCGGAAGAGGGCGTTATCAGCCCTTCCTCGACGCCAGGTGCGTCTTCTGCGGCCCAGGAATGGAGTTTGGGGAAGGGAATTGAGATCTCCCTCTCCCGTTGCGCAGCTTCCTTCTGTGACATCACGGCCTCGCAGAAGGACACCACCGCGTCCCACGACACTGCGCTACCGACCATCCTCCGCACTACTGCCGGCAGCGACAAGTCGCCTCCTACTTCATTTGTGAGGACACGGCGCTGCTCCTCCCAAGATACCCACTCGGAGAGCGTGAGCTGCGCCGTGTCCTCCCCGCATTGGACGCAGTGGTGGCACCGAGCGTCCGGCTCCCTGCCTAAGCGACGCAGGTACCTGCCGAAGCAGCCGTGCCCCGACAGTACCTGCGTCACCCTGAACGACAGGGAGCCGTGCCTTCTCCCGTGTCAGTCGTCGAGTACTGGCCGGATCGCCTCGACGGTAGCGAGGCCGGCGTAGGGCGCATGAGCCTCTGCCGCCAGTCCGCCACCAGGACCTGACGGAGCTCCTCTCGGCGCAGTTCGATCTGCCGCTGCGCCGGACTGAAGCCCCGTGTCCGCTCTTCCTCGCGCCATCGGTACAATGACGCGAGTACTTTCGCCTCTAGGTCCCAGGGCGGGGACCTAGCTCAACTGCCGTCTTCCTGTCTATTTACTCAGTTTTTGCGCGCTTTGCCATCAACTATTGAATCGCTGCTTACCATCAAGCGGGATTGCGATCAAGCACTACCTTGTAAAATAAAAAATTTAAGAAAATCTTTATGAGAAATGTAAAAAATTGGAAATATTGCGAGTTACGTGGAAGTAATCATCTTCCACCATTTTATTGACTGCTTAACTTATCTTTTCAACACGGCATAAGCTATTCTATTATGGCGTGCAAACACGAGAAAATAGGAAGCGTTTATAACGTTAAAGCGAGTTGTTTAAAGTTTGTTGCCAGTATCAGAAAGGGCACTCTTAATATATTTTGTTTTATAAGTTGCGTATTCTTTTCTTTTTAAGTCATAATCAGTCTATAATGTGGGAACATTGGGACACGGGCCTCTTCTCAGTGAGAGGGAGTGGGCCGTAATCTACCACACTAGCCTAGCTGGTAAATGTAACATGTCTTCGAAGTTTTTGGTTCTAGGACATGCCGGTTTCCTCATGCTGCTTTCCTTCACCGTTTTGAGCGCAGTAGTGATGAAATAATTTGCACGTAAAGTAAGGCGTCTGTTGGGGTTCACACCTAGGACCTACAACTTACAAGTCGTGGCTGATACCACTAGGCCACCGCTGCTCTCGGTCGCATCGCTGCTTCTTTTTGAGTCAACCTTTTTTAATTTTGCTTGCGCGATGCAGAATTCCTTCTCTGTATGAGAGGAGACCTGCAGTGGGACGATGAAAAGGTTGATGATGATGATGATGATGCAAAATTTGTGTGACGTCAGTGCGTCAGGCCAACAGAACCCGATTAAAACATTGTGGCGGCTCTGAAGTGCGCTATTCACTGATTAGTATCGCTCGCCTCACCCCGCTGAGACGTGAATTTGTTACTGTGGAGCGACTCGCCTCATATTTCGAGCCGCGGTAAAGTTTTAATCAGAGTGAACGTCATGCGAACTGCACATCAAAGGTAGGTGACACGTGACGTTGCAGATCCCGATAGATGCTCATATTTTAGTCTTTGAGGAGAAAGTTGTCGCGACACATCTGCGGAACGTACGGCGCCGAAAGCTCAGCGGCTGACGTGTCAGTCGCAATATTCAGTTGTTATGACAAACCAAAAGGTCAAAACGCGGCGTCTTGTTCAGCGCGCTACGTGATGGAAAGTTACGTGGCGTCATCGTCAGTCTGTCTGTGTCGACACTTTATGGTGTGCGGTTTTTGTGGCGTACCTGAATTGCCCAGAAAAATGGATTTAATTAGAATATTAGCTATTATAGAGGGCTTAGAAGACGTTGCCGCTCTTCGCTACCACCACGCGCACGATGCACAACACACGCCGAACGTTCAGCTACGCCCGCCGAACTTTCGGTCGCGCAACGCATCGCGTGATGTGTGGCTTGCTATGCAAAATACATTAAATGCGTTTTAGCTGAAAAAATTGCCCGAAGGAAGGTTAGGCCCTACGACGAGCGTGGCGTAATTTCGGCTGATGTGTCATAGAGTACTTGAAATACACTGCGAGCGTATTTAGCCGAACTTACGGCACCGTACGTTCCGCAGATGTGTCGCGACACTTAGGTTAATGAAGATAGAAGCAGGCTACCACACTGAAATTGGCGCCGATTCTCCTGTTCTTTCTTTCTCTTATGGCTTCGCACGGTTTGTGCATTTAGCCAATGTCATGTAATGAATTATTCATGTCGAAAAAGACGGCCGCGCGGACCGAACACGGAGGAAGATTTGGTTCAAAGCCATGATGTGGCCACTATGCTACAATATTTCACTGTTCTTGCACTTTTTACTACATAAATCACGCGTTTTTATTTAGTAAACGACACTATAAATAATTTAAAAGTCTAATGAAAAATGAGCGTGGCACTCATCTTAGCTTCCCGCCAAAACTCTCCATTCTCCTGTTCACACACTAAACTAATTTTAAGTTAAGTGCATCTTTCTATTTCATTAAGAAAAGGATAGAAGATAATATTTTAGTTTCAATCAATCAATCATCAACCTTTTATCATCCAACTGCTGGGCACAGATCTCTCATACAGAGAAGGATTGAGCGTAAACACCACGCTTGCTCAATGCGGGTTGGCGATTTCAGACTTATAAAGTCCAAGTTTACTCAAAATGTTTTCCTTCGCCTTGTAATCAGTCATTGCTGTCCAAGATATACATACTTAAAAAGTATCCAATAGGTTAATCTCGGTTATAAACCACCCATACCATTATTGTGCCATATTTTTTGTAGGTACCTAACGGATTTGTATTACAGTAATTTTTGCGTGAAAGAGTAGGTAACATACATTTATAGATCCTTTGTCCTAGTCATTGGTGTCCAAGATATACAGTACATTTAACTTTAGAAAAGTTACATTGATACTTGCCTGACCTGGAATCGAACCCGCACACTCATACTTGAGAGGCTGGTGTTTTAACCACTAGGCCACCATGACTAATGGAGACGTTGCCATCACTACTACATTTTAGTTTAATCCTGTCAAATTAAGATAGTCCATAGACAGTATAGACGCGATTAAAAACATGGCGACTAAAAATGGGCCAGTTTAAGTCAGGAGCGCACAAATAGCGTAAACACCACGCTTGCTCAATGCGGGTTGGCGATTTCAGACTTATAAAGTCCAGGTTTCCTCAAGATGTTTTCCTTCACCTTCAGTCATTGGTGTCCAAGATATACTTAGAAAGTACATTTAACTTTAGAAAAGTTACATTGGTACTTGCCTGACCTGGAATCGAACCCGCACACTCATACTTGAGAGGCTGGTGTTTTAACCAATAGGCCACCACGACTAATGGAGACGCACGTTGCCATCACGACTACATTTTTGTTTAATCCTGTCAAATTAAGATAGTCCATAGACAGTTTAGACGCGATAAAAAACATGGCGCCTAAAAATGGGCCAGTTTAAGTCAGGAGCGCACAAATAGCGTAAACACCACGCTTGCTCAATGCGGGTTGGCGATTTCAGACTTATAAAGTCCAAGTTTCCTCAAAATGTTTTCCTTCGCCTTCAGTCATTTGTGTCTAAGGTATACTAAGAAAGTACATATAACTTTAGAAAAGTTACATTGGTACTTGCCTGACCTGAAATCGAACCCGCACACTCATACTTGAGAGGCTAGTGTTTTAACCACTAGGCCACCATGACTAATGGACACGAACGTTGCCATCACGACTACATTTTTGTTTAATCCTGTCAAATTAAGATAGTCCATAGACATTTTTTTTTTGTTCTATTCTTTCCGTACTACTTCTGAACGGAAAAGGCAAAGGCATGATTCGCCATACAGCCTGGACTTTAGTAATAGTCCATAGACAGTATAGACGCGATAAAAAACATGGCGCCTAAAAATGGGCCAGTTTAAGTCAGGAGCGCACAAATTTGACAGATCTAAACTGACATTTTATCTTCTGTCCTTTTCTTAATGAAATAGAAAGAAAAATATGCACTGAACTTAAATTTAATTTAGTTTGTGAATTACAGAATCGGGGCCAATGTCTATCTAAATCACTTTAGTTCACTTTGTATGAGCCATGCTTCGCTGCGGATCCGAGTAGTATGTCGTATCTTCGTTGACGGGATAAGAGCGTAAGTCTACTTTTTAACTACGGCGACGAAAAAACAAGCCCTGCCGAAAGAATTCGTATCTGTCGTAATTCTTCGGTAACCGAATAATTAACGGTAATTTTACGGCCGTATGTGATAGGCAGATGCAATCGCGATTGACTTCCAGTGTACGCAAATAGACCTTATGGAGAAGACCTCCACCTAAAGGGTCAGAGCCCATTCGTCCCCTAAAATTCGTCCCCCAGTATAAATGTTGTGGATTCGGCCCCTATATAGGTGCCCATTGGTCTCCTGGTAGGAGACCAACTAATATTTTAATAAAAAATACTATTTTTAAGGTACCCATTCGTCCCCTCTAATATATATACGATATAAGTTAAAGATTCGACACCTATTCAGGTGCCTATTGGTCCCCTGAGATAAAATTAGCTATAGTTTACAAAAGAAACGATTAACATAGTACACTTGTGAACAGCTTATTAATGGAATTAATTTAATAAATCATAACAAATCATTGAACAACATTTTTATAAAAAAAAAACAACCGACTTCCCAAAAAAAAAACACTACAAAGAGAAAAATAACTAATTTCGGAAGTCGATGGCAAAAACGAATATGTGACCATGAAGGTCATGGTGTCTTTGGTCTTTATCTCTCGGTGGTAGGCCATAACATCAGCTGCCGGCAGAAGTTACCACCCACCAGACAAAGTCTTGCCGCCAAGCGATTCGTCGTGTTCCGGCATGATGTTTGGTGAAGCCGTACGGAGGACGGGTCTGAGCAGTTGTGTTGCGATGTGTGCCGGGTAGTGTGTGCACCAAACTGTTAATTTTTAATTGCGATGCGCTGCAGCTCGCCTAAACCATCAGCCCTACCAATGTCTATTAAATAGATATACTAAGGTAAAACAAACAATCGTTATATTTCACAAACAACTGTAGGATATCAAATTAGCAACGTGCGCTTAATTTGAAATGTTCACCAATAAATATATGTAGATACCTTTTAGTACGCTTTCACACTACCGCTTGCAGCAAGCATATAGGCATTTGTATGGGATGTGTAGCTGCTAGCTCATTTTCTATTCAAACCCGCCTTGCAGGCTTCACGCGGCAAGTTCGCTGGCTTCAGGCCGTACGTCGGCACGTTACGGTGTCGGAATTACGAATTTAACCCGAAAATTTACGGAAACTGCAGTTGTAGCAACGGAGATATAGTTCAGAATGAGCATAATTTCATCTTGTTTAAATTGAGTGTCAGTATCTAAATAAATATACTATATTGTAATATGTGCATATACTTTATGGTAATCTATACTAATATATAAAGCTGAAAAGTTTGTTTGTTTGTTTGAACGCGCTAATCTCAGGAACCACTGGTCCGATTTGAAAAATTATTTTTGCTTTTGATAGCCCATTAACCCAGGAAGGCTTTAGGCTATATAACATCACGCTGCGACTATAACTGTAACTAACTACACGCGAACGAAGTCGCGCTCGGCCGCTTGGACTAATATCTAAAGCTGAAGAGTTTGTTTGTCCCAGTCGCATCCGAAGCCTTTTCAGCTTTGGAGTCAGGGGTCCGCTTTACCAGTCCAACTGCTGTTATTAGCCATAACAGCAGGACCAACGGCTTAACGTGCTTTCCGAGGCACGACCAGACCAGTGCAAATATACATATTCATGCATACAAATACTTGCACTGTGCGGGGATCGAACCCGCGCCACCTTGCGCAGCGGCCGCGTCCGCTACCGCTACGCCACGGAAGCTGTCTGTTTGTATGTTTGTTTGAACGCGCTAATCTCAGGAACTTCTCGACCGATTAATCCAGGAAGGCTTTAAGCTATATAACATCACGCTGCGACTAATAAGAGCGAATAATAACTAACTCCACACGAACGAAGTCGCTGGCGGCCGCTAGTTACATATATGTTACTTAAACCAGGTGACACCAAAATATTAGAATGCCTAAATAAAAACTCATTGTTCGGCTGCCATTTTTCAGACCTGCAAGGTCTTCACTAAGAAGGTCATATTAGTTAGGAATCGGGTGGGGGCGGTACCTATATTAGGCAGGTGGATCACATCCAGTGTGTACTTAATAGTATACTTTAAATTCTAGCCCTAAAACCCGTATGTTTAGGCCAAAGGATGAAGCAAACGAGTATTTATGTGTAGGAAGTAGGTATTTACATTTCGCCAGATGGACGAATTTCATACTACAACGCGCCATGTGACGGACAAATGGCCGCAAAAACGCGTTTTTATTGAATTTGTATGTAAAATTCAATCATCACGAATGCCCAGTGTATCGAAGCGTGGTAGTGTGAGATCCGCCTAACTGGCGACATGTGAGCGAGGTACCTATCTTTTTAGAGCAAAAATTTTATGGCTTATGCCAGTCGTGAGTAATACTAGCCTAGTCTAAATAGAAGCGATTCATCAAGGAGATCAACTTACCGAACGCTCTAATTGCTCAGAAGTCTGAAATTGACATATTTCATCAACATCATCATCATCATCAACCTTTTTACCGTCCCACTGCTGGGCACAGGTCTCCTCTCATACAGAGAAGGATTGAGTGTAATCACAATTGACATATTTATGTACCAGCAAATGTGTGTCAAATATTGGTATTAAGTTTTTTAGTTACTTATTGTTATTATAGGTAGTTGGCTTGATGCGCACTCTGGGGATTCTTTTTTAAGTATGCCTATACTACATTTATATGGCTTTGTAGCCATTACTAGACTCAGTATCAATACCTAACAATACCTTCACGGATCGGACAGGGTTTTCTTTACATATTGTATATTGCAAGTGAAGCAAGCATTTGTAAAAATAAATCTCTTAATAATAAAACTTTACAGCATCATTAAATAGTATTTATTTTGTCAACGATCCAAACGAACGTAAAAAACAAAATCCACTTTGATCTTCTAGCGGATCTGAACGGAACGTTAAATCCGATGTATTTACGAAAGGGCTTGATAGGTCGATTTCAATCAAAAACGGATATTTTTTGGGTTCAAGATTAAATGCCGAATATTGGCGCCGATTGTCTTGTTCAGAAACTAAATTTAAATTCATCTTTTTCTTCCAATTTCATTATGAAAAGGACATAAGATAAATATTTATTTAGTCCTGGCAAATTACTCCGCGCCTGACGTAAGTAAATTGACGTATTTTAGTAGCTATGTTTTAATCGCGTCTGTACTACCTATGGAGTAAGTATCTTAATTTTAGAGAACTAATTATGTGTTAAGTGATTACGCCCAAACCTTCTCTGTATGAGAGGAGACCTCTGCCCAGCAGTGGGCCGATAAAAGGTTGATGATGATGATGAAACTAATATTTTATCTTCTGTCTTTTAAGATAAGACAAGATAAGATTATTTATTTGTCAAACACGTGTATGTTAAGATGGAGGAAATGCCATTACAGTTCAACATGTTTTGCCGTGGATGGCGTACAAAAGTATTTAAGAACATTTAATTTGAAAAATATAATAAAGAAAAAAAACAATCAGTTCAATAATCCATACGAATATTATAAATGCGAAAGTAACTCTGTCTGTATGTCTGTCTGTAAACCTCTCAACCGATTTTGATTAAATTTGGCACAGACAAACTTTAGACCCTGAGAAAGGACATAGGCTACCTTTTATCCCGGAAAAATTTGATATTCCCGAGGGAAATCTAAAAAGCGCGATATAACCAAACTTCACGCGGGCGAAGCTTTGGGCGGAAAGCTAGTAGTTAATACAAAATAGTCAAAATTTTATCACACTCAATAGCAGAAAATTGACAAAATGTAGTTACAATCAATACAGGAAATAGTCAAAATTTAATTACAGTCTTTATAGAAAAAAATGTCGGAATTAAATTAAGGTCAATACAGAAAATAGTCAAAATTCAATCAATTTAATTCCAGTCAATACAGAAAAAATGCAACTTAATTGAAATTAAGGCGCTGTGCTCAGTAAAAATAGGCTTCAAAAAACAGTTTTTCAGCCAAATGTATACATTTCAGAGCAGCCAAAAATTTGTATGTTAATCTCGATTATATGTAGCAGGAAACCATTGTTTTCAAAACACGTTTTGAATTAATTTTCTCGATAGAAAAAAATCCTAAAGTAACCCCTAAAATTGAATTTATAACCGTTGTAACTGTATTATTAATCATCAAATCTTGATAAAATTGAGAAGAGCGATGTAAAATATAATAGTAAATGAAACCATTGTTTTTGTTTATCGATTTAACTAAGATATTCTAAAATAAATAATGTATTTAATGATAAATAACGTGAACGAAACGTCGCTCCATCGCGGCGTCCATTGCCTTCTCTTTCACTTCTATGCTTAGCGACAGTGACTGCTGAGGCGCGCTGCTTGACGGACCTATGTCAATTTTTATTTTTGCTTTACCTCGCACAGAAAATAAATATATTTACGTGTCTGTTTGTTGATGAATAATCATATTTCGTTTTTGCCCGGGTTCAAACCCCAGGTTTACATTATATGCTTTTTGTAGATTTTAATTGAAATAAATGCTTTTTAATTTACTGTTGTATTTTTGCCGATATTTTATTTGATTTTTTTCTGTAATTATTCTTTCTTTTTACTTTTTCGCGGCAAATTTTTCTTCACCTGTATGTGTTCGGGTTCAAACCCCAGCTTTACGTTGTATGCTTTTTGTTGGATTTCTTATTTGAAATTATTTTTCTTTTTTTTAATTATTATTAATTTAGCCGATTTTCTGTATTTTTTGTAGTAATTGTTCCATCTTTTTAAATATATTCTTTTTGTAACAATTATAATGCAAACTAATATTCAAAATCATCAAATCTTGATAAAATTGAGAAGAGCGATGTAAAATATTATAGTAAATGAAACCATTGTTTTTGTTTATCGATTTAACTAAGATATTCTAAAATAAATAATGTATTTAATGATAAATAACGTGAACGAAACGTCGCTCCATCGCGGCGTCCATTGCCTTCTCTTTCACTTCTATGCTTAGCGACAGTGACCGCTGAGGCGCGCTGCTTGCACTATAATAATTTTTAGATAGCAGCAATTATAAATGTATTAATGTTCATTGTCATAATGGAATTAAAAATTTGATTGTAAATTGTTGAAGCCATGCATATTAGACTCTTCCTTAGTAATGCTGATTTTGCAGGAATTGATTGTACCCAAAATCTGTACTTCTCACGTTGATGTCTACCTACATTATTATTAAAGGGAGGAAACAAATGCGGATTAGATTTTACAAATAGCGATATTTCTAGTATTTAATCTTTTGTTAATAAAATAGAAAAAAAGATTTCAGTTGCACTCAATTTAAATTTAGTTTCATTTGTGAACAAGTGTGAAGTTTAATCATCCATCTATAGACAAAGCAAAGATCGGCTCTCTGATGACCTATAGTCTAACAATCGATGTCGAGATATTGTGTAAATAGTAGTCGCGGGGTAAAGTCTGCTTGCACTATGCGGGATTTTAACATAACCTTAGTGAGATGCATCTTTCACATGTCTTTGTTTGTAGAAGCCGCCGCCACAGTTTTAAGGATCAGAAGCTCTTTTAATGTTTTTTTTTATGTCTTTTGACAATTATGTAGCTATTTGATAGCACATATTTTGACTTTTATGAATATCTGTAGGTATAGCTTCTGAACTATTATTCTGCATAGTAACCTACTGCGCTATGGAATAGACCATAACATATATAACAAAATAAGCTTATATTGTTTACACTCCTGGAACACAGGCCTGCACTCGGTGAGAGGGACTGGACCGTAATCTACCACGCGGGCACAGTGGAATCAGCACTGTGCCCGACGATGATAAATGGATCACTAGCTTCATATTTTTACATGCTTTTTATTAGTTTCACTTGTATTTTTGCTTGCTTGTTTGTTTGTTTGTCCGTCTCTAACTTTCTGGACTACGAGTGAGCGGCTCTTTACTGTAAAATATAGTTCCATGCTTTTAAAGAATATCAAACTAAACATTTAAACTTTTTAAATATAGTTTAAAAAACTAAAGCTTTTTAAACTATATTTATTTTCAACTTTTTAGTTAATATTCTTTTTAAAAAAAACGGACGAACGAACGTATTGAATACGGTGAGACATTTTACAGTAATGAGCCGCTCACTCGTAATCCAAAGAGTTAGAGACCGACAAACAAACAAACAAGCCAGCAAGCAAGCATGTATTTTACATGCTTGCTTGCTGGCTTGTTTGTTTGTTTGTTGGTATTTTTTAAAAGCATGTGTTTTTTTAGTTTTTTAAACTATATTTTTGACAGATCGATCCTTGACAATTCAAAAATGCCTGTAGTTGGTTGAATTGAATGAAATATGTACTTTGAGTTTCAGTTTAGTATACAAGACAGAGAGCGTAAACAAGTACACAAAATTTACGTAATATGGCTCCTCAAATTACTACCTACGTTTATACATAGCTGGCTTCCTTTACTTATCTACAAAACTACGCGTATACCAATAAAGTACGCCATATATATACTAATATATAAAGCTGAAGAGTTTGTTTGCTTGTTCGCGCTAATCTCGGGAACTACTGGTCCGATTTAAAAAAATAACTAAAATTATTATATTAACTAAAACTATATAACATCACGCTGCGATCAATAGGAGCGGAGCATAACTAACTCCACGCGAACAAAGTCGCTGGCGGCTGCTAGTCTGTCTATATAATTAACAAAAGTGGCAACCCCTTTATTTGAATCAACATGGTGATTGTTATCTAACCAGTTATTTTGTGTTGTGACGTCACAGGTTGGCAGTTGTCAAACCACGATACCTAACATAACTGTAGTATGTTCGGTTCAGTGATTATATCAGGAGGACACCTATAAGTTTATCCTTTTATCCTGACTTTGAACGTATATGAATAAATATCAAAGATGAAAATTAATCCATACTAATATTATAAATGCGAAAGTAACTCTGTCTGTCTGTTACGCTTTCCCGCTTAAACCTCTCAACCGATTTTGATGAAATTTAGCACAGACAATCTTTAGACCCTCAGAAAAAACATAGGCTACCTCTTATCCCGGAAAAACTGATGTTCCCTAGGGAAATCTAAAAAGCGCGATATAACCGAACTCCACGCGGGCGAAGCCACGGGCGGAAAGCTAGTATAATATAAAAGTAGCTCTAAGTAAATCATTACTAATATTATAAATCGGAAAGTGAGTTTGTTTGTTCCGCTTTCACGCCGTAGTTAATATCCCGGGAAAATTTTATGTTCCCGAAGGTAATCTAAAAAACGTGATATAACCGAATTACACGCGAGTGAAGCCGCGGTCGAAGCTGCAGGCGGAAAGCTAGTTAAAAATAAAGTAGTAAAAAGTTGTTAAACTAGAGACTTCCTGGTCGGTATCACTTACTTTTTATCTTTATACGGAATCTGAATATAGTTTGTTCAGAATAACCAACTGAATCGATTCTAATATTTTTTATACCATGTTATATTTTTCCCAAATATATTTAAAAGTTGTTGCAGTGTGGTTACCGAGCGCACAACACAGGTCAGAGCGGATCATAGTGTCCTAGGCGTGTGCGCATAGTGTAACAGGCCCCCGTCTCGTTGTGTAGGGGCACAATAGGTTCTAAATAAAATGAACATATTTGTAAATTATACTTCATTTTCTTTAATCACTTACTGCTGCATTTACCAGTAAAATGCATAATTATATCAACGCACACTTGACCGGTACGACAGTCCAAAGAATGCAAGTTTGGTGGAAAATGATGTTACTAGCTAATTAAAAAACAAACAGATATTATTAATAATAAACGTAAGACGATGACGCGCCGCTGCAGGCGGGGACAGTCGAGCGGCGCGTTAACCATATTTTTGTAGGGACAACCAAGTTACATAAGAAGCTCATAACTGTGTAACTTTTCAAGATAGCATTTCATAATTTTGTAAAAAAAAAAATACTGGGCACGTGTTTCGGGTTTCGTATTTAAAAAAAATATCACCGATCTTCGTGCCTCAATGAAACACATTTAAATGAGACTATAATTGTAACACGAATAAATATTTTTATTTAAAAAAAAAGCAGATAGCAATAATACACAGATGTATCTTACAATAAATACTTTATTTTTACTTTCCAAGTAAAGTTTAATTAATGCACCTTGGTCAAATACGGCAAACAACATTCTAACAAAAAAAAAACTGAAAAAATAACTTAAAATAGTGTCGTGTGCCTCACAGCCCGGCCGCGTAGGCCCAGGTGAACATAAAAAGCAGACAACTAATTTCCTCGCAACTATAAATTCTTCCTTAACTGCACAGTTTCCGTGACTTGATAGCTAACAATAAGTGACAAACGATAATCAAGATGGCAGCCAAACAGTAGATAGTGAGCCAAACAATTGCCGATCAGGATACATACGAGCCAAGTTTAGCGAAATATTGGCTAATTCGCCTGTGTAAGTAATTTTGGCCGTATATTTGTTTACTTTACAGATTGTATAAAAAGTAGACGATTAAAAAATAATGATTTTTGAACGGTGCTTTAGAATTAATGCAAAAACTGGTGGATATTGTTCTTAGCTTCATCATCATCATCTCATCATCTCAGCGTTAATCCCAGTCGCATCAGAAGCTTTTCTGGCTTTGGAGTCTGGGGTCCGCTTTACCAGTCTAACTGCTGATTTTGGCTAAACTTCGATATTTTCCGTGAAGCGTGAAGCCTTCTGACCTTCACAACCCAAAGGCGATATCGAAGCATTGCTGTTAGACCAATTGTTGGACCTTTGAGGACTCCAACATCCCGTAACGACTGCCATTAGATGTTCGTGTAGCAACCAGGACCATCAGCTTAACGTGCTTTTCGTAGTACGACCAGACCAGTGCAAATATTCATATTCATGCATACAAATATTTGCACTGCGCGGACATTGTTCTTAGCATAAATCATTGATAATTCCATATTTCTGCAACCGTACGTATACAAACGGAAAAAAAATGGCAAAAACTGACCTATTTGTCTCATCAGTTTTTACGCCGCACTTTCAGCTTTGAGCTGCCCTGGCATAGTACGGAGTTTGATTAGAATATAAAGAATAGAATGCTGATCCAGTTTGTGCTGGTTTTCAGACCACTGACATTATAGTTTAAGTTACGTATCCATTTGAAATGGTGTTAAAGGTGGAATTATCTTGACATAATCAAAATGGATCAGGTCTCTTGCTGGATCCATAGGTGTATGTGGACTGGACTAAGTCAATTTACTCGGCGTCTCTAAGGGCGGCCGCAAACGTGACAAGGAAACCTGGTGGTGGGACGACACAGTCCAGATGAAGACTAAGGTGAAGAAAGCCCTCTTCAAAACGTGGCAAGCGACCAGATCTCCTGAAGATCGCGACGCATACAAGGTTGCCAAACGTGCCACCAAAAGAGCTGTAGCCAGAGCCAGACGAGACCACTTGCAACCTCTCTACGAGAAGTTGGAGTCGTCTGAGGGGCAAAAGCTCATTTACAAGTTGGTACGTTCCAGGGTCAAAGCGGCACAGGATATATCCAAGTGCCGTTGTGTGAAAGACCCTAATGGCAACGTGCTATGCGAGGACCTCGCGGTGAAGGAGAGATGGCGCTCGTACTTTCACGAGCTGCTGAATAAGCAGCATCAAGAGATGCAGACACCGGAACTCCCTCCGAACCTTGGACTAGTGCCTCTGATAACGCCTGAGGAAGTCCAAACGGCTCTTCGTCGTATGGGGAATCGGAAAGCTGTCGGAGCTGACGGAGTCCCCATTGAGGCCTGGAAGGCGATGGGTCCTCGCGGTGTGGGCATGTTAACTAACTTTTTCAATCGCGTGCTCCTGACCGGCAAAATCCCGAGTCAATGGAGGCTGAGTATCATTACTCCAGTCTTTAAAGGCAAGGGCTCGGTTCAGGAGTGTGGCTACTATCGCGGTATCAAGGTCATGTCCCACACCATGAAGATCTTTGAGAGGATCATAGACTCCCGAATCCGGCAGGAGTGTGCTGTCTCGGAGTGTCAATATGGGTTTCGGCCAGGGTACGGAACCATGGACCCTATCTTCCCACTAAGGATCACCATGGAGAGATACAGATCGAAGAACACGCCTCTGCATATGCTCTTTCTAGATATCCAGAAGGCCTTCCACTGTGTCCCTCGCGGGGTGATCTGGTGGGCACTGAGGTCCAAAGGGGTACCTGAAACCTATGTTGACATAATTCGAGACATGTACCTCAATTCTGATTCCGTTGTTAGGACCGCTGTTGGCGACACTAAACCCTTCCCCATCACCGTCGGATTCCACCAGGGATCCGTCCTTAGTCCGTTTCTGTTCAGCGTGTTATTAGACGTCTTGTCGGACAGCATCAAGGACTCACATGAGCAGCCTCCCTGGCTACTCATGTATGCTGACGATATCGCGCTGGCGGATGCCGACAGGGAACGGTTGGTGCGGCGTGTGAATGCGTAGAAGGACTCGCTTGAGAACGGAGGTCTGAAACTCAACGTGGCGAAGACCGTATACTTGGCCAGCAACACGACAGACCCCATGTCTGTGCGCATAGGCGGTGACATGGTCGAGTGCACAGACCAGTTTAAATACTTGGGGTCTATGCTTCACGCGTCCGGCGACATTGATTGCGACGTCAAGGCACGTATTTCCGCAGCTTGGACGAAATGGCGTGAGGTGACAGATGTCATTTGTGACCCCAAAATGCCGGGTTAAGCTTAAGGGGCAGGTCTATAAAACCATCATTAGACCTGTTCTCCTGTATGGCAGTGAGGCGTGGCCTGTGCTTGAGCGACACAAGCAGGAGCTGCGTGTCACGGAGATGAATATGCTGCGGTGGATGTGTGGAGTTACGCGGGAAGACCGCATCAGGAACTCCCGCATCCGGGGCAGCCTTCGTGTCCGTGACATTGCAGACAAACTGCAGGAGGGTCGCCTACGCTGGTACGGCCACGTCTTACGCAAACCGGCATGTTACGTGGCTAACAAATGTCTTACCATGGCGCCTCCGCCGGGCCGGAACAAGCGGGGTAGACCAAAGAAGTGCTGGCTTGGCGTTGTAAGAGATGACATACGTGCCAACAAGCTCTTACCACAGGATGCTAAAGATCGTGCGAAATGGAGGAGAATGTGCAGGAAGGCGAACCCCGGGCTCCAACGCGAAAGCCGCGGATGCAACCGGGATAAACGCTGAGATGATGATGACTTTCAGCTTTGAGCTGCCCTAGCATAGTACGGAGTTTGATTAGAATATAAAGAATAGAATGCTGATCCAGTTTGTGCTGGTTTTCAGACCACTGACATTATAGTTTAAGTTACGTATCCATTTGAAATGGTGTTAGAGGTGGAATTATCTTGACATAATCAAATTAATGGATCAGGTCCCTTGCTGGATCCATAGGTATAGGTGGACTGAACTAAGGCAATTTTGTTGAAGTTACCAGGTGTACCGGAAAGTTTTTCCCAGTTTTTCTGACAGACAATTTAATGTCATTTTATTCTGCTGTCATTAATTAACCTTCAAAAACTACTCATTTACATTGACATGACAATAGTGTCATAGTGTTGTAGCTCTGTGAATATGTCGAATTTCATACTTTATCACAGGAATAATATGGATGGCAAGGGAAGTGCTATGAGGACTTCGTTCGATTGATCTAAACCCACCTTAACTCACTCATTCATCACACAACCACACAATACGCGGTACACCATAAAATTTCACAATCCTAAATAATACACACTAAATAAGTTGATACATGTTTTTTTTAGTAAAATTTGTTTGGAAGAACAACCTGTTTTTGTCACACCAATTATAATCAATACCGATCGATGTTGTCTATGAACCCATCTAATAATGTTGTTAGACGAAGGAGACTAGTCTCCACTAGCTACTACTACACTAGGACTAGCACTAGGGGGCTAGTGTTATTTAAATATTGGACTTAATGTTTATCTAAACAATAATGTTTTTATTATTATTTATTACCTGATAAAGAACATTTGCGCAATACATTGCTTTTCTTATTTCATCAAAAGAAAAGGCAATTGAAAGTCATCGTTGGCTAGTAGAAACTCACGGAGAGCATGCTGCATGCTCCAATTGTAAAAAAGTGTGAGACTTGATTTTGAACACTTAAAAGTGGGGATTTTGATTTATCAGACAGTTGACGTTCGGGTAACAAAAAATTGTGGACGCAGAATTACAGGAGTTAATAGACGAAGACCCAACCCAAACTTAAAAACATTTGACAGAACTGTTAAATGTGGCACAAGGAACGATTAGCGACCGCTTCAAAAATCCGGAAATAAACTTTCCGGTACTTAGTACTTGGAAGTGATATACACCTTTTTACATTTATCACCTCCAAGTACCTACTAACTTAACAGGAGCTACATCAAAAACTATCTGTATAAGAACTGAGCCATAGTTTTTCGTCAGGGTCCATTTTTACATTGCACTGAGATAAACCTTATGGTTTCCTAGTAAATGCTTTACAGAATTCCCTGTGTTTTTCGCACTACAAACCTCGCCAACAAATTTGATTGATGTGGACAGGATGTGATTCATGTGGATTTCATGTCCTCCATCATATTTTCGATAAAATTCATTCTAGTTCTATAAATGAACCTCAGATAAACACCATTGAAACTTGCCTTAATATACCTATACCTACATTTCAAGGCATATCTACACTATCTATACTGGACGGCAAAGTAACAAAACCCTACCTAAAACAATTCATTATACTATTTGAATAACCCTAAATTACCAAATGTAACCCAAATTAGAACAACTCCAAGTCGCAATCGCACTCGTTGCCGAAGTCAAGCTCAATTACTAGTTAATTACAAGAAATAAATGCCTTTTCATCCAGGGTAAAGCAATAACCGTTATAACCAAGCAAAATAAGCGAGTGTCTTTGCAAAATAATACGGTTGATAATATTCAGGATGTTACAAGTCAGTTACGATTGGAGTTGCTGATAAGGCTGTAATGACAGCAGGGAGGGCGAAGATAGCAGCATACGGCATTTTAGATACCCCTATCTCTTGGGTTTACTAAAATGTTGTGTAATGTCTTGTTTGATATTATTTGTGTTGACGATACCTGGCCCGATTCAAAGCCATAATTATGACTAACTAGCGGTAGCCAGCGACTTCGTTCGCATGAAGTTATGCATCGCTCCTATTGGCCGCAGCGTAATGTTATATAGCCTAAACTCTTCCTGGATTAACGTGCTATCCAACGCAAAAAGAATTTTTCAAATCGGATCAGTGGTTCCTGAGATTAGCGCGTTCAAAGAAACAAACAAACTCTTCAGCTTTATATATTAGTACAAATTAAACGATCGATTTGAAAGAAACTTCGAAGACATGTGACATGTGACAGCATGATAGATTACGGCCTACTCCCTCTCAACGAGAGGAGGCCTGTTTCCCAACACTGGGAACATGATAGGCTGATTATGTATAATTATGTAATGTAAACGCTGAAAAGCCGATTTAGCCAGCTAGTCTTAGGATACATTGAAAACCGAATACAAATTTAACTTTGTAGTTGAATTAATGTTTTCTCGTCCATCGATATACGACACCGTCAATTTTCTAACTGCAAATTAAGTTTGTAATCGCAAAATTATATTCTTTATCTATATCTATATCCATACTAATCTATACTAATATATAAAGCTAAAGAGTTTGTTTGTTTGAACGCGCTAATCTCGAGAACTACAAGTCCGATTTGAAAAATTCTTTTTGTGTTGGATAGCGCATTAATCCAGGAAGGCTTTAGACTATATAACATCACTCTGCGACCAATAGGAGCGGAGCATAACTAACTCCATGCGAACGAAGTCGCTGGCGGCCGCTAGTATGTAATATAACTACAAATTAATTATTTTCGGAATTTTTCCTTTACTTGTGCTGTGAGATCTTGCCTAATTAAATGATTCCAGGTCAAGGGGATTATCCTTATAAGGTTTTTAATTTTAGAGTATAAAAAATATCGCATAAATAGTCGTATTTATTTACTATTTTGACCTACGTACATACTTCCATATATCTACGCGTTCCTGAGAAAAAGGGTCTTGACAGACTGATAGACGGACGGACAACAAAGTGATCCTGTAAGGGTTTCCTTTTTTTTTTTTTGGGGTAGGGATCTTCTAAATGATTGCAGTACTTCCAAACCGGCGTTCTTAGGAACAATTTGTTTTGTCAACGAAAAACGAAAATTTTCTGCGGTCTCAATTTTTCTACTAGGCTGGCTTGGTAGATAAGAAACATGATTATACTTTGAAATTAAGTGTAGATTATAACACTGCATCTTCCACCTAACTCGAAAACTTTTAAGATTTAATGTGAGAAAACGTAACTAACACGAGTTATTAAGAAGAGAAATAAATTAAATAGAAAATGTATTTTAAAACATTCTCTACTATAACTTCTTCTTCAGCCTATAGATGTCCACTTCTGGACAAAGGCCTCCCCCAAGGCTTTCCACGATGACCGGTCTTGTGCTGCCCGCATCCATCGGCTTCCCGCGACCTTCACCAGGTCATCGGTCCACCTTGTTGGGGGTCTCCCTACGCTGCGTCTTCCAGTACGTGGCCGCCACTCCAGAACCTTGCTGCCCCATCGGCCATCGGTTCTACGAGCAATATGCCCTGCCCACTGCCACTTAAGTTTAGCGACTCGCAGAGCTATGTCGGTGACTTTGGTTCTTCTGCGGATCTCCTCATTTCTGATTCGATCACGCAGAGAAACTCCTAGCATAGCTCTTTCCATTGCCCTTTGTGTGACTCTGAGCCTTCGTATGAGGCCCATTGTGAGCGACCACGTTTCAGTTCCGTAAGTCATCACTAGCAACACACACTGGTCAAAGACTTTAGTCTTGAGACACTGTGGTATCTTGGACGACGAGAAGATGTAGCGTAGCTTCCCGAATGCTGCCCAACCGAGCTGGATTCGCCGAGACACCTCTTTCTCGAAGTTGGACCTACCTAGTTGGACTTTCTGTCCCAGGTATATATACTCGTCAACAACTACTATAACTTGCTGTGGCCCAATTCTTTTGATCGGTTTATAAAGAGACGTCATATCATAGATCAAACTAGGCTCAGGTTAGGTGGACCTGGAATATTTTTTTTTTTTTTTGTTTGGGATGGTAACTCATCAAATGACCTCTCCCGCTCTGGGCGGAGCGGAAGCGCGTGACAGACTTTTGCTGACTAAATCCCACCCGTGTTCCTTCACTCGCCTGTAGGCCAGGGCCACGGTTTCTTTTTTAACCACCCAGCAACCCTGACGTGGATCCCGTCACGATGTGCTGACATCTTTTTGAGGCGCGCGTGAAACACAACGGGCCGTCGACTCGGGCCTGGTCTGCCGCCACTGCTCGCCGCCCGCAAGCCTCGCCCCCGGTGGCCGGGAGTTTGATGTTTTCTCTCGACCAGGGCGTCTTCTGCGGCGGCTAGAGGCGTGAGGGAGCTAGGATTCCGGCTCCCTCACGCGCTCCTTTTCCTCATTTGCTAGCATCACTACTTCGCAGAAGGAGGAGACTGCCTACCATGCACTCTCGCTCCGGACATGGGGCATGGCCTGGACGAAGGTCGGACGCGAAAGATCACCGCTGACCGGATATCTTCGCACGTCTATGTCCAACAGTGGACTATCATAGACTGATGATGATGATATAGTAAGGTTTCCAGTACAATAAGCACTATGTCAATAACTACTAGACTACCAACCACCAAACCCCTAATAAAAGGCTATATTAAACCAATCTATTTTAAAATTATACACCATTTAGGTAATCAACGATCAGTACCTATCTTACTTAGACAAGTGATTTTAATCACAAAGTCTAAACATTATAAATATCACTGAAACATGAGCTTCTAACAAAACCCATTCACATCTCTGGCCGCAAAAGGATAAGTTTAAATTAGAACATAGTTTAGCCGTGCCGGAAACAAGCCGGAACATTGGTCCGGACTCGACCGGACCGGCGGCGCTCAGCGTTTGTTAGAGCACTACTGACCCGTTTAGACTGACGTATAAGTACTTAGAGATGTTGGAAACTGAGGTAAACTTACTTATGGACACTGGAGTTTAGGGAACAAATAGTTATAGACAGAGAATTGTTATAAAAAGTACCGGAAAACGACTAACCAATCCGTGAGGATTTCGCTTTGAGAACGTATAAGACAAACGTAGAGGTTTTGATTTTTAGATCGATGCGATTGTCTACGGCTAATGAAGACTCACGCCATGTAGTGACGTATTGTTGCCGACCAATACAGATAAGTCAGTGGTTAAAACACCAGCCTCTCAAGTATGAGTGCGCGGGTTTGATTCCAGGTCAGGCAAGTACTAATGTAACTTTTCTAAAGTTTTATGTACTTTCTAAGTATATCTTGGATACCAATGACTGAAGGTGAAGGAAAACATCTTGAGGAAACCTGGATTTAAGTCTGAAATCGCCAACCCTCATTGAGCAAGCGTGGTGATTACGCTCAATCCTTCTCTGTATGAGAGGAGACCTGTGCCCAGCAGTGGGACGATAAAAAGGTTGATGATGAATACAGATAAATGCCCTCATCATCATCATTATTTCGTAGGCCTCCCCCAAGGATCTCCACGACGACCGGTCCTCCCGCATCCAGCGGTTCTCCGCGACCTTCACTCGGTCGTCGGTCCACCTTGTCGGAGGCCTACGCAAGCTGCGTCATCAGGCAACGGTCCTACGGGCAATGTGCCCTGCCCACTGCCACTTAAGTGTTGTAATTCTTCGGGCTATGTCGGTTAATCTCGTTCTTCTACCGATCTCCTCATTTCGGATTTGATCACGCAGTGAAACCCTAAGTATTCTTGGCCCATTTGACTATGGTCCATTAGATAAATGCCTTATTTATCTATTATTGTTTATGGCATCGTTTGCGACACTACAGTATACATGACCACTTGCTACGCCCATACAATTGTAATATGGAATCTACGGTGAGAAAATTTTTGTTACAGAAGTTCAAAAAACTAACTAAAGTAAGAACCTACTGCCATACAATCTAGCATCTAAGTTAATTTGAATAGGTATCCCAATTTTTGGTAGATGTCAAATGACTTCGACATTTTTCCTTCTACTTGCGGGTTCCTCACGATGCTTTTTGAGAGAAGTGGTGATCAAATAATTTACACAAAGTAAAGGGCCTGACGGGGCTCTAACCTACTTGTTGAAGACATGTGAGCTCTACCAACCCTCGTGGTAGATTACGGCCCACTCTCTTTTACCGAGATGACCCGTGTGTCCCAGGAATGGCAACTTTATAGGCTGACTAGCTTTTCACCCGCGGCTTCGCCCGCGTGGAATTCCGTTATATCGCGCTTTTTAGATTTCCCTCAGGAATGTAATTTTGTTTTTCAATAAAAAAAAGTAGCCTATGTCCTTTCTCAGGGTCTAAGGATTGCCTGTGCCGAATTTCATCAAAATCGGTTCAGAGGTTTAACCGGGAAAGCGTAACAGACAGACAGACAGACAGTTACTTTTGCGTTTATAATATTAGTATGGATTGTGTATGTTATCCATCCCAATATAGACTGCATTAAAATTGTTTTTTGCTGAGAGCCACTGTAACCATGCTGTTTTACAATCTTTGTAGTCTACAGTTGTAGGTATATAGCTTCGAAGTCACAGGACAATCTTTATATGACTTATTTATATTCCGAAAGACTGAGATACCTACATATCAAACACAAAGTATTTTAGGGACTGCGAACCGTTCCGGTACTTTGAAAGGCAAGGGCGAAAAACTATATTATATCGGCATTAGGTACTTTACACTTCGAACTCGGGTTTTTGCCCTCCGGCGTGATGTAGCACAAAAGGTTACTTTCACATTATGTATGTCGTGTCGTGTATGATGATTCCAAGGCTATTTATCAAATTAGTTCGTTCACTTTTGATCAAAGCACAGCGTGTACCACAGAATCTAGAAGAATTCATTTAACATAGAAGTTTGTTTTATGTTTTTTTTTTATGGAATTCTATCATTTTAATCGATGAGAACTCATCGGGGTTCAAAATGTTGATTAGTAGATCTTAGTTCCGAGTTAAGCTGCATTAGTGCTGACAAATGCGTCCACTCAATCTGCGTTGTTCTTTCTTCAAAAGGCCTTTTTAAATACCCATCTAAATGACCTTCTCTTCAAACGTTTTCAAATATGATTGTTGTGTTTGTACTAGTAAAATCTTTAATCATTTATAACTTAATCATCATCTTTCACAGTTCGACTTTCCTCACTGTTGGCAATAGACTTCTCTTTTCATATGCCACACAACACTTCTTCTTCTTCAGCCTATAGAGGTCTACTGATGGACAAAGGCCTCCACCAAGACTTTTGACGATGACCGATATTGAGCTGCCCGCATCTATCGGCTGCCCGCGACCTTCACCACGTCATCAGTCCACCTTGTTAGGGGCTTCCCTACGCTGCGTCTTCCAGAACGTGGCCGCTACTCCAGAACCTTACTGCCCCATCGGCCAGCGGTTCTACGAGCAATGTACCCCGCGCACTGTCACTTGATTTTAGCCACACAACACGATCTCGCCTTATTCAGGTTTTGCCCACGATGGCAACATCTCGTTTTGCAGTCCTCCCATAACTGTCGTCACTGTACCTTGCCAGGTGTCTTGCACAGATATTTGATTTCCATATCATCATCACCATCATCAACCTTTTTATCGTCCCACTGCTGGGCACAGGTCTCCTCTCATACAGAGAATGATTGAGCGTAATTGATTTCCATATATCGAAGACCATTTTTATTTGCTCCTCTAAAATAAAGAATTCTAGAATCCCTGACCCCCTTGATTGCAAAAACTGTTTAGCATTCAAACTGCTCATAACTTCACCACTCGCATTGCTTAGAATTGCGATCACAAAATCAGGAACATTACTACCTTATCACACATAACTATCGAAAGATACTGTAGACCCAACTTTTATGTGCCACCATGCGAAGTGAAATAGGCGTGACTGTACATACATATGTGAATTTTGAGGAAAAATGGAGAGAATCTAGTGAATTATCGCTCAGTCATAACGGGCGGAATGTCCGAGGGTCGGACTCTGGGGAGCTCCTTATCAAAAACTTGTTCGAAAACTTACTTATTTGTTTTTATCGTCGTCTGGTTTATATTCATGCTTTCGGTGTTTGTTATATTTTAGTGTTTATTATGAATGAAATATTATTTGATTCTTATTAACTTTCTTCAAGTTTTGTCAACACTTAATCTTTTTAACTTCATTAATTGTAAAAGATAAATGAAAATAGGTAGAACATGTTTTGGTTTTCTTTTCTTGTTTTGTGATTTTTACGATTTTTTATCTAAGAGTATTTTGTTCTTTTCCTCGTTCGGGTGTGATCTAGAAATAGTTTTATTTGGTATATGTCAATACTAAATAAAACTATTTCTAGATCTAAATAATAAAACTATTTATAGATAGAATATAGGTATACACTGTATATATATAACGGCACATGGCCATCATCGGAAGAAGTTGGCGCTACAAAAGTATCATCTGGGGAAGATGGCCATCATTAGAAAAGGTTAGCGGTACAAAAGTATCATAGATGTGGGGGAAGCTCCGTCTTTATTTAGCAAGGGATCCTTTGTAGGCGGAGGTTATCGGGTAAGGAGATAATCAATTATAACGATAAACTTTAAATCAAACTTTGATCACTACAATTTTACAATAATTTTCCTAAGAAATAACGTTCCACTTGACACGAGTCGCACATCCAAGATCGCCGTTGACCAGCTGTCACCAGTCACCGTTGTTTCTTCTTTTGTGCCAGTGTCGGGTGTTACGTTTAGGAATCACTACACGGTTACATTACATTTCGTTCAAAAAATCGATTAATAGGATAACTTAAAACTATATCGCTATCAGACGGTGCTCAGCGCCGATACGGCCAACCTGACTATCGCTCGTCCTCGTGCGCTTAGATAGAGACTCGTCCTTCCGAAGCAATATACAACTGAGGCTCCAAATAGCATTGTATCTGCTCGTCCATTCCTGACAATAAATCATCGTAATAATCGGATCGGTGGGTAGGTAACCTGGCCCGATGCACAAGCGGCTCCTTCAACCAGTTACCTCAAACCTTCCCAACCGATAGGTAACGTGGCCCGATGCGCAAATGGCTCCTTCAACCAGTTACCCCAAATCTTAGCAAACGAGAGATAACGTGGCCCGACGCGCAAATGGCTCCTTCAACCAGTTATCTCAAACCTTAACAAACGAGAGATAACGTGGCCCGACGCGTAAATGGCTCCTTCAACTAGTTATCTCAAACCTTAACAAACGAGAGATAACGTGGCCCGACGCGCAAATGGCTCCTTCAACCAGTTATCTCAAACCTTAACAAACGAGAGATAACGTGGCCCGACGCGCAAATGGCTCCTTCAACCAGTTATTTCAAACCATCCCACTTCTGATAACGGCACATGGCCATCATCGGAAGAAGTTGGCGCTACAAAAGTATCATCTGGGGAAGATGGCCATCATTAGAAAAGGTTAGCGGTACAAAAGTATCATAGATCTGGGGGAAGCTCCGTCTTTATTTAGCAAGGGAGCCTTTGTAGGCGGAGGTTATCGGGTAAGGAGATAATCAATTATAACGATAAACTTTAAATCAAACTTTGATCACAACAATTTTACAATAATTTTCCTAAGAAATAACGTTCCACTTGACACGAGTCGCACATCACAGATCACCGTTGACCAGCTGTCACCAGTCACCGTTGTTTCTTCTTTTGTGCCAGTGTCGGGTGTTACGTTTAGGAATCACTACACGGTTACATTACATTTCGTTCAAAAAATCGATTAATAGGATAACTTAAAACTATATCGCTATCAGACGGTGCTCAGCGCCGATATATATAAGAGTTGAAAACCAACCGTCATCAAAGCAGACGAGAGAAACAATAAAATTAATTCCTAAGAACAGTTAAGAAACGTCAGGCTACTCCAGAAGTGTCCAGCGCCATCATAAAAGTTAAAAAGCTGTAAAATGTAAAGCTACTCGTATTTATACCGCTGCAAAATGAGAATCTTTGGGAAACAATGCGCTTGCCTCGCTTCTTTCAAACATTCTCCCTTTGAATTTCCCTCTTCAAAGCATGAACTGGAAACCGGGTTTTTTGAAATATTGTTCACAGCTACTAATGGAACATGAATTTTTAACCTACTTTGATAAAGGCAGCTTTCTATGACGTCATAGTCAGTATTAGTTTACTTCGGTTTTAAAAGTACAAACTAAAATTAGATTCGCGCCGTATTACATGGAACTTTAGCATAACTAGCGAAATATGGATGTACCTATCGGCTCTTCCTCTGCCTATTCTTTCAGGAAATACGAACGCAATGTTATGGTAGCATCAGCAGTAATCAATATCAACCTTTTTATCGTCCCACTGCTGGGCACAGGTCTCCTCTCATGCAGAGAAGGATTGAGTGTAATCACCACGCTTGCTCAATGCGGGTTGGCGATTTCAGACTTAAAGTCTAGGTTTCCTCAAGATGTTTTCCTTCATCTTTTAATCAGTCATTGGTGTCCAAGATATACTTAGAAAGTTTATATAACTTAGAAAAGTTACATTGGTACTTGCCTGGCCTGGAATCGAACCCGCACACTCATACTTGAGAGGTTGATGTATTCAGTATTAACCACTAGGCCACCACGACTGTAGCTTATATAAAATCATCATCAACATCTCAACGTATAATCCCGGTCGCATCCGCGGCTTTCGCGTTGGAGTCCAGGGTCAGCTTATATAAAATATAAACACGAAAGTTTAGCTGTTCACTTGATTGTATCTTTGGTAATTGGACAAAGAAATAAAAACGATAATATTTTTTATTTGCGGTAAATATGACACAGAGAAAAAACACTACACACAAATTTGGGGGTAATATGCGTTACGTTCATACAAAACGGTATGAGATAAAGCCCCAGCGGCTGGTTTTCAGCGACAGACGGCGTTAACATGATAACATCAAACAGTGCAACATACGAAGAGATATACATAGACAATATGTAAAGAAAACCATGTCCGATCCGTGAAGGTTTTGTTAGGTACCGATAACTGATACTAATGCCTACAAAGATGGGCTCTTAAAGAAAAAAACCCCAAAAAATATTATTTCGCAAAAGGAGGTAAATTAATACATGTGTGGTAAGCGATACATACGCGGGCGAAAGGGGGGCAGGGCACGCGATCGCATCGCTATTCGCTCATAATAATACCGGTGTTGTCACTTCTTAAAAAATTACCAAATTTTGGGGAAGTTAGAATTAATTCGCGGAAAAAAAGATTATTTAAACATTCATTAGCATTGATACTATGATGATTATTTCAAATTTCAAATTTTATTTGGTCATGTGTTTACCTAACCTTTATTATCCTTGAGGGTTAGACGGGGTTTTCTTTACATATTGTATAATAATAGTAAATGTGCAATACCAATGCTAAATGGCTACATTGCAAACGTTTGTAATATGTGATCGGATTTGGAAAGAAATTGGCACCGATGTATGCCCTGAAAACACACTATGGGTTTTATTTATTTACTACCTTAAGTTAGACAAATCATTCCTGTAATAATGCCCTATTGAATCCAACCCTATTTCACATCAATAAAACCAAGATTAGTACCAAGCCGCTATTAAAACCGCATTTGGCATAATAGTTGATATAACTGCACTCTGTATTGGCAGCGCGCCAGCCAAGCTTAGGTATTTACTTGTGTAGCAACAGTAATCTTTCGGCCTAGTTAGCTTAGCTTTTGAAAACAGTTTTTTAGCAGCTCATTAATGGCTCAGTGCGGGGCAAAGGTCTTTTTTTATACAGCGAAGGCGCTAGTATTGATCACCACTCTTGCTCTAGTGTCTTGATAAACTAACGCGCTTTACCATCAACAATTGCATCACTACTTACCATAAGGCTGGATCGCGATGAAGCTCTAGGTTATATAGTTTGAAAACAAAAGGTGGGTTGGCGAATTCAAATGCATTTTAGTCATTTATACGTCTAGAGTCTAGACTGGAACTCTGGCCGACGGCAGTTTAATATAAAATATAGTTTAAAGAACTAAAAAAACATGCTTTAAAAAATATCAAACTAAAAAGTTAAAAATATTTTAAAAAAGCGTGAGGCGCTTTGTGCCTTCATTTTTGTATATTAAGCGCCTCACGCTTTTTTAAAATCATTTTTAATTTTTTAGTTTGATATTTTTTAAAGCATGTTTTTTTTTAGTTTTTTTAAATTATATTTATTTTCAACTTTTTAGTTCGATATTGTTTTTAAATAAAAAACGAACGAACGACCGTATTGAAAACGGTGGGACATTTTACAGTAATGAGCCGCTCACTCGTAGTCCAAAGAGTTAGAGACTGACAAACAAACAAACAAGCAAGCAAGCAAACATACAAGTGAAGCTAATAAAAAGGATGTAAAAAAGACTTTAAATGTATTAATATAAAGGCTGATCAAAAAGTAAGTTCACATATATTAGGCATACATAGGACAAAGCAAATACTCCTGTATAATTGTACAAACCCTTCGTCACCACATACGCTATATTTCGGACTAAAATGGTGTGCAAGGAATGACAATCATTTAACAAACATTTTAGTCAACACCAGCAGGGTAATCGCGTAACACACTATCAGTAGCAATGGGTTTCATTTTGACAGTTCAACAATATTCATTGCGTTATTTACGTTGTTGAGCAGACACACTTTCCGAACATGTGGGGCAATGGTTTAGTAATTGGCTTCAGAATGATTCCAATCGATAGTAATGGTGTGTTACGCAATTATGGTACTGGTTACATTTTTAGATCATCCCTGAAGACTAATATAAATGCATATTTTGCTCTCAAAACCATTTTTATGTCAGCAAAGTTGGCTTCAACTTTTCAAAATGCAACGGATGTGAATTCCAATTCTTGCGGAATTAGTCCGCGAGCATTAAGGCAATATGTATGCAAACAATTTCAAATCGCATGGAGTCATGAATAGGACTAAATATTTTAACATACTCAGTATAGCGCCTGCGGAGTTTCAGAGAGGATCCTATTGCCCTAACTTTATCTAGGATGGCTAACTGTAGCGTGGAAACGTAGGAGCCTATTGTAGGAACTTTGTTACCTAATATGTATGTAAATTTAATGTTATGTTAATGGGCATTTATGCCTATAGCGAGGGGGATGTTATTAACATTGGAGTGCATCATTTAGTATCCTTTAAAGGAATGTCTTATTCAAAGAATATAATGCAACTATAAGATCGCTCTCTAATGAAATTAGGCCAAATTATTTTAGTTTGGTACAAGAATCGGCACATTTTTTGAGTAATTGTGTATGTAATCTGTAACGAAAAAATGTTTTATGTTATTTCTTTTATTTACACTTTTTTTTTTAAATTTGGAAGCACCCAAATCATTTTCAATAACCAATCCTATTAACATACTAATATTATAAACGCGGAATTTTGTGAAGATGGATGGATGGTAGAACATTGCCCGTAGGACCGATGAGATTGGGCCGACGGGTTCTTGAGTGGCTACTACGCACCGGAAGACGCAGCGTGGGTAGGCCCCCGACAAGTTGGACCAACGACCTAGTGGTGGAAGGTCGCGGGAAACGGAAATGGTATGATGCAGAACTGTGATTCAGCGCCGTACCTAAAGGGTTAAAAATACCTGAATCACGACATTATACATAGACAATATGTCATCATTAAATCATCATCATCATCTCAGTGTTAATCCCAGTCGCATCCGCAGCTTTTTCAGCTTTGGAGTCTGGGGTCCGCTTTACCAGTCTAACTGCAGGTTTTGGCTAAACTTCGATATTTTCCGTGAAGCGACTGCCGTCTGACCTCCACAACCTGAAGGTGATATCTAAGCATTGCAGTTACACTAATTGTTAGACTTTACAGGGCTCCAACAACCCGTAACGACTGCCACTAGATGTTCGTATGGCAACCGGGACCAACGGCTTAACGTGCTTTCCGAGGCACGACCAGACCAGTGCAAATATTCATATTCATGCATACAAACATTTGCACTGTGCGGGGATCGAACCCGCGCCTCCTTGCGCAACGGCCGCGTTCGCTACCGCTACGCCACGGAGGCTGTTATCATCCATACTAATCCATACTAATATTATAAATGCGAAAGTAACTCTGTCTGTCTGTCTGTCTGTCTGTCTGTTACGCTTTCCCGCTTAAACCTCTCAACCGATTTTGATGAAATTTGGCACAGACAATCTTTAGACACTGAGAAAGAACATAGGCTACCTTTTATCCCTGAAACATTTGATGTTCCCGAGGGAAATCTAAAAAGCGCGATATAACCGAACTCCACGCGGGCGAAGCCGCTGGCGGAAAGCTAGTTAAATATATAATTATATTATTTCAAAATTCATTTTTACTTACATGAATAAATTATTCACTTCAATCCCTTATTATGATAATATCTAGTTTGAATTTTCACATCATAACCAACGAAGTGCGAAGCAGAATTCAAAAATTCACCTTCAGTAAATCCTTAGTTGGACCGTATACATTTCGTATTCGGTGGGCATGACTTATTCATAGTTTATGCGCCTCAGGGTGCGTGGCGAGCTATGGTCAGCACTCAGGTATTGTGGCCAGGATACACTGAAAGATCGGCGAATATTTATTAGTTGCTTTATTTCGCTTGGGTTTTGAATTTGAAAGAGCAGTGAATGTAAATATTTTTGTTACGGTAAAAATTTTCAATATATGCTTTCACGATTTCGTTGGGCACTTTATATGTATTGCAACACTTTTGAAATTCGAATTCACTTATGTCTAAACCGTAAATACCACAACATCTATACTAATGTTTATGATAAAGCAGCTGAGCCGCTTGGAATGGTACCTAACTCATTGACACAGGCATGTACAGTTCGGTGCTGTTTCTTTTCGCTTAGGTTTATTTTTTCTAAAAAAAAATGTAATAGTCGACTTTGAAAAAATACATTTAAACAAGAAAAACTAACTCTTCAGTTTTATTTTATTGTTAGTACAAATATTTTTTAAGCCAAAAGCGAGGAGAAATGAATTTTCAACATTGACCTATTAATTTTTAAGTCCATGTGCTACTCCGTCGTCGTAATGAAACGCCGTCAGAGAGTTGTACAATGTACAGGTCAATTTAAAAGAATGAGGTGCTACTCTTCGTAGATTTCTGCGAAGATTAAAGTTTTAACACAATTAGCTATCCCGCTTGACCTACGTCCTAAGTGCGCTTCTAACAACAATAAGTAAAGTTCCGAGGAAGTAACTTTTGGTAGCTGTATAATAATAACAAAATATAATTTTGGTATTCAATAGCGAGCTAATGATTCGAGGTCGAGAAATCTAGGATTAATACTATTATCTATATCTTTGGATTAAAACACAAACAGGAAGTTATTTTTACTTGTTTACCCTTATTTGTTAAATAAACCAGTACACTCAGCATGATACAAATCCAATACTACAATACTTACACACTACTTACACTTACACTACTACACTACTACTACTTACTACTACTACTACTACACTCTACTACTCTACTTTCTCTACTCTACTTACTTACTACTTTTACTTATACTTACTTCAATACTTATTCTTTAAATATACAAAAATATCTAAGCTATAATTTGCCACCCTTTCTAAGCTGATCCATATTATTTGGCGTTCCGTATATAGAAACATAACCAGCGGGAGAAATCATTTCGAAAGAGATACCATGGGCCTGGCATAGGAAATTGAAGGAAAAGGAGTGGGTTTTAGTCAGTTTTTACCCACTAGAAATTAAAAAAATGCGCCGTGCTACACCCTCCCTTTTTCAGATTAAACAAATACCAACTTTACTAACAATTAGGTTGATTTCAGAGCGACTACATCATTGAAAATGGTATAGAAATGTTTTCTTTGATAATTATAGGAGAGTATATTCTGGAAATGAATGGTCTGGTGGACCTGTGTAGTGAGAACGAGAGAATGTTAAACTCTTTAACGAACAATCTAACACCTGATTGTAATCTTGGTCCATCGGGCTGTTCACGGTCAGCTGTCTTTAATGAGTCTGCACCATCAGTGACTCATACTGTGGAGTTGTTTGACAGTCTCAGCAGTACTTCCCTCGCCACACCAAACACAGAAGAATTAATAACAAATAAATTGTTAAACAATAGAAATAAAATATTGATGTACTGCGATGAAATGGGTAAAAATATGGGTCATACACTACAACACCATTTAAATGACCAAGTAATTAATTATTGTATGCCTGAAGCATCTTACAGTAAAAATAAAGAAAAAGTTATAAGTGGTAATTACAGTCCATCCACAACCATTGTTATTTTGATTGGGAGAAGGGGAAATGCAAACAGTGTAAAAATTAAGAAATATTTTGAAAGTCTAGCCTCCTTAAATGTAAATAAAATAGTTTTGTTTGCCTTTCCTTATGGCAATGGCCTGTCGCAGACGGAAAACAAAATTAGATATAGATGTAATATGACATTACAAACTATGACATTATATAATGAAAAATTTGAATTTATTGACTCTAATGTACTTATTAGTCAAAATTATTTTATGACCAAAGATAACTATTATCTTTGTAATTTTTATAAAGGACAGGTAGCAGAATCGCTATCATACTATATATATAAGTCAGCCAAGTGTTTGGCTAACTATACTGCTTCTATTGAGCAGTTAAGTAATACACTTAGTGGTAATGAGCAGAGCTTGGAATATGTTCCAAGCTATTTAAACTACAACTTGAGACAATAGAGTCAACCTCTAGCACTATTTTAAATACCAAGTTAGACTTGTACCCATTATCAAGGGACATTGAGACAACAGAGTTAAACTCTAGCATAACCGTAAACCAAGATATAATAATATCACACCCATCAAATAATTTTCAAAATATACAGGGTGTGATAAATAAACATTTAGAATTGGAGTTGTTCATGAACTGTAATTACATTGATATTGTTTGTCTTACTGAACATTGGTTAAAAGCCCATCAGTTCATGTTCAGCTTTAATAACCATCAGATTGCTAGCTCGTTCAGCAGAGTGAATATGATAAGGGGTGGCTCCCTAATAATTGTTCGTAACAATTTCAAATTTAAAGAAAGGACTGATATCGTAAGCCTCTCTGTTGAGCGGGTTATTGAAATTGCTTGCATCGAGCTTGAGCGGTTCATTGTAATAAGTGTCTACAGGCCCCCATGTGCTTCCTATGATATTTTTGAGAAATATATGGAGGAAGTTTTATTAAAGACTTGTCACAGTAACAAAACAGTTGTTGTTTGTGGAGACTTCAACATTAATGTTCTAGAGAAATCAGCTACAGTTAATAAATTTATGTCATTATTTAAGTCTTATAACTTGTACGCAAGATTCTTTGAGCCGACTAGAATAACTGCCACGAGTGCCACCTGTTTAGACAACATCTTTACTAACTCAAGACCTTCTGACCATTTAATTATAAACGAGTTAGACTCTGATCACTGTGGCCAGTTAGTTACTTTTACTCAGAAAAGTGAAGTCAGAGCTCAAAGAAAACTTGTTAGTTTTGTTCCTATAAATGAAAATCGTTTAGGACAATTTAAAAATAATTTAATTGAAAAGCTACCGGACTTGCCTTATCACGCCAATCCGGATCATGCGTATAGTGTACTATTTAACCTTATTAATTGTGAATTTATGAAAGTTTTCACAAAAAAAAACATTGCCTGTTAGCGACCGTATTATATTTAGTGACTGGGCAACCCCAGGTATTTATAAAAGCAGGGAAAAAATGTATGAATTATATCAGGAAAAAACATTTAACCATGATGAAGCTTTTCAAGATTTTGTTAAAAATTATTCAAAAATTTTTAAAAGAGTCTGTTCCTCAGCAAAAGCCATACACATTAAAAATAAAATAAAATCTTCTGGCAATAAAATCAAAACAAATTGGGGAATTATAAATTCTGAAACTGGAAGAACCAAAGTACAGAATCGCGATTTCCATCTTGAAATTAACGATGAAGATATAAAGGCGGATTTGGGGGTAGCAACTGAGTTTGAGAATTTTTTTACTAATATTCCAATAATGACAACAAAAACTTTGTCTTCTTCCTCCACTTCTGCTTATGCCATACTAAAAGAATGTGTTCCAGGATGTGACAATCACTTTGAATTTACATTTGTGACTGCTAAAGACATTATAGAATCTTTTAAGGATCTTGATGTAAAAAAAACTGCCGATCATTGGGGTTTGTCAGTATACACTGTAGCTTCAATAATAGATGTTATCGCACCTTTCTTAGCAATTGTTTTTAATTCTTGTGTCACATCTGGTGTATTTTCTGATTTGATGAAACTAAGCAAAGTAATTCCACTGTTCAAATCTGGTAGTACAACTGATCCCACGAATTTTCGGCCAATATCGATATTACCAACTTTGAGCAAAATTTTTGAAAAAATAATTTTGAAACAGTTGTTGAGGCACTTTAACTTACACAATTTATTGCACGTGAAACAATTTGGTTTTATAAAGGGTCGTTCAACTACAGATGCGGGCGTGGCGTTGCTAAAGAACATATTTGGGGCTTGGGAGGAATCGCAAGATGCTCTTGGTATTTTTTGTGATTTGTCCAAGGCCTTTGATTGCGTACATCATGATACTCTTATCAGGAAATTGTACCATTATGGTTTGAGGGACAGAGCTCTCGACCTTCTGACTTCTTATCTGAATAATCAAATTCAGAGGGTTGATGTTAATGGCAAGAGATCTGCAGGATCTGTGGTCACCATGGGCGTTCCGCAGGGCTCAATTCTAGGTCCATTCTTGTTTTTAATTTATATTAATGACTTACCTCATCACGTGAGGGATAATCACAACATAGTATTGTTCGCGGATGACACTTCTCTTATTTTTAAAGTCAAGAGTCAGCTAACAAATTTTGACGAAGTTAACAATGCACTCTCTAAAGTTGTCCATTGGTTTAATGTAAATAACCTCCTTTTAAATGAAAAAAAAAACTAAAGTCATTAAATTTTCTACGCCAAATGTCAAGCAGCTAAGTACCAATGTTCAACTGAATGGAGTAGAGTTGATCCCTGTCAAGTCGACAGTTTTTCTTGGATTAACTATTGACGCCAAGTTACAATGGGGTCCTCACATTGAGAAGCTGTCGGGTAGACTCAGTTCTGCCGCCTTTGCTGTTAAGAAAATTAGACAGATAACTGATGTGGATACAGCCAGAATTGTTTATTTTAGTTATTTTCATAGTCTTATGACTTATAGGATTCTTCTCTGGGGAACTTGTGCGGACATCAATACCATCTTTGTTTTACAGAAGAGGGCTGTTCGAGCCATTTATAACCTTGGTCCTAGAGAATCTCTTAGAGAAAAGTTCAAAGAGGTGAACATTCTGACTGTAGCTTCACAATATATATTTGAAAATCTTATGTATGTTCATAAAATATCTCGAATTTTAAGAAGATAAGCGATATTCATAATGTAAATACCAGGAACAAACACAATCTTGCTTTACATCACACTCGTCTCCACAGAGTAGGCAACTCGTTCATGGGTCAATGTATACACTTTTACAACAAGCTTCCCATGGACGTTCGAAACTTACCCATTAAACGATTTAAGAACCATATAAAGGCCAAACTTTGCAAAAAGGGGTATTATAAAATCACAGATTATTTAGAAGACAAAAAAGCTTGCGACTGAGCTGCTCGCTCTGTTAAGCATTGTTAATTGTTATTAAGCAATATGCGTAATTATAAGGTAAATTATTGTAAACATTTTCATTTTTAATGTCTGGACTTGAAAAAGACGATGATCCCTGAGTTTGTTTCGGCTATTTCTTCTCAGAGGTAGTCAGTTAGGAAATGCCGGCTTCATCTAGTTAAAAAAATAAAATAAAAAATAAACATGACGTGTAAAAGTGATCAGTGATCCTACTTGCTTAATAAACGATTTCATTTCATTTCATTATAAACTAGTGCTTGACTACAATCCCGCCTGATGGTAAGCAGTGATGCAATCGTTGATGGTAAAGCGCGCTAGTTTATTAAGCCAATTCACTTAAAAATCTTAGTAAATAGGAAGGAAGACGGCAGTTGAGCGAGTTGATGCAATGTTAAGCCCAACAACACGACCAACGATGCTGCGCCAAAGGAAGATTGATTTAGAGACCCTCCACGGCCAATCTCCTGGTACAACAACATTTGGCGCATGGTCCCCGGCACACATCGCAACACAATTGCTCTGACCCCTCCTCCGTACGGCTTCATCAGACGTCATGTCGGAACACGACGAATCGCTTGGCGGCAAGACTTTGTCTGACGGGTGGTAACTTCTGCCGGCGGCCGATACTATGGCCTACCACCGAACTATATTGTGTGGTAATTAAATTCATATTTGTTTACATCTATTGCAAATAAATCGCGAACGTAAGATTGGCACGTGACGCTGCACCCATCGACCATTACATAATAGTTTTGTAGTCAGTAAGATGGCTTTAAAAACGTGGACGGAATGCGGAAAACGGAGGGCCAATGTTGTGGTGCAACCTGAAAGAGGTCTCGGTCCGGCAGTGGACTCCGTGCGTTAAGCTGAGCTGACTTCAAAGTTTAGCTTTTTTTCCAAAGATATGTTTTCTTCTTCTTCTCAGCCTTTAGAGATCCACTGCTAACAAAAGCCTCCGCCTAGCCTTTCATTCCACTGGAGGGCATTGACATAATCCCCACGCAAGCGGATTGGGGATCGCAGTAATTTGTTATTCCACAGGAGAAGCGCTGCTGCCCGCTGGTGAGAGTTCCCTTAATCGCATCTTACGACACCCACGGGAAGATATGGGTTGGTACTATTCTATATAGAAATATATTTCAGCATAGTATTATTGTCACAATGGCACGATCTATCTCTAAATAGATATTTATTCCAGAGACAGTGTAGCGATACTCACAACATCACATGCGAGCAACGCGTCATACTGACGGCACGCATATACTGCATTTCATAAGCAGAGTTTGCCGTGCTACTAGCACGTATATACAATTTCACGACATCAAATGGAGAGCAAGTTTAGTGCCCAATGAATACCTGACTGGTCGGCGGATCCCCCCTTTTCTATGGAGGATGAGGTTACATCTTACACACTGTTCCTCATACCAACAGTTTTGTTCTACGCATAAGCTAAAAATCTCCGCTTTTCTCGCTTAGCTTCCGTTACACTATCAGACCCTATCCTCGATCACGCACCCGCGTATGATTTAGTCACGGCAAAGTGTCTTACCGGGTGAAATGTTACTAAAGTTGACGACACATGGAGAATACTAAAGAGCCATGTAAATGTTGTTCTTGATATTTATATCGGTAAGTTCGCGAGTTGGGTTCGGCAGTTCGGCCGTAATCGTGTCGGGAATTAGGAGCGTAAATCATGTTCCAAGTTTTTTGTTTCTGATAAAGTACTTGTGTGTGAGTGGATTATATTTGCGTAGCGACACGCCCTTCTGCTTCTGCTGCACGCAGGGCTTTCACCACTTGAAAAAACGTTGAGATTTATTTATCTAACGGCACCCTAATTGCGTAATAGACTATTGCTGTCAGTTGGAATCATTTCGAAGCATATTGCTAATCCAATGCTACACGTGTCCGAAACTATGTCTCCTCAACGACGTAAATTACGCAATGAATGTTGTTGAACTGTTAAAATGAAACCCATTGCTACTGATAGTGTGTTACGCAATTTCAGGACAAAAAACAACTACGAATTCATCTTATTATTTTTGATATCCAACGAAACTTCAAATTAGGGGGCGTGAAAAGTTTCGTTGGATATAAAACAAAAAAAAACAATTCCATAGAGAAACTCAACACCTATGCCGTGAAATTGTATGGCAGAGCTAGTTTTTTAAAATAACCAACAAGAATTTTCAACGCAGGGAATTTCAGAATCACGGAATTCATTGTTACAGTTTGTGCCCTGGTTGCGTTTTTTCTTTATGTTCGTTTAGTAACTGTTTCTTGTACTCCAAAAACGTTTTGGAATATCCTTACTAATATTATAAATGGGAAAGTGAGTTTCTTTGCTTGTTTGTTCCGCTTTCACGCCCTAACTACTGAGCCGATTACTTTGAAATTTTGCAGACGTAAAGTTAGAAGTCCGGATTAAATAATAGGGTACTTTTTGTCCCGGAAAAATTTGATATTCCCGAGAGAAATCTAAAAAGCGCGATATAACCGAATTCCACGCGGGCGAAGCCGCGTGCGGAAAGCTAGTCCATACTAATATTATAAATGCGAAAGTAACTCTGTCTGTCTGTCTGTTACGCTTTCCCGCTTAAACTTCTCAACCGATTTTGATGAAATTTGGCACAGGCAATCTTCAGACCCTGAGAAAGAACATAGGCCACCTTTTATCCCGGAAAAATTTGATGTTCCCGAGGGAAATCTAAAAAGCGCGATATAACCGAACTTCACGCGGGCGAAGCCGCGGGCGGAAAGCTAGTATTCTATAAAAATGATAATATTAAACACGCGGTCACACAGAAGACATGAAAAGCGGCTTTAATTTATAGTATGAAAAGATGTAGATTAGGAAATCAGGGGTGGTCTAAAATGATGTAGGTTTCGGGTCTTTGTGCAATCAGTGTGTATTATATAATGTGTTTCAAAAGGAAAAGCTTTAATACTTGATAGTTGATTACTTGTAATCAACAATAATTATAGGGTTCTTCGTGATGTTTCATGGAGGTTAAATCTATGGATAAGAGGCTATCATCGCCCTGATTCCGATGATCAATCTTCCGCAAACACAGCCTCTAGGTGTGCGTCCATTGATAAAATTATGCACAGTGTATCTGACTTTGCATCGCATTTTATCAATAACTAGCGGCCGCCAGCGACTTCGTTCGCGTGGAGTTAGTAATGCTCCACCCCAATTGGTTGCAGCGTGATGCTATATAGCCTAACGCCTTCCTGGATTAATGGGCTATCCAACGCAAAAAGAATTTTTTAAATCGGAACAGTAGTTCCTGAGATTAACGCGTTTAAACAAACAAACTGTTCAGCTTTATATATTAGGACAGATTCATTAAAATCAAGATACAGAATTTACAAGCACTGCACAACTTATGCAGAACAATCTGGCAAAGCTTTAAAAGGTCATTTATTAAACCTATATTGTAATAGATCCTATAGGTTAATAGACTCGACCTGGTTACTTTACTTTCGGTGATAAGACGTGCGAAAAGGCTAATTGGCGACCCAGATTTATTTCAATACGGTCTCCAAAGCCTGGAGTACAGGCTAAGAGTAGCCAGCCTGTCGACTTTCTATGGGATACATCTTAGAGAGTGTGTGAAGGAATTGTACCTATTACTTAATGCCCCTATCTCCGTTCCATCATCGGACGACCCGTCGTACAGCGTACCCTTACGTTGTTGATATCACTACGATCCGGAGCGAAGCGTTTCGCCTCGCCTTTTATACCGCGTACATCGAGGGACTGTAACAATTTGACAGTGGCGGTCCGTCTGACTAAAATTTAAATTTAAGTGTCTTCAAGGCTAGAAGACACTTAAATTAAATAGGCTTAATTTAATAGGCTTAAGTTAAATAGGCTCTTAATAAACTAGCCTAACCATCAGGCCGGATTGCGATCAAGTAAAAAACAATTTAAAAAAAAAAGAAAAAAAAAAAAGGGAACTGTTCCTGGAAAACACGAAACTTTTATTAAAGCTCACATACCACAGTTTGTTCAGAATATTAGAATACTTTACTCTTACATCTGAAATTAATTTTGAAGAAGACCTTTTCGTTACAAGCCATAAATGAATGTTTATACAATTATGAGTTCCCGTCCGGGATGAATAATAATTTCTGGGAAATAATTATGTTACATTAAATTAAATAACCTTTCGACATAAACTGAATAATTATATCTTTAAGTTAAATAAAAGTTAAAGTTAAATATTCGCATTTACATTGTTGTATTATTATGAATGAATCATCATCATTAAAGTAATTATGAGCTCTCAAATGAAACAGTTTATATAATTTAAGAGGTTCATAAAGTAAGTATGTCCGGTTCTTAAACAGACGGCTTTTCTTTTCTTGTTATCTTCAATGGGATAGTTGTCTGTAAAAGGTCGCTTTTCATTGTCCCACCATTTGTAAAATCCGCCTTTTTATGTTATGTCATTTATACGGTGTACATAAGAAGAAGTATATATATAAAACTAAATAAAATAATAATAAATTATGGTACTCCTGGTTTTATTGACAGCCTCCGTGGCGTAGCGGTAGCGAACGCGGCCGTCGCGCAAGGAGGCGCGGGTTCGATCTCCGCACAGTGCAAATATTTGTATGCATGAATATGAATATTTGCCCTGGTCTGGTCGTGCCTCGGAAAGCACGTTAAGCCGTTGGTCCCGGTTGCCATACGAACATCTAGTGGCAGCTGTTACGGGTTGTTGGAGCCCTCAAAAGTCTAACAATTGGTCTAACTGCAATGCTTAGATATCGCCTTCGGGTTGTGGAGGTCAGACGGCAGTCGCTTCACGGAAAATATCGAAGTTTAGCCAAAATCAGCAGCTAGACTAGTAAAGCGGACACCAGACTCCAAAAAGCTAAAAAGCTACGGATGCGACTGGGATTAACGCTAAGATGATGATGATGATGGCATAAGAAGAAGTATTCTCTTCTATAGTACAAAACGTAGTCTAAATTACATGTTCTAGAAAGAAAGAAAGAAAATATATTTATTTAACATAGACTAAAAAATACACAAATGTACCAAACAAATATACCTAAAGACATTACAAGTTAATAGTATAAAGTCCAATATAATTATGTGAAATGATTCAAATTCTGATTGATCATGTGTAACGCCCTCAGGATACTGCTTCATGAACGTAAACTAAGCGAAAGGAATGTAACACGTTGCTTCTGTAGTTCCTGCCTACCTCAATGGGAAGAAGGGTAAAGATTACGTATGTATGTATGCGAGAGTATAAAACTAATAACTACACCTCTTCGTCAAAAACTAATTTAAACCTACTTTTTAGTTTCCAGTCTCGTCGGTAACTCAAGCGACAATTCGAAATACCGTCCAACTTCTAGTAACCGTTTAAAAGTCACAACCAACGTTACCAAACGAGAAAACTTAGCGGATTTAAAATATTTATTATTCTCAATGTTGAGCAAATCGTACAGAAACTCACAATTACCTAATGTATTGTAAAACCTGACTTTCATATCGTAAATTTTCTATAGAAGACGTGCTTTGTATTGGATAGGAGGCACATAAAATATTTTCTGATTTTCCAAGCTACCCTTAAATTATCCTTTATCACGGTTCGGTACCATCTGGAGAATGCATAGTGGGATTTCCGAAACGATATCGAGTATGTGGGCTAGCAATAAAACGGATTGCAGTTGCACTGTTTTATTTGTAATGGCTATGCGAGTATTAGACAAAGGAAGATAAAGAGAATTTACTGATATGGAGGTTCGTTGTTTTGAGCTAGTATCTTTTGTCGTACGATGGTCCAGAAAATAATAATGGCAGTTCTTCAAAACACAAACAAGGGCCTTCTCCAAGGTTTTCCATTACATTGGGAGGGTTCGCCATAATCCCCACTCTTTGTAGACGGATTGGGGATCCTAGTAATGATATATTCCACAGGAGAAGCGCTGCTGCCCGCTTCCCTGGTGAGAGTTCCCTTAATCGCCTCTTACGACACCCACGGAAGGATATGGGAGGGTACTATTCTAATCCTGGTACCACACGGAGGACCATGACAGTTCAGATAATACTAAAAATAACAATTTACCTCAGAGTGATGACGTAGAAACATCTTCTCCGCCATCTGGGTCAGTCGATTCCAACAAAGTAGCTATATTGTTCTCGTCAAATAAAACAAAGATACTACACAGGTAAGGATAGTATTTGATATATCCTGTGAGAGAGAAACGATATCTCTTTAAATGATCCTTTAATTACAGCCAACTCTAAGACACTTTGTAATGAAATGGAGGTCTACTTATTTGGAGATACTTAAAATTACAAAATTGCAAATTCTTGTGATATTACGATCTTTCCCAGTCTTAATCTGTCGAAAGTATTTCTAACTCCCCAACAATTTTAGCGTTTTGAGAGCGTTCGATATGGACTCAGTCTAGAATCCGGGTAATTTGGTACCTTCATCAGCATCCATGAGTTTTTGTAACGTACAGGACACTCATGACACTTTATTAAGTGTCCCATCGTTTGTATAACAGCACCAAAACACTCTAAGTCGGAGTCGTTTATGAATCTCCATCTGAAAAGGTGTTGATATTGATTGTAGGTGAGATAAGATTGCGACTTGGGTGTGTGGTGAAATAAGAATTGGATTTCGTATCATCGCCATTTGATTGCTCCCTTCTTTCTAATGAGAAATGGCTGGAATGGAGTGTATGTTTGTTTCACTTGAAATTACACCAATTAAAAAGAAATATTTGGATAGATCTTGCACACTTTGTTATGAAAATTACAAATAGGACAAAAAAAATACATGAATTTGTAGATTCGTTCGCAAATGTTGATCAACACAACTTTAATGTTTTTTTTATCACACAACAAAATATTATTTATCTACTCACTGATACAGTATTAGGGATCATGAATCTGGTTGTACTGCGTACTTTTAATTCATGTCCTGCATTCCGCATTTCGATGGAAACTAGCCTTCGGCGCGGGAGGTAGACACGCTAGACACGCGGTAGCGTGTCTGCCAAGTTCAAGTTGGCGAAGCAGCACCATGCGTATTTTTACACAAACCATTTGAATCCACTTTTAACCACTTCTTAATCAAAACCTATTCAACTGAAATGCTCTGAATTTGTTTATTACCTTATCATTTGACTTGGTTAGTTTTCACATACTCGTCATCTTATATGTATATTGGGCTTACTTTATGTTATACGCATGTTATTGTTTTCTGTTCCTAGTACAAAACTAGCCAGGTGAAATGATAAAGTTCAATAGAATATAAGTTATTTGCTGTGTATTAATAATTATATATTAAAAATATTTTTCAAATTTAAAAAATCATTGAAATATCGAACGTTATTGGCCTGATGTAGGTCGCGGGAAACCGATGGGTGCGGGAGGCGCACTGGTCGTGCATCCTGAATGGCAGGCCGTCATTTATTTTGATGATTTTGGTCAATTGGGGGACCAAGGATCTCCACGACAGCCTATGTCCAGCAGTGGATGTTTTTCAGCTTAAATGATGATGATGATGAACATTATTGTAGCAGAAATGAAACATGAAATATTTATTTTTGTTATTTATTTAAGAAAATTACATTTTTATTCAATTATTAATTCGCTGGAATTCCCATATCCTAATTCAGCTCTACAGGTTTGTTAAATCCTCAAACCCCCTCTTATCTTAAAGAACGTTTTAAGTTCCTTCATGACACACATAATAGATATATGAGGTTATCGGAAAACCTGATATTAGAGATTCCGATGCATTCTACTAGTTTCTATTATAAATCCTTTACTGTACAAGCAGTTCGGTTCAGTTTCCATAAGGTATGCTCAAACTCTGTCCACTTTTAAAACTATGATAAAAAAGTACTTCCTCTCTGTTTAAACATATAATATTTTTTTTTATACAATATGTAAAGAAAACCCCGTCCGACCCTTAAGGATAATAAAGGTTAGGTAAATACATGACTAAATAAAACAAAATTTTACATAAACATCATAGTATCGGGACCGATTACACAATAAATCAAAAACAGACCCTGAAAATCTTATTCTGAATACGACCTATAAGCGATACCGGAACTTTTGTAATAATCTCATCCGTAAACTAAAAATAGCCTATGAAAAAAGTGAACTGGAAAAATCCCGCTACAACCCAAAAGCACTCTGGGAAACGATAAAACAAATCACCAATACCAGTAAAAAGAAAACTAGCCCGATTGAACTACTAAACATTTGTGATAACGCAAAATCATCCGTTAACGAAGTGTGCAGATTTTTTAGTAACATAGGCACTAACTTGGCAGAAAAAATCATGTCCCAATCTCCCCAACCCACAAACCCACCTATGAGATCATGCCATAATGTGTCACTCAGCACTACCGACTCTTTAGTGATACTTGAAATTGATGAATCGGAGGTGGAGTCCCATATTATGCAACTTCGAGATGACTGTGCAATAGGTTGGGATGGCATATCTCCCTTTGTACTAAAGAGTTGCCGTCGAACCTTAACGCCACCATTGACGTATATCTTTAACTGTTGCCTACAGAAAGGTGTTTTTCCTGATGCGCTTAAAAAAGCCATCGTCCATCCGATATATAAGGGAGGGAGCAGAAACTGTGTCAACAACTACAGACCCATATCGGTCCTATCAGCACTCTCTAAAATACTAGAAAGGATCCTTTCTAACGGTCTAATAAAATTTCTGAACAAACATCGACTCATTGCTGATAATCAGTATGGTTTTCGCACAGGGATCTCAACCGAAGATGCAGTTCTTGACCTGACACAATTCATTGCTAGAAAACTGGACAGTAGAATCAAATGTCTAGGGATCTTCCTAGATCTCTCCAAAGCCTTTGACACAGTGTCTGTTCCCAAACTTATCTCCAAAATGGAAGTCCTAGGTGTACGTGGAAACATCCTCGAGATCTTCAAAGATTACCTTAACAACCGGACCCTGCGAGTTAAAATAGGAGAGCATATAAGTGACGAAGTAGTAACTACCTATGGTGTTCCTCAGGGAAGCATTCTTGGGCCAACTCTTTTCCAAATATACGTCAATGAGCTATGCAGAATGACCATCCCCAATGCTAAGATCATTACGTATGCAGATGATACCTCGGTCATAGTCTATGGGCGAAATTGGGATATTGTTAAGCATTATGCAGAGGCAGCAGTAATAAATATAATGCAATGGCTCAACCAAAACCTGCTCACTCTCAACTGCGATAAAACAACTTTCATCCCATTCGCTATCCGATGTAACAACTTACCCGAAAAATGTTTCTCCCTGAAAGCTCATAACTGCTCCAATCAATCTGCACCTTGCTCATGTCCGACAATTACAAAAGCTGACCATATAAAATACCTCGGTGTCCAAATAGACGGTGGACTACGATGGGATAAACAAGTTGATGCCATTTCTTCTAGAGCTATTAATCTACTCCATATTTTCAAATCCCTTAGAGAATCGGCTGCTCCCGAAACGCTGAAGATGGTTTATTATGCCTTATGTCAATCTGTTATTGGATATTGCATAACGGTGTGGGGTGGAGCAAATAAAACCAGTCTTTTAAAGATTGAGAGAGCGCAGAGGGCCGTGCTGAAGGTGATGTCACGCAAACCTTTCCGGTATCCTACAACTCAACTTTACGCTGACTGCAAAGTACTTTCCGTGCGCCAACTCTATGTACTGCGGTCTACCATTAGGAAACATCCTAGCGTTCCCCAAGCTGACCCCACAAAAAGAAAGCAATTACCGATAGGTACCCCACATAAAACTACCTTTGCACAACACCAATACTATACTTTAAGCACACACATATACAAACAAGTTCACAAAAATTTAAATATTGTCAATCTAAATAAATATGAAATAAAATCAAAATTGATGGAATGGCTTCTGGAGCGTGACTATCTGGAAACTGAATCCTTACTCAAGTATGTCACCTAACTTCCTAAATTTCTCCATTACACTCACCCACTCACACTACACACACACCCTCTTACACACACACACACTCACGCACACACACATTCACACATGTAGCGTAGGAAATTGAAATTTTTGGCATTATCACGACCATTCATTAATATTGTACGACCCAGTCCACTTTTGTATTAACAATTAGTTAAAGCAACGAATCACTGTCTCTCAAGATACAGGCTACCGCCTAGTTTGAGAGGCAGAGTTTCCTCTTTCGGTGTATAGATCAGTTATTTGTATACATAAACCATTATAACTATGTGAAATCTGATCCTTTCTTGATGAAATAAATATTATTATTATTAGTAACAAAACGAAAGAATTTTAAAATAATCTTTTTTTTCGCGAATTAATTCCAACTTCTCAAAAATTCAGTAATTTCTTAAAAAGTGACAACATCATTTTTGGCAGTATTATTATGAGCGAATAGTAATGCGACCGCGTGCCCTGCCCCCCTTCGCCCGCGAATGTATGCCTACCGCACATGTAATAAGTTACCTCTTTTTGCGAAATAATATTTATTTTTTTAGGGGGATTTTTCTTTAAGTTTAGCCTGGTTTTGTAGGTTAGTAGCGATTAGTAGAATCAGTTATCAATACCTAACAATACCTTCACGGATCGGGCAGGGATTTCTTTACATATTGTATATTTATTTAAACTACTACACTATATACACTTAACGTACATATTTATTGTATATTCTATGTAAATAGTACACTTTAGACTACCTACACTATTTCTCTCTTCTTTCCCTTAGTATTCTATCCAAAGGTTGTCTGTAAAAGATCGCTTTTAGCGATAAGACCACCCATTGTATCACACTTTCTAAAATCTTTATGAAAAGAGTATTCTATTCTATTGTTATAAATAAATTTCAGGATTACATACAGAGCTTGGCACCCATTTCGATCTCAATTTTTTTGTCGGTGAAGTTGACAAGCACACCATATCATAATATTGAACTTGGCTCCCATTATTAACATTTATGTTTTAGGTGGGATTAATGTACGTGTGTGATACACCAAATACGGAAGGTAAGTACCTGTATAACCCCCGCGTCCCGCATGTGTGTGTATGGCACGTACTTGTAATTTGTCGAATACTCAGTTCCTCCTAGACCACACACCGCACTGTGCTAATGGTGCAGTCAGTACTACCGGTCATGAGAATCAGCTTTATTATTAGAGAAGCGTTGTGTAATGTAACAATGTATTTCTGATACTGTGGCTAATAAACAATTCCACATGAGGAAAAAAGAACATCAAAGACAAAGGACGGCTTTTATTGTATTGTAATTATTGTTGTATTTTTTTGTTTTACTCTGGTCTAGTCCTTGAGCCAATAAACTCAACATTTTACTAATAAGAATTTAGAAAACAAATTGAAACAAAGCACATTCGTAGTAGGAACGTTATGGACTGATTATGCTAATTGCCTCTTTGTTCTAGTGGTGAGCATGAGAACCTATCCCCATATCGGACAAAGTATAATTGACTTTTTTATCAAGTATTTCTCAGTAGCAATCCCAATCGCTTAACAACCAACCACTTTTTTTTATATTATAAATATAAGCTCCTCTGCCAAATACAAGCTTCAAATCATTAACGATCAATATAAGTAACATTAAAAATTACGCGAAAACAAGGAAATAAGAAGTATCATATTCATATGGCATATATTTAAAGCAAATAAAGATATCATTTAAGTGTCTTCAAGGCTAGAGTGAATAGGCTCTTAATAAAAAAATTAGCGCGCTTTACCTTATAATTATGAAAGAAAAAATGAATTATCTCATGTTTAAGAATTCAGTACAATAACAGAAGATAATAAATAAGGGATTATAATTATTCATCGAAGAAATAATTATTTAACCTTTGCTTACTTCCTAAACACCAACATTAAATAATCCCAAATCGTAATTCTGACACAACATATTAAAAGTACGACAAGCCCTGTCTGTAGATTGATTGAGTTATATTTGTAGATTGTTCTGAATTGAGGCAGATGGAAAACAAGATTACTAACACATGGGACTACGCGAAATGTGCGTGTACCACAGGAACACCAAACGTAAAAAAGTAAGTAAAATAAGCAAATTGAAGTGGCAGTGGGCTGGACATGTCAATAGAGCAGACAAGACGAGCTCGGAGTCTCTTTGAAGAAGAATATCAGGAATGAACTTATCCAGAAAGAACCGGAGTCACCGACATAGCTTGCAGAGACAAACTGAAGTAGCAGCATATTTCACGTAGGAATGATGTTCGGTGAAATAGCCGCATCTTGGAGTGGAGACGATGTATAGGCAAGCCTAAGTCTCCCGGTGTGTGGTCGCCACTCGAGAACCCGTCGACCCCATCGGGCATCGGTCCTACAGGAAATGTGCCCGGCCCACTGCCACTTTAGTGTTGCAATTCTTCGGGCTATGTCAGTTACTCTCGTTCTTCTGCGGATCTCCTCATTCCTGTTTCGATTGCGCAGTAAAACCCCAAGCATAGCTCTCTCCATTGCCCGTTGAATAATCTCGAGCCTTCTTTTAGGGCCCATTGTTAGCGACCACGTCTCAATTCCATAAGTCATCACTGGCAACACACACTGGTCGAAGACTTTTGTCTGGAGACACTGCGGTATTTCGGACGGGAAGATTCTACGTAACCACGTATGAAATTATGCTTCATGAAAACATTATTCTACAGTTCCATAGCCCATGAATACCAGATAGCAATTAAATTAAAGAAGCATGTGGTGGTGACATTCCGTGATATTCCCGTGGTCATATTTCAGCTAAGTAGTCGCAGCAAAGTGTTCCTCCAGCCATGTTTACATACACTAGTACTAGTATTTATGCGCGGCAATTAAGAAACTTGGTAACAGATATACTGTGTAAGTTCTGAGACAATTTGCTAAGTGAAAACATATAGTGAAGATGTAATGTTTCAGCGTTACGTATATGCTACAGCTTTAGGGTTGGCAGTTAAATATTCTAGTTGTGTAAGAGTGGAAGTAACAGCTATGATTATTGGTAAAAAGGTTGAATGTTAAAGATAATTCAAATCAAATCAAATTCATTAGATATCCAAATTATATTACACTAGCAACCCGTCCCGGCTTCGCACGTGTGCATGTATTATACATATAAACCTTCCTCTTGAATCACTCTATCTATTTAAAAAAATCGTATTAAAATCATTTGCGTAGTTTTAAAGATTTAATATAGGTATGGGATATGGGACATGTGTAAACTGGCTTTCCGTCACCCGGCAAGCGTCACAGGACCGGGCGCGCCGAGCGCGCGGCCCTCACCAGTGTTGCCATATATACAGATTTATCTGTATCTATACAGATTTTTCATCACCAATACAGATTACAGATTTAGCATAACTTTTATACAGATTTTCGTCATTTTTGCTTCCTCACATAATCTATGATAAAATGATGGAAATTTGTGTATAATAATTTAGTGTTTATTTATTCCCTTAAACATTTTTTCCCTATGTTCTGTGTAAATTGTTGTCCCTGGCAACATTTATTAGCGTATTAAAGGGATTCCCCGAAACTTATGTTTCATTTCAAACATAAGTTTCGGGTCCCTTCAGTACAAATGAATGAACGGAATGAGCAGTATGAAACGATTTGTTTGGTTGGAGTTTCAACTTTTCTAGTTCTAGTCGAGTATCGACTATCGCGAGTCGTATTTGCGCTAAGATTTCTTGACTTTCTTGTCGATTTTGTGTTGTGACTTGTGTGTGCAGTGCTGCATTCTAAGAAAATTAAAATTGTTCACTCTCAGTGTGAAGTAAATAACTAGTTTGGCATCAAGTTAATTGTGCACAAGACTTAGATGGACAGTCATTATATCCAACTCTTCTGCAATTTGTTACTGCTTTACTAAGTCTCCCTCATTCCAGTGCCGCAGTGGAAAGAATATTTTCCGCAGTAAATTTAATTAAAACAAAAACAAGAAACCATTTAGGCACTGAAACGATTGAGGGACTTCTTTTAACGAAACAACTTCTTAGTGATGAACCCTGTTATAAACTCCAAGTTGATAAAAAAAAATTGTTAAAATAAATAAAAATATGTACAAAAAATAATAAATATTGTTTTCTTGAACAGATTTTGTACAGATTTTATTACAGTTTTACAGATTTTATACAGATTTTAGCGTTTTGTGTTCATACAGATTTTGTACAGATTTTTCGACCGTTCTATCCAGATTTCTCGATCTGGCGTGTGGCAACACTGGCCCTCACTGAGCTTGGTACGGCGCGGCAACTTAAACTAAGGAATGCGGCGCGGGCGCTACACGACTCACTCGCAGCAAAACTGATCGGAGACTGTTGACCGCACGGGGGCGCCTCAGTGGCCCACCAGATATAACAACCCGTCTGGTCGGAGGATCCTCTCTTTTCTACGGAGGATGAGCGAACTTTACTCCCTGTTCCTCATGCCTCCACATTGGTGACCCCGAACATGAACGTCAGCGCAGCCTTCGTGCAACGACTTCAGCGTGACGTCATCATCATCACTCCCGCAAGCTTCAACGGCACCCACGGCTTCAAGGGGTATCCTGACCACGAGTATGCAGCGACCGCGCATACCTGATCGCATCGCAAGATACAAGACTCAGAACACTATCAACCTCCAATCTTCGGAGGGGAGTGATATAGCAGTAGCTACAAAACGCCACAAATGAACAACGCATGACGCGTTGTTCGCTGACGTCACACGAATTCTATATCTCGCAATCAGAGTTTACCGTGCAATTAGCATACATAGAACTTGCTTTGTTTTGTAATGTTAAATGAAAATATGTAAATGTAATTAATACATATTTAGTTTCACATTCCCGAATTTAAATTTTTAGGGTTGGTACGATAATTGATCGCAACTGATGCAGACCATCTATGGTCTGCATCAGAAATAAAATATATTTGTAAGAATTGTGGATTTCGGCCTCTTGGTTGTAAAAGGCTACCAATGAGATGATACATCTGTCCTTCAATTTTAACAGTGGACATAAAATTACCTAACCTTGTTTTTTTATTTTGCGCCAAAAGAATTCATTTGAAAAAGACTATTGTATTTACGTATATTTGTTAAAAAAATGACCAGTTAATGGATGGTTATTAGTTAGAAGATTCTTTGTTGGTTGTTGCGGCTCCTGAAGGTTAGGATGACAAACCTTACCTGAAGCGCACCACATACCATTAGGTTCGTCCACACATTTCTTGGCAAAGTAGTTAGAGCAGATCTTATTCATGACTTCGATTTGGACTGACGCTTGTTGTGCCGCAGGTTGATTATCAACCTGCGGATCATATCTGAAAGCCAGTCTGTTGCAGTTTGCTAAAATTCGATTACGAACTCTATTTGTGGACAACTATTGTCTCTCTGCCTAAACTCTAAGTCGCTGCAAACGCTCTACACTCGACTCTCTTTCGCGCAACGGAGAGGTCCTTATATTTTGTTCATGAAGACGTTGGGAACGCTTCAGCCTCGACTCTTCACCGCGTATCGCGGAGGTTCTCAGACTTTCTTTGGCAAGGCGTTGCGAACGCTCGACACTTGACTCTTGTTCGCGTAAGTCAGAGGTCATTACATTTTGTTCATGAAGACGATGGAAACGCTCCAGCCTCGACTCACGTGCACGTAACTCAAAGGTTCTCAGATTTTGTTGTGCATGGCGTTACGAACGTTCGACACTCGACTCGACCTGAGTGTTTCTCTGATTTTTTTCCGCAAGACGTTGTGAACATTCAGGTGAAGATTCTCCCATACGACGTATTTATAAGACCTACAATTAATTAGAACATTATTTTTATGGTTATATCTTTTATAGTTTAGGCAGCGTACGCAAAATAAGTAACTTTTGTGATTGATTTTTTACACCTTGTGTTGAAAAACCCAAATATCTTACAGAACCCTATTTTGTTCCAAAATAATGTAGCTTTCTAATGAAAAAATGATTATTGAAATCGGTCCAGTACTTTTTGAGTTTATTTGTTATATACAAAAATACAAACCTTTCCTCTTTATAATATTAGTTTTGACTCTTCGACAACGGACGACCGAGAACTAGTTGCATCTTCTTAATATCTGCATGATTAAGTCTTAAGTCTTACGTCTTTTGCATCACAGATAATAATTAATTCTTTTCTTACTATAAAAATCTTATAAAGAGAGCCTTAATTAAAACTCCAGTATTTACCAAGTCAAATCTGAGTTTAGCATGGCAAGGAATCTTCTAACAGATGTGCTTACTTATTAAATTTAAAGACCTGTATTTATAATATATGATTATAACAGAGAGGTCACACTTCTGTGTTTTAATGAAATAAAATGTCACCAAGTACATGTTTGATATTCTTATACTAATTTATTTAATATTGTTATACTAATTAGCACTACATACTATTATATTTATAAAATAAATAATTTACTTTATTCCAAAATTACATAAGTTACTTATCACATCAGAGATTTCTTTCCCTGCATTCAAATCATCAACGATCCTATCTATTTTCAGGTACACCTTTAGAAACAATATCAACATCACTGTCATTAGTAACTACTACATTAATATCTTCATTGGAGTCATTTCCATCATCAACAATTTCATTCGTATCAGATTTTTCTAACACGCCATTAGAAATATAATTAACTTTGAAATCTTGTGGTTCTTTTATACCATTAGACTTTAGATTATTATCTTCGGTATCCTCATCTTTCTTGTCTTTGTAATCAGCGACAACTTTGCCATTCTTATCAAAATCATCATTTGTTGCTTTGCTACCTAACACTGCTGGTTGCGTTTTCTTTGCTGAAATAAACAAGTTTATTTTGTCAAAATGGACAGAAGTCTATTTATAAACAAAATTATATAATAGATATTGTTAACGTGAAAGTTAGTATGGAGAAAAATACTCTGAAAATTACAAAATAAATATTAACTCCGAGTTCATTCAAATTAACTAAACTTAGTGGATCCGCCAAAGGTCGTCCTGCCCGGCTGACGTCATTAGTGGTATCAAACCATCCAGAAACCCATTAGAATATATACAAATTGAATAAATTCGGGAAAGATCCCGCAATAGCTCCAGAACGGATTTGGATGAATTTTCACGGATGGTTTCCAATTAGGATTAGCACATTGGCTTATACTGGTTTTCCCACATGATAGAAACTTCGGTTTATAACTTATTAGTTATAAGCAAAATTGTTATTTGCCTTGCCTTGCCTATGGACTTTTTTATCTGAAATAAATGATTACTTTTTTTAATTTTAGATAAGTACCTGATTCCATCAGCTGTTTAAACAGAACTGTCACTGGTGAGTCCACAAGAAGAGTAAACACGAAAGAAAACACCAGAGCCAACACTAAATGAGACAGGAACTTAAACGTCTGTTGACAAGAAGCATTCATTATTTTAAGAAAATTTAAGTTCTTTGGCAAATATATAACATTACACACAATTATTATTACTTTGTATGTACGGATAATGGCAGGTCAAGCTACCCGAAACTATCAAATATTCCTAATCAACCGAAAGTCTTAACACCGTATTACAGAATCTTACTCAAGATTTAAACATTACTTCAAACTAGTTTAAACCAATCAAATAGCTTCAAACGAGATTTAAGTAAAGCTTAAGTTTTGAGTGAGGTTCTGTAATACGGACGTTAATGCTTTAGAGATAATGTTAAATATCTAATAACATAAACTGACCGACTGCAGTAGCTTGATATGCTGTCGTGTGAACATCTATGCATGTATGATACGAATATTTTTTTTTTATTAGTAGGTAGAAAATGCAGTAAAATCAATGAAATCGTGAACACACTTCTTTCTGATTAGGAATTTTATTAAAAAAAAATAAAACTTTGAAAAGAAATACTCACAAAACCGCTAACTGAAAAATAAGTGGGAGCCAACGCTGCTGCGTTGAGGGAGAACATAAGCGGATAGTGGAATAAGTACATTCCATATGAAAGTCTAGCGGGTAGTCGCCATTCCTCAAGAGACAAGAACCAATTTATTGGACCTGAAAATGAAAAAGTAATATTATAATAATGTAGGGAAATGTAATAACTAGATAAAAGAAAATCTAAATAGAAAAAAATGTGAGAAATCTCACCAGAATAACCATGCGCACAGGCGATTATTAACCAGCATATGGCACATGCATAACTAGGTCTCATAAAAGAATTCATGAGATTATCCATCAGCTGGTTATCCCAGTCAAACTGCTTGACTCTGTACTTAAAGTAAATGTTTCCTCCCACTATACCAGCAGCACAGGCCCAGAAGAAGATAGCAAGGATCTGAAAGATAACGATATTTTTATTAAAGCATATTCTCTTTCTATACAAAATGATCTTATGAAAATACTTCAGGTGATTAGAGACCCAAAAAAGCTGCTAAGAGCTGACGAATAACCTGGTCTCATTTTAATATTGTTATTGTTTGCCATGTTAGTTAGAAATATTGTCAATTTTTTCGTACAATTTTGCTTATCAATTCTACTCTTATGAAAAAAAAATAACAGTTATGCAATCACTGTTGCACAACTGTTATTTTTTTTCTTTCACATGGTTTTTAACAATAGAGAAGACATTATTATTTATCTATTACTTTAGACATAAGGTTGGTAACAATTTTACGTCTAGTGAGGAGGCTTTTTTTCTTTTTTTTATTGCCGTCTTCTGTCCTTCTTGCGCGGCAAGAATCGTTTTTTACTAATTGATGTTTTACTTTTTCTTTCTTTTCAGTGCGCGGTTGTTCGGCTTGTGGTTTTTTGAGGTTGCTCTTTTCCTCATATTCTTTCTTTCTTCAGCATCTTTTGTTATTACATTATTTTCCTTATTCTATATTTACAAACATTTGCTTATTACTATTTTAAAATTATAACAAACTATGATTATCATTATTAAACATCATTATATTCTCTCGTTCTTGCCGACGGCCTTGCTGGCTGTGCTGCTACCTTGTTCGGTTCCGGTCAATACAAATTTTTGCGACTTTGTGGCAGAACCGCTTCAGATACGGCCTGGAGGGTTTATCGGCCATTATTCCGGCGATGGTTGATTCAGTCAAACTTATTCCTGTTCTTACTTCCAGGTCGTATCTGTCGCGGTCATGCCTCGGGCATTCCAGCAATAGATGCTGTATTGTTTTAGTGGCCTCCGTGTCACACACGCAGGCCGGACTGTCCTTTAGTTTAAAACGGTGTAGGTACGCGGCGAAGCCGCCGTGACCCGTCAGATAGACGTCCTGTCGAGGCACTTCAGGTCCCTGCGCGCGCGCACCACATCGGGGAAGAACATCCGCGCGACCTCAGCCGTGGCTTCGCCGGTGTACCTCCCATTCCAGACAGCTACTGTGCCCTCCCTCAAAGGTCGCTTGACGTATGAGACTGGACACCTGTCATACGCTGGGGTAACCCTGGACTGAGCCGCCGCATGCCTTGCCATATCGTCGGCGCGCTCATTGCCGGGGATCCCGACATGAGCCTTCACCCAAAAGAACCGGAGGATTTTACCTCTCCCCTCTTGCTCCCTAATATTCTGACGAATATGGGTAGCAAGGGGATGGTGGGTTTCCGGGTTTCGGATCAAGTCGAGCGAGGACCGAGAGTCGCTGAGCACCGCCGCGCTGTCGAAGCCTCTCAAGACAACCAGGTCCGTAGCCCTGGCTATCGCGAGCAAAGTGAGGAGGTTACAGACACATATATAGGTAAGACTGAGTTTTGAACACTTTTTTTGGATAGATTTGGATGAATGTACCTTACATTAAAAATTACCCTATTTTTGTTTGGATGGGAAATCATGAAATGACCTCTCCCGCTCTGGGTGGGGCGGATGGCCGTGTCACACTTTTACTGACTGTGTTTCTTAACTTGCCTGTGCGCCAGCGCCACGTTTTCTTTTTAACCAACCCACAACCCTGGCCCAGGAGGCATCGGTCTTCGTGGACCCCGTCACATCTTTCAATACACTTACCCACGGTATCTGTATTCTAGTCTTGCGATAAATGTGAAGAATATAACCAAAGATCATCCCGACGAAGAATGGAGAAGCTCGCGCCAGAGTATTGAAGTAATATTTGGTCATGTAATCAAACATATCGTCGACACGGCTGCAAAAGAGAAAAACTAATCTTAACAAGTATATAAAGCTGAAGAGTTTGTTTGTTCAAACGCTCTAATCTCAGGAACTACTAGTCCGATTTGAAAAATTCTTTTTGCGTTGGATAGCCCATTAATCCAGGAAGGCTTTAGGCTATAAAATCACGCTGCGACTAATTAGGAGCGGATCATATAAAAAATAACATATCGAGACCTACGCGGGTGAAACCGCGCGGCGCAGCTAGTTGACTACAAAAATTAAAATTTCCTTCAGATTGCTTTTTTGATAGAAGCTGACCAAAATTTTCCACTTTTACCGTGGTTTCGTAAAACCACACAATCCTTTTTTTGTAATATTTTTACTTTTCTTGAAATGAAAAGCGATAAATTGGACACTTAAGGACACGAGCGTGATAGCTGTTGATTGAACAATAAATATTACTACTAATTAATTTAATATTGTTATTTTTTATTAAATATTAGTAATAAATGAATTTGAGTTTGATTAAAAACTACACATACAAATTTTATTTTATTAATCTACAAATTAATCAAAATTTAAGTTTAGAGCTATCTGCATATTATAGCCACGGAGTATCGTAATTTGATAAGATTAAACTACTATTTGTTGTAAGTATCATCATGATCATCATCAACCTTTTTATCGTCCCACTGCTGGGCACAGGTCTCCTCTCATACAGAGAAGGATTGAGCGTAATCACCACGCTTGCTCAATGCGGGTTGGCGATTTCAGACTTAAAGTCCAGGTTTCCTCAAGATGTTTTCCTTCACCTTCAGTCATTGGTGTCCAAGATATACTTAGAAAGTACATATAACTTCAGAAAAGTTACATTAGTACTTGCCTGACCTGGAATCGAACCCGCGCACTCATGCTTGAGGCTGGTGTTTTAACCACTAGGCCACCATGACGTATGTATTTATTTGATTAAATAGAAATAATAAAAATGAAGCACTGACAAAAAACATATTTTACATCTCTCATATTCGGTAAGTAGGTCCTTACAACCCCCAAATAATCCCACTGTTTAGACACTGGCCATCTCTCTGCAAGAGATTGCCGTAATTCAAAGTATGGGTCCAGTGAAGCTTGGTACATGTCACATGTCTTTTAAATGATTTTTTGATTATTTACTATTCGCTTTAAGGTGCATAGGATGTCTTTATGATTTAGGTATTTTATACCAGTCAACCAGTCAAGGGTAATGAACATATTAGATGTCAGGTGCATGGTGGTGCCTTCTTTAGGTCTAGGATATGCCGGTTTCCTCGCGATGCTTTCCTTCACCGTTGTTGAGAACAACATAAAAGGATCGTCTTACCAAGTCCGATATAAAATTAAAAAGTATAAAAATGTTGTCTTTGGCTTGCGTTGTCGTCTCGTTCCATTTGACATTGCAACATTTCACGCTCTTACTGCGGACCTTCAACCGAAACGCACGCGTCCATTCGCTTAGTGCTGTAAGTGATTATATTATAATAAACTGTCTTGTGATAACAATAAACGGTGTGCACAACAACATACAACGACTATCATTCCCAACTCCTGGCAGTCTCTCCGGCACCGCACCTAAAATCTACAGTCCACTAAGAAAAACCTATGCGCGGCCATCTTGTCCCGCACATAATGGTCCTTACATCGCCGTTAAGAATAATGGTCCTTACATCGCCGTTAAGAATAATGGTCCTTACATCGCCGTTATGCAACATCTCGTGAGCCTTGCCGGAGTTGGTGAGTGATTAAAAAGTGAATCTCTCCGTTGTTACCTGTCGTCGCGTCACCGGCGTCACATTCAGCAAGCTACAGCACAACGAACAAGAGTGGGCTATTTCGACCACGTGGACGGCCATCCTTTGCCGTACCTACATAAGGACAAGCAGAAGAGCATCAAAAAGAGCCCCATTGGATTTCGCAGAGACTAAAAGAGGTACCTACACAACACACGAACGTGCCATTTTATGTGGTTTTCGCTCAACCCTTGCGGTGCCGGCCATTACCCCATTTCACATTGGCGTGCTGGCAGCGGAACAATATCCCACAAATAGGGCGTCGTGTTAGGTTCCCAGCGGCTCCAATCAATTTTGGACTCATCAAAATATTGAACAACATAAACCAACTTGAAGTTAGCAGTGGAAGAGTCTACGGTGGAAGACAAAAATTTTTGTTGCAACGTTGGTAGCGCTCTCCTCGGCGCGAGCGCCATTCGTCGAGCGAGCAACAGCGGCGCCACCTTCAGGCACGCGAACACAACGAGTCTGCGAACGCCGCGGTGGCAAGACACGCTACGCAACTACGCACGCCATTTTATTTTTTATCTCGTGATATAAGTGATAGACCAAATATTTGCAGTGAAATCATAATCATCCATCAACATCCATTGCTATAAATCGGGTTTTAGAGACAGTAGAATTTAAATTTATTATTAAGTGCCGTATAATTGTAATTATTGTGATTTGCTCAAAGATGGCAGACCTCAAAGGTCTCATAGCCTCACGCGGCTATGCAAAGGCTAGCTTTACTCGCATTACTAAAATGCTATCGTCGCCGGAAATCACAGGTATGTCAATCTTTCGTTTGAAAAGTACAAGTGAAAGGCTTAAAGAGGTATTTTCTGAGTATACAAGGCTATGTATCGCCATCAGCATGGTTAGTGAAAAAGACGCTGAGGACCCCAGCGAGCTCGAGGAACACTATATCGAGCTCATAGCTACGGTAGATGAAGCCCTTAATAAGGCGAGCACGTGTCATATCGCTAGTAGTATTAATTCAAGAATAAAATTGCCGCACGTGTCAATACCCAGTTTTAGTGGAAAGTACACTGAATACTATGAATTCATAAATGTTTTTACTGCTATGATTCACAAGGACAGTTCACTGGCACCAGTGCAAAAATTATACTATTTAAAAAGTTTTCTTACGGGTGAACCGCAGTCTTTAGTTAGTAACCTACCATTAACAGATGACAGTTACGGGCAGGCCCTAAAATTATTGAAAGAGCGTTATGATACCAAAATAAAAATAGTTCATGAACATATTTGTGCAATTCTAGACTTACCAAATATAACAAAGTCTACTTCAACTAATATACGCAATTTGATCTCAGATATTAAACAAAACTTAGCCGCGCTCAAGAACCTGCGTGAGCCAGTGGATTCATGGGACAGCGTTATCGTCTGCATCATCATGCGGAAGCTGGACATGGTAACGAACCGCGCTTTTCAGCTTGATAGGGACAGCAAGGAGCTTCCAACCATTCAAGAGCTAATAAAGTACTTGGAGAAGCGTGCGCTTGCCATGGAGTCAATGGATGTTAACCAGCGACCACAGGCTCACCGGTTTGCAGCACACACGGTAGCTGCCAACTCATCATCACCATGTATATTCTGTAAGTCTATTGATCATAGATTGTTTAAATGCCCCACTTTCAAACTTGCAACGCAAGGCAAGCGCTTGGAATTTGCACGCTCAAACAAGCTATGCAGGGTTTGCTTATCACTACACAAGCGCAAATGTAAATTTCATTTTAAATGTACAGAATGCAAAGGGGATCATAACACGCTTTTGCATGGAATTGAGTCGGAGCAACCCAGCCCTCCGGTTACCTTGCTTTCTAATCAGAATGATGCACAAGCTCAAGTTTTGTTGCCTACAGCTGAGGTCAAGCTAATAACAAGCTCAGGTACTGACATTTATCTGAGATGTCTTCTCGACTCTGGGTCACAAGCTTCATTTGTCACAAGCAGGGTTGTTGACATGCTGGGTGTTGCACCAATTCACACCAAAACAAATATTATAGGCATCACAAATACTAAGCAAGCTGTCAATAAAAGTGTAAGCTTAACTATATATTCTACTGTATACCCATTCAAGATTCAAGTTATTTGTCATGTTGTCGACACCATCACTACAAAATTACCACAACATCATTTCGATGTGTCATCAATTACATTCCCTGCCAATTGTAAGCTAGCTGACGCAACATTCAATGTGCCAGGTGATGTGCATGTTTTGCTTGGAGCTGACATTTTTTTCCAGGTCCTGTTGCCGCAGCCTGATGTGGTGGTATCACCTACTGCGAGCAACCAACAGCCTGCAACAAGTTCAGCCTCCCTCGAGCAACCATCTATAGTGCACACCGCATTCGGGGACATCGTCGCTGGCCGCAGCAACACAAGAACAAACAATCAGGTTGTATTGTCTTGTAATAAATGTAATTCTAGTCTTAGTGATGATTTAAAAGTCTTCTGGAAAACAGAAGCAGTGCCTGAAATCTTCCCAGAGCAACTACCGGAACATGAATACTGCGAGACCTTTTTCAAAGACACCACAGTGCTTGAAAACAATAAGTTCACAGTAACAATGCCTATTAAAGTTCCGTTAGAGCAAGTCAATTCTGAACTAGGGGAGTCTTTTCCATTAGCACTTAAAAGGTTTTACAGCCTAGAGAAGCGATTGCATAAAAACGCGACGCTTCACAAAGAATACACAAAATTTATTAACCAATATATTTCTTTGAAGCATGGTCAATATCGTGACATAGGTAGCTATGATTTGTCAAAGGACCCAGTCTACTTTTTGCCTCACCATGCAGTTATAAAGGAGTCCAACAAAACAACAAAACTTAGGACAGTATTTGATGGGTCCATGCCCACTACCAACAAAGTTTCATTAAATAATATATTAATGAATGGTAAAGTGGTTCAGAGGGATTTATTTGAGATTTTATTGTTGTTTCGATTAGAAAGGTTCTTTTTCATTTGCGACATAAAAATGATGTTTAGATGTATTGATTTGGACGCCTCACAGAGGTCACTACAGAACATCTTGTGGCGTGAATCCCCTGATGAAGATGTGAAATGCATCCAGTTAAACACTGTCACATATGGTCTTAAGTCCTCATCTTTCCTTGCGACTCGATGCCTAATTGAGTTAGCAAATAAGTATCAAGATCAATTCCCATTAGCATCATCAATTTTAAAAAATAACACTTATGTTGATGACATCCTATCGAACAGTAACTCGGAACAACAATTACTTAAAATGCAGTCTGAACTAATTCAATTGCTTGCTCTTGGAGGATTTCAGTTACACAAATGGGCCTCTAACTGTGGTAGGGTACTTTCAAACGTTCATAGGGATAGCCATCACTTTGGTGAGATTGACTTGCAGAAACATGATATGTCAGTCAAGACATTGGGGGTACAGTTCAATGTAGAGGAAGACATGTTCACAACTACTACTCCTAAACCTTATGCTAGTAGTACGAACTCGAAGCGTGATATTTTGAGCTATATCTCCAAGTTTTTTGATCCCATGGGTTTAATTGGGCCTATACTTGTGCCTGCCAAGATCATCATGCAACAAATCTGGTCCACTAGCACAACCTGGGACTCTGCTCCACCTGAAAATATACAGGCTATGTGGGAGAACTTTATAAAGAATTTGACCCAAATGAGGCAGATCTCTGTTCCCCGCTGTGTTAAGCCTCACGATGCAGTCCTGGTGCAGCTAGTTGGCTTTGCTGATGCATCATCAGTGGCATATGGCTGTGCTCTATACTTACGCACCATTGATTCCCATGGTAAAGTGCATGTTTCACTCCTTTGCTCAAAGTCGAGGATCAATCCCCTCCATAAGCAGCTAAGCATCCCACGACTGGAGCTGAATTCTGCTTTGCTACTTGCCCGCTTGACACACAAGGTATCACAAGCACTAGCCACAAGTATTCAAGTTAGTGACACATTTCTCTTTTCCGACTCTCAGATTGTCTTAGCATGGTTAAAGACCGATGCTACAAAACTGCAGACATATGTAGGGAATAGGGTCAGAGCGATTTTGGAGTCTGCGCATGGCTGTCATTGGTACTATGTAAATACTGCGGATAACCCAGCCGATTGTCTCAGCAGGGGTCTCAAGCCACTTGAGCTCAAAGACTTTGATTTATGGTGGCACGGTCCATCCTTCTTGTTAGGTAGGACTTGTACTTTTCAATCAGAGTGCGACCTGCCTGATGTCCTGCCAGAATTAAAACATATTGATAGTAAGATTGTATGTGCAACTATCAGTAGTCAGGACTTTGATGTCATTGAATATTTAAAAAGGTTTTCAAATATTAATAAAATAATTCGTATACTGGCTTACGTACTCAGATTTTACAATAATACAAAATGTAAGGTAGATAAACACACAGGCTTTTTGTCTTCAATTGAAACTGAAAGATCATTGCACATGATTGTAAAGCATGAGCAGAAAAAATTCTATGCTAATGAAATAAAGTGTTTAACATCTCTTACTCCTGTTAGTGGTAGTCTGAAGCCTCTTTCTCCATTTCTAGACGATATTGGTCTCATACGGGTGGGAGGGCGCTTACATCATGCGCCTATTGCATATGCCAAACAGCATCCCATTGTTTTACCTAAGGACTCTGATATCACTATCCTAATAGTGAGAGATGAACACTTAAAACTGCTCCATGCTGGTCAACGACTAGTCTTAACCTCTCTTAGACAACGATTTTGGATCGTAGATGGTCTACGGACAGTAAAAAAAATATTACATAAATGTATAATATGTTTCAGACTGAAAGCTGCTGCGACAACTCAGCTGATGGGTTCCATGCCTTCTGTTCGAGTCACTGCTGGAGGCAGAGCATTCCAAAGAATTGGAACTGACTTCGCTGGGCCTGTTTCAGTCAAAAACAGCAGAATAAGGAAACCAATCATAGGAAAGGGTTACATAGTTTTATTTGTTTGTTTCACCACTAAAGCAATTCATCTAGAACTTGCTTCTGATCTGACTACAGAGACTTTTTTAGCTTGTTTTAAGCGATTCATTGCTAGACGAAATTTGCCCAGCGATGTTTACTGTGATAATGGCTCTACATATAAGGGGGCAAGGAATCTGTTAGATGAGTTGTATCGCTTACATGCCTCTCGAAGCCATCAGACTACAGTACAGGCTTATGCTCTTGAGAAAGGCATTCAGTTCCATTTCATACCAAGCTATAGTCCTGTATTCGGTGGGCTTTGGGAGAGCGGTGTCAAAAGTGTAAAGAACCATTTAAAAAGGGTTATAGGAAAGGCATTGTTAACATATGAACAACTCAATACTGTTTTAGTTGAGATTGAGGGAGTCTTAAACTCTCGACCATTAACTGCTGTAACTTCAGACCCTAACGATTTTTCTTATCTATCTCCTGGCCATTTTCTAACTGGTGCACCTCTTAATACTATTCCAGAACATGGTCTGGCTAGTTCTAAGTCTCTACTTCAATTCTGGTCTACAACTGTAAGCATGAAGCAAAACTTTTGGAAATTTTGGAGCAAACATTATCTTACTATGTTGCAAAGTCGACCTAAGTGGCGGGATAGCATGCCCAATGTCACTATGGGTAGTTTAGTAATCTTAAGAAATGATAATGCTGCTCCCTTACATTGGCCCATGGCTCGCATCACAAACCTATTTCCGGGCAAAGACGGAAAGGTTCGTGCTGTCGAAGTTCAGACAGCAAATGGCCACAGGCACAATAGGTCTATTACAAAAATATGTGTATTGCCACTAGATAACTAGTTAGTTTATTCAGTCTTATTTTCTATTTTTGTTTAAATCTCTATCTCATAGGCTAGCCCTAGATAGGCAGTTATTTCATTTATATTCTTTTATTTTATAGAATTAAGTTAAAAATGTTGTAAATGTAAACATAGTTGTACGACATTCACTATAACTTTGTTTAAAAATACTTATCTTAAGTTGTATATTGTCATAGTTTTACAGAGCTTCACAGAATCTTGTACATAAGCAATATATAATAATAAATAATGTTCAAGAGCATTGTCTCTTATATACTACTACTAAATACTTATATACTTTTGTAATTTTTGGAACAGTAACTTCATACGAGCGTTATAGCTTAGAAACCATTGTACCCTTTGTCTCCGAGGCCGCAACTTATGTTGAGAACAACATAAAAGGATCGTCTTACCAAGTCCGATATAAAATTAAAAAGTATAAAAATGTTGTCTTTGGCTTGCGTTGCCGTCTCGTTCCATTTGACATTGCAACATTTCACTCTCTTACTGCGGACCTTCAACCGAAACGCACGCGTCCATTCGCTTAGTGCTGTAAGTGATTATATTATAATAAACTGTCTTGTGATAACAATAAACGGTGTGCACAACAACATACAACGACTATCATTCCCAACTCCTGGCAGTCTCTCCGGCACCGCACCTAAAATCTACAGTCCACTAAGAAAAACCTATGCGCGGCCATCTTGTCCCGCACAACCGTTTTGAGAATAGTAGTGATGAGATAATTTACACAAAGTATGCCTCGTGTCAGGGTTCGAACTTAGGAACTATAAATTTATCAGTAATATAAAGTACTAAAAAAGACAGCCTCCATCGCGTAGCGGTAGTGAACGCGGCCGCTGCCCAAAGAGGCGCGGGTTCGATCCCCGTATAGTGCAAATATTTGTTTGCATAAATATGAATATTTGCACTGGTCTGGTCGTGTCGGAAAGCACGTTAAGCTGTTAGTCCCGGTTGCTATACGAACATCTAATAGCAGTCGTTACAGTTTGTTGGAGCCCTCAAAAGTCCAACAATTGGCCTAACTGCAATGCTTCAATATCGCCTTCGGGTGGTGTAGGTCAGACGACACGTAAAATATCGAAAATTAGCCAAATAAGCAGTTAGACTGCTAAAGCGGATCCAGACTCCGAAGTTGAAAAAGTTTCGAATGCGGCTGGGACTAGCACTGAGATGATGATGATAAAGTACTCTAACCCAAAATCACTTACGTGGGCACAAAGCTTGCAGTGGGCATATTAGACGACACGTAAAATATCGAAAATTAGCCAAATAAGCAGTTAGACTGCTAAAGCGGACCCAGACTCCAAAGTTGAAAAAGTTTCGAATGCGACTGGGACTAGCACTGAGATGATGATGATAAAGTACTCAAACCCAAAATCACTTACGTGGGCACAAAGCTTGCAGTGGGCATATTAATATGGAAACAATATACAGTTGAAGCTATCAACACGGCGGCGAGTCCTCCTACCACACCCATCCAAGCTAAGTATTTCTTGCCACTCATCACCCAAAAGAGAATTATGGGCGATACCAGATACAACTGGAAGTCGATGGCGACGTACCAGGAGTGAACGATACACTGGAATTATAATAAAAACATAATAATTATTAAAACTGTGTGTTTGTTTCCCTACTGACAGCTAGTAGGGAAACAAAAATACAGTAGTTGTTCTGGGTCTGTGCATGTGAGTTTGTATGTTTGTAAATGTACCCACGATACAGAAAACAATTAAAGAAATTAAAAGTAAACAGTCTGTTTAAAAAAGGTTTTATGTAAATGCGTTAATCCATACTAATATTATAAATGCCAAAGTAACTCTGTCTGTCTGTCTCTCTGTCTGTCTGTTACGCTTTCCCGCTTAAACCTCTCAATCGATTTTGTTGAAATTTGGCACAGACAATCTTTAGACCCGAAGAAAGAACATAGGCTACCTTTTATCCCGGGAAAATTTGGTATTCCCGAGGGAAATCTAAAACGCGCGATATAGCCGAACTCCACGCGGGCGAAGCCGCGGGCGGAAAGCTAGTAATAAATAAATAAACTTTTAATCAAAACCTGCACTCTTAACATATGTTTACATCGTTTCACATTTAACACAATTTATAGGTATGGAATAAAAGCTTGTACCATAGTACCGTAGTACTCGTATTTACATAGTTTGAAAATTTGAAAGAAATTGAACATATCAAAATATTTATTTTACGTGTTTATCTACACAAGTAAATCTCGCGACAAGCTTTTATATCATATAAATTATATCAAAGTGCTTAATTTGTAATGATATAAATTATGCATAAAAAAGGAAAAAGCTGTTATGTTGACATCACAAACAGACAACTCAATTTAATTTACTTGTCTTGTTAAGGTAAAATCTTTCTCTAATATGATTTATTTTGAGTGGAGAGAAGATTTAGAAGTAAAACTGAACATTTTTAATTTGAAAAGTTACTTTGAAAATATTGCTTTAAATCTTGCTGGGTTATTATAATATTCGTTAAGCGTTTGTTGTTTCTTACCAACTCGTAAAGCCTACGTTTGTAATTAAATATACTTCACCGTAAAAAATTTAGTACTACCCACTTCATCTATCCAATGACTATTATACAAGTGAAAACAAAACAATTTTTTGAACAATTTTAATAATATTTTTTTCTCGGTGCTATATTGTATATTCACCGTGGAATTCTAGTAGTTTAGAACTGTGACAGCCCACTTCATCTATCCAATGACTATTAGACATCAGTGAAAAACAATACAATCGTTTTGAACAAATTTAAATAATATTTTTTTCTCGGTGCTACGCCATAACATCCGCTGCCTGCAGACATTACCAGCCACCACTCAAAGTCTTGCCGCCAAGCGATTCGTCGTGTTCCGACGTAATGTCTGGTGAAGCCGTACGCTGGACGGGTCTCTCCAGTTGTGTACCCATGTGTACCGGGTAAGATGCGCGAAATGTTGTCGCGTCAGAAGTTTGGTCGTGGAGGGTCTCCAGATCAATCTCCTTCTGGCGCAGCATTGTAGGGTTTATCATTGAATCACCTCGCTCAACTGCCGTCTTCCCCCCTATTCACTCAGTTTTATTGAGTGAATAGGCTCTAGATAAACTGGCGCACTTTACCATAGACGATTGCATCACTGTTTACAATCAGGCGGGATTTTATAAGCACTAGTTTATACTTGTAATTTTTAAAAAAAATGTTAATTTTTGAGCTAGGGTGAATGGACTCTAGTAAACAGGTCACCGCTCCATTCCGCAAGGCCTTGGACGTTCGCATACAGGGTGTTGTAAACTACGTAATGTGTTATAATAATGTAAGATATTTTGAATTATTCAATAGTAATTTTTTTCACTATTATTTTTATTATTATTATTTATTTTATGTAAAAAAACCCTGTCCGATCCGTGAAGGTATTGTTAGGTATCGATAACTGATTCTACTAACTTAAAAAAAAAACTCCCTAAAAATAAATTTTATTTCGCAAAATGAGGTAACTTAATACATATGCGTTGCAATGAATGCGCGGGCGAAGGGGGGCAGGGCACGCGGCACGTGGTCGCATCGCTCATAATAATAGCGTCGAAATGGTGTTGACACTTTTTGTAAAATTACCAAATTTTGGGGAAGTTATAATTAATTCGCGAAAAAAAAGTATTTCAAAATTCAATTACTATTTAGTACTGTTACTATGATGTTTATGTTTAATTTCATATTTTATTTGGTCATTTTGTTTACCTAACCTTTATTATCCTTACTAGCTTTCCACCCGCGGCTTCGCCCGCGTGGTTCGTAATTCGGTTATATTGCGCTTTTTAGATTTCCCTCGGAAATATATTTTTTTTTCAATAAAAGGTAGCCTATGTCTTTTCGCGGGATCTAAAGATTGTCTGTGCCAAATTTCATCAAAATCGGTTTAGAGGTTTAAGCGGGAAAGCGTAACAGACAGACAGAGTTATTTTCGCATTTAGAATATTAGTATGGATGGGTCGGACGGGGATTCCTTTACATATTGTATATAGTAGTCATTGATTAAGTGGGCTGTATTTGTGAGAAAGTTTCACAGTGTATTTTAAGATACATATATTATTCTGATTTCTAACAATACCAAAACTAAACGAAACTACTAACCATCGACTTAGCATAGACTTCTGTCTTTGCTAAGTCGATGGTTAGTAATTTCGTTTTACCTAATTATTTTCTGTAAACTGAGCTGCTTAAGTGCGATATTACTTTTATTTACCTACCTAAGGTATAATTAAGGTTTAACGTTATATTAACTGTTAATTTACTATATTTTCAATCATCTGCAACAGATCTGATGTAATGAAAATTAAATTTGGACAGTTATCATTACCTTAGAAAACCATTACCCTCCTGTCTTCGGCAGTCGGCTAAAAACTATTAATTTATACCAAGAATAAATTTTCGTTGATGGAGAAATCAGTTCTAAGTGTTTATATGCTTTCTAACGTGAATCACAGGTACAACCTAGTTCAGATCAATGAGCGAATTTACGCTATTTTAAATTTTAAAAGGGAACTCTAGTGGCGTTTTCTCCATACAAACGTATTCCGCTTTTTCTATGGATAACGCTTTTAGAGCAATGTTTTTTTTTCTACAATTTCACACCTTCATTATACGTGCCCCTATTATTTGATTGTTTCAAAACTTAATTAATAAAAGAAATATGATGTTTCAAAATCCCGAAAAATATCCCATTTTTACCGCGATGTTCAGACCACTATTACACAAATGTGATAAGTTTTTGACAAAAAGAAAATAATAGAGGCATGGGTATACTCATCTTCTGAATTTTGATATAAAAATAATTGAGATCTGTCGTGTTTGGAAAAGAAAACAGCGGAATACGAAACATCTTTTGGTCAACGTTTTTGTGGGCAAAATCAGCCTGAGTTGCAACTGTCCCTTTTGCACTTTACAAGGAAAGGTTGCAAGCGGCGCGACGGCAATAGTTTCTTCAAATACCTATTTCTCAAATTCCTCGGCACTAGAGTCCACTCTTAAGGTATTTATTTATTTATTTCCTTTTATTATATTATTTTAATTATTATGAATTAACTTACCATATCTTCTAGGTGTACTAAATTTTGAATATGTAGCAAGGTAGACCACCAGTTTTGCCGACACCTTTCGGTATGGTCGATAACAGTCACCCAGTGAGGTCCATCGGTGATGCGATTGAAGTAAGAAGCTTGAAGGAGTACGACCACAGCCATCAGTGGTGTCACTCGTATGAAACGACTCAAATAAAACCAATGTAGGTTCTTGAGGAACATTACTGAAACAGAAAATTGTAATTTGATTACTAATCCATACTATTCCATACTAATATTATAAATGCGAAAGTGTCTCTGTCTGTCTGTATGTCCGGCTTTCGCTCCAAAACTACTGAACCGATTGTAATGAAATTTGGTACACAGATAGTCTAGAGCCTGAGAAAGGGCATAACATCCCGCTATTACCAATAAGAGCAGAGCAGTAACAAAAAATATTACGAAAACCGGAGCTAACGCGGGCGTACTACATATTGCTCCCATTGTTTTAACAGGCGTTTATTTTATATCAACTGAACTCTTTAATTTTCGGGAACCACCGCGCGCTGTAAAGTCCACGCGGACGGAGTCGAAGGCAAGAGCTAGTCCTTAATATAAATGTAAAAGTAAGTTTGCTTGTTTGTTCCGCTTTCATGCCTTAACTACTGAAAGGATTCGAATATTGATAATTCTAAACTTAGTATTCGGGAACACTGTTGGAGCTGCTGAACCTTGGACAAAACTATCTTTCCATTGTGTAGATTCAATTTCTTAGTATTGTATAATTCCATGGCACCGTTTTAGCACAATGTACTTGCTGTACAGCATCTATTTGTTGGGTTATTTGAATTTCTGAATTGTTTTTTTTTTGTAAGTTTCCATAATGGACGCTCTCGGCGTACAATATATTTCTGCATCGTTCTCCCACGGTTGATTTCAACATGAATGAAGTATCAATATTTAGATTAATAGCTTAATAATTTAAAACACTCTTTAAATTATTAAGCTATTGATAAATATCCATGGAGTTTTTTGACCGTTCTTCCATAGGTACCTACTTGAATGGGTGACTAGCTTCATCTTACTGACTGACCGACCTTCTGGCAATTCAAAAGTGCCTGAGCTGGTTTATTTGAAATAAATACTTGATTTTGGAATTAAATTTGGTACACATATGGGCTTATTATCACGAACAACACATAGAATCATTTTCATCCTGATATTCTCACGCGATCAAATTTTACACGGTAAACCACGGGCGCAATCTAATCTAATATAAGTTACACTTAAATTCAGCTAATCTAAAACATTGATTAATAATATAATTAAAAGATAAATAATTGACTTATCAATACTGAATGCATTAAATTAACGCCGGTAATTTTTAATCCATATTTATGTAAATACGTAAATGTGATACCCATCGTGATAATGTTTTCACATAAATATTCCGTGTAGGTAATCCATCCATCACAATAAAATCCTTTGATTGATGACCTCGATAACTATGTCATATACTATTTTATAATCACGACCATGGTCAAGTCCTAATAAAGATTATAAGGTATTTATAAACCTCGTAATATGTGATTTATTATACTATTGCGTCAATTCAATTATTATTACGTTATTTGATAAATCCCATGTACGTATGGTGGATAACGGAAACCCCTAATTGACTATTGAAAAACAAAAAATTCATCGTAAACCACGTTGTGTATTTTTATTGTTTTTTTTTTTAATAATTATAAACTAGTGCTTGACTGCAATCCCGCCTGATGGTAAGCAGTGATGCAATCGTTGAGTGTAAAGCGCTCTAGTTTATTAAACCTATTCACTTAAAAAACTTAGGAATAGGAAGGATGACGGCAGTTGAGCGAGGTGATGCATGTTAAACCCAAGACCAACACAACCAAACGATGCTGCGCTAGAGGGAGATTGATCTGGAGACTCTCCACGACCAAATTCCCGAGACAACAACATTTGGCGCATCGTACCCGCCACACATCGCAACACAACTGCTCAGACCCGTCCTCCGTACGGCTTCACCAGACATCATGCCGGAACACGACGAATCGCTTGGCGGCAAGACTTTGTCTGGTGGGTGGTAACTTCCGCCGGCAGCCGATGTTATGGCCTACCACCGAGAGAATGTGTTATGTACTTCACCACCATTTCTACAGAACTATATCCACTTCCCTATTGTACGATCATAGGCCGCCAGTGTCATGACGTGGCCTATGAGCTGACTCGGTCTCTCAGCAACCAAAACAACGGTAAAGTCGCCCGGGCGACCATCGACCAAGTGCGTAAGTCCCTATTTACACTTAAGACTGCAATAGTTTCTTCAAATACATATTTTCGAAATTCCACGGCAGTAGAGTCCCCACTAGTGCCGAGGAATTTAGAAAATATGTATTTGAAGAAACTATTGCCGTCGCACTGCTTCCAACCTCGCCCGGTAAAGTGTGAAAAGGACAGATGCAAATCAGGCTGATTTTACCTACAAAAACGTTGACCAAAAGACGTTTCGTACGCTGTTTTCTTTTTCAAAACACGACAAAACTCAATTATTTTTGTATCAAAATTTAGAGTACAAGTATACCTATGCTTCTGTTATTTATTTATTTTTTGTCAAAAATCACGTTTACCTAATAGTGATCTGAACATCACGGTAAAAATGGGTTATTTTTCGGGATTTTGAAGTATCGTATTTCTTTTAAGTTGTGGACAAAATCAAACGAAAGGGGCACGTATAATTACGGTGTAAAACTGTAAAAAAAAATAATTGCTCTAAAAGCATCATCCACGAAGAAAACAGCGGAATACGTTTGTATAGAGAACGCACCACTAGACTTCCCTCTTAAGTAAGTAACAGTCGTCATCGACCAGTCGACAGTGTGTATAATGGCTCTCATGGCTCTATAGAGCCATAAGGTTAACCGTACCTTCTTATATAGGTATAACTTACTTTGATTCATTTTCGCTGCGGTCGTATATACCAGTAATACCCCAGCTACCGTAAAGAACGTGTCTACCGTCATGGTACCCGAAGTTATCCATAAAGCTTTGGCGGAAAAGAACCACTGAAATAGATACAATTATTTTATTAATTCATGAAAGATCATTGGTTTTTCATTTGAGTTGTACATTATTTTTTTTATGACAAGGTTAGTGCAGTGGCTGAGTGATTGACTGCTGCCATGCGTATCCCAGATTCGATTCCCGCACGTATCACCAACAAGTAGTTGTTCCAGGTCTGACTATTCGTGTATGTGAGGTTAAATATTTGTAAACGCACTCACAATACAGGTGTAATTCCTGCAATGGGACGAACGTTATTAAAAAAAGTATAAACGGTTATAAAAGGTATTTTTATATAAATCGATTCTAAGGTAATAGTGAGACCATATCATAGAATCATAAAAAACGTCGTGACTCTTAATGTAAAACATTCTTACGTGAAATATGACAATGGCGCCGATTCTGTTGTTCACAAACTAAACTAATTTTAAGATATGTGCATCTTTTTCTTTACATTTCGTTAAGAAAAGGATAGAAGATAACATTTTAATTTAATCCTGTCAATTTAAGATATTCCATAGATATTTTTTTTTGGTTCATTTCTTTCCGTTCAAGGAATGGAAAAGGCAAAGGCATAGGACGCCATACAGCCAGAAGTCTTCAGCAATTTTTTTCTTCATTAAATATCTATCCTAACTTATCCTAATTTATCCTAACTTAACCTAGCATAACTTAACCTAAACTAACCTCTTTCGTTTTACGCGTTTGATCGATAAGGAGCGGTTTAGCGTAAAGACATGATGAGACCACTATGCTACAATATTTCACTGTTCTTTTTGAATTATTCACTGAATGCTCTTTTACTACATAAATCACGCGTTTTTATTTAGTAAACGACACTATAAATAATTTTATAGGTCCAATGAAAAATGAGCGTGACGCCTATCTTGACATTCCCGCCAAACCCTTCCATAGACAGTTTAGACGCGATTATAAACATGGCGACTAAAAATACGTCAGTTTACGTCAAGAGCGCACTAATTTGACAGGTCTAAACTGAAATTTTATCTTCTGTCCTTTTCTCAACGAAATGAAAAGAAAAAGATGCACACAACTTAATATTAGTTTAGTTTGTGAACAACAAAATCGGCGCCAACGTCGCATCATATTTACTCTAAATTTGAATTTGTTTTGATGATTGGTTTTCATGTAAATGAGTTACTTGTATTGGGATTAATATAATTAAGATACCCACACATATATCTTATCTATTTGTAACTATGCATTTTTGGACCACATGTACGTAATATTTTCGCTTATCTTATTACGTTGTATAATAATACGCAGCATATAGGAACTGCAATACATCAATCATTATGTCGTCACTGGGCACAGGATAATTGCGATAACTAGTGGATTAAAGATAAGTTAAATTCTGAGTCTCTGTTAATGTTAATTATTTATTTGCACTTTATTTTTTAATGTCATATCCAGTGCTTATCCACGATCACGCCTGTTAGTAAGCTGTGATGTAATCGTTGATAGTAAAGCGCACTAGTTTATTAAGAACCTATTCATTCTAGCTTTGAAGAAACTAAAATTCTAATCAAACGGGAGAACGGCCGCATTCAAATTTTTCAAGTCCATCGATGTACATACGCGGTATAAAAGACGATGCGAAAATTTTCATAAATTATTTTATATCTACGGTAGTTTTGTACCGATACAAGATTGTTTAGTGAAAAAAAAAATTGAATTCAACCTACCGTGTGCGAATCAACAGGGTTTGCTATAAACGGTTCCGTACCAAACGAATGTCCAATTACGACCCATATCATAGCTAGGGTCCTGATTCCATCAAGACATTGTAACTTTCCACCACTAGAGCTGAAAGTTGTGAGGCTTTTTCCGTTTGTGTAAACAGAAAAGGATCGACACAATGTACTCATTTGCTTGACATCTGTAAACAATAATGAATTTTAGATCCAAATGGAATAGTGAAAGTAGATAATAGGAAAGACCGTGTAAATTAAGTTAGTATCAAGCCCGTTATTGTTAAAAGGGCACACAATCTTCTCCTAAGTACACAAAACCAGAATATCTATAAATTGTGTGAGATTCTGACGACAGATTTACACTTACCTTTCTTAAAAACGAATCGATAACAGAGGTCGTAGCTTGTACTGACTAAAGTCACAAATCCGAGCAGCGAAAATATTACACTGAAATAAAATAGAAAAATGTTTAAAATGTTTATTAAATAATTAAAACGATAAAGTTTAAAAAAGGAAAACTTGAGACGGTACAAATTTCTGCGGTAAACCTGTAGACATATTTTTGGGGAAAATCTTCTCTCAATATTTCCGTCAATAAATGAGATTATATCAGATAATGTGTATTATCAGCTCACAGCAACTAATACGATTACAATGATTAGATAATACAGAAATATTCCGTTCGAATAAACGACTAATTGCTACTTACACTGCGGCATAATCAGCGGGAGCCCACGACTTATCACCAGTAAGTCGGCAATAGTCTTCACTATATTGGAAGCCAACTGCGGAGACGTTGAAAATTAAAGAAGTGATTGCTTGCTGAGTAGTGCATGGCTTTGGTACGCAAACTCCTAACCTGAACACCGCGCTCGCAAGAGGATTATTCGGTATAGACCTGAAAAGATAAATAAGCCTTAGACGGTCTCCTTAAATCATCAAATAGTCTAACTATGTTTCAACAGCTGACATGTCTTCCATTTACGGCCGGCAGCAGCAGAAAATATTTTTAAACATACATTTTGAAAGATTGTCTTTGAAGACCTGTATAGATTTTTTTGTTTTCATCGTCATTACACGACAACTCCTGGTTTTTGATAGTTTATTGTAGGCAATTAAAAAAAACAGTTTACCTCGCATCATGTTTAATGCTGTCAAAGTTGCCAATAAAAGCTTGCAATTCTGCACGTGTTTGATGATACTCTTCAATTTTAGTAATAGTTTCATCGTCTAAACGTAAGGAGCTTGGATCGAACTGTGTCCCTTGTATATCTTGACGAGGAATCTCAAACGTCTGGTTGAATGGCACAAGGATTGAACAATATTTTCCTTCAATGTACATGTCTTCCAATTGATGATTGATACCCAAGCATTGGTGGTAATTGCCCAAGTCTACCGTGTTGCCCGTTAGTATACCTCTTGGTGTTCTTAAACCGGAATCCATAACTGTAAAATATTTTGTTTAAACTATACTTATCGTCTAATCTACACCACAAATCGTCAATCGAATATAGGCTACATTCCAAAGACCTGCTGATTGATTTTACATATTAGAAAGAAATCTCACCGTAAAAACTTAAGTGAAATGACTTTAGAGTGAGTTGTCAATAGTGTCAATCATCATCATCTCAGTGTTAATCCCAGTCGCATCAGAAAGCTTTTCAGCTTTAGAGTCTGGGATCCCCTTTACCAGTCTAACTGATAATTTTGGCTAGACTTCCATGTTTTCCGTGAAGCGACTGCCGTCTGACCTCCACAACCCGAAGGCGATATCGAAGCATTGCAGTTAGACCAATTGTTGGACTTTTGAGGGCTCCAACAACCCGTAACTACTGCCACTAGATATTCGTATAGCAACCGGGACCAACGGCTTAACGTGCTTTCCGAGGCACGACCAGACCAGTGCAAATATTCATATTCATGCATACAAATATTTGCACTGCGCGGGGATCGAACCCACCCCCTTGCACAGCGGCCGCGTTCGCTACCCCTACGCCACGGAGGCTATCAATAGTGTCGATCCTTAGCATTAGTTGGAATAACACTTCACTTCATGTAAGTTTTCACAGTGAAATGGTTATAGCATCGCGCGGCTGCATTCCTCATAGGGATTTTATAAAATTTGTCTATCGTCGATGGATTATTGAATCCGCTATCTTGCATAACTGCCGCTTGGTTTACAAAATTACCTAGATAATTAACCGTGTAAATAATTTAATCACAAATCTAAATTCGCTAATCAAATGAATTGTTTGGTCTTCGGATAATATGTATTTGGCATGTCGATTTGATAAGCGTTTAGGAGTACCTAAACGCTAGACAAGAAGGCAGTATTATAAGTATATAATACTGCCTTCTTGTCTAGGTATTAATGAACTTTTAAAAGAAGGACTCAACTCGTCGAATGCAGTGGGCAGTAGAAAGAATGAAGTCTTATGAAATGCCTTTCTAGTAAGCATCATTACTAAATATCTGGAAAGAATAGCTAAACGCATCTTTTACTCAGAACTTGAGGAGGGCAAGCGGATCCATGGCGGACAACTCCTCAGGTACAAAGACGTGCTGAGGCGAAATATGAAGCAGTGCAACATCAATCCTTCGCTATGAGAGCAGCAGGCTGCCAGACGGTCGGACTGGAGAGCGTCAAAAGCCTTTAAAAACCGGCGGCTCCTTGAGCTGGATGCACTACGCGACAAGCTGAAAGCCCGACCACCTGCGGCTATCAGTTATAGCTATGTGAACGATATGCTCTCATGCCTGCAAAGTACGACGATTTTCATAAACAAAATTGGCTACATAAGCCACATACAAGCACATCAACGGCAAAACCGAAGTTGAGGATGGTCGCCGTGGCCGAAATTACATCATCATCATCAATTACTGAATAATCATTCTAGCACGGCGGCCTATACTGTCCTTTTAGAGGTGTAGAAAATCGCAGGCTGCTTATATTGGAACACAGGCCTTCTTTGCTTTGAAGCTTTTGGCTCTAGGACATGCCGGTTTTCTAAGGATGTTTTCCTTCACCGTACTAAGAGCAGCGTAAATAATTAACACACAGAGAAGCGCCTGATGGGGTTCGAATCTACGATCTACAACTTGTATTTCGCGGCCGATATCACTAGGCCACCACTGCCCAACGCTCCCTGTTTAAAGAATTAGAATTTGCAATCAATATGGCTTTTCCATAAGTTTAAAGCCGCTCGGCAAGCTATGGAGCGGGCTATATTGGGCGTCTCTCTGAAGAGCCGCATCAGAAATGAGGTGATCCGACAGGGGACCAAAGTCACCGATATAGCTGACAGGATTAGTAAGCTGAAGTGGCAATGGACTGGTCACATATGCCGCAGGGCCGACAACCGTTGGGCTAAACGAGTCCTTAAGTGGAGACCGCGTCTCGGTAAACGTAGCGTAGGCGAGATGGAGCGACGACATCAAAAAGGTGGCTGTTAGTGCCTGGCGGAAAACTGCTCAGGATCTAGCTTGTTGGCGTGCCATGGAAGAGGCCTATGTCCAGCAGTGGACGAGTAGAGGCTGGTGATGATGATGGCTTTTGGATACAAGAAATAGTAGAGATTGAGTGTTTTTTGAATGAACTTGTATCTATGCCTAATCTATGAGCTAGTAGTATTGACGCTTAGCTACTTCATCATTATCTACCAGCGTTTTCCAAACTATTTTGGGGTCAGCTTCCAGTCTAACCGGATTCTGCTGAATACCAATATTTTACATGGAGCGACTGTCTATCTGACCTCCATAACCCAGTTACTGGGTATACGCTGTATACCCCTTGGTAAGACTGATGGACAGAGTTTCGGACTTCTGACGACCCGTAAAGCCTGTCACAGATCTACAAATGACAGCTGTGACCAACGGCTTAACGTGCTTTCCGAGGCACGTTTACCTACTTATGATGCTATATACAATGTATTTTTCTCTTTATATGAAACCTGAATATAGTTTGTTCAGAATAAACAACTCAATCGATTCCAATGTTTTTTACACAATATTATATTTTTCCCAAATACATTTAGAAATTGTTGCAGTGAGGTTACCGAGCGCACAACTCATCTGACGTTAGATCATACTACAAGGCGCGTGAGACAGCCCCTCCCGCATCGCGCCGCTGCAGGCGCGGCCGGGCGAGCGGTGCTTTGACCATATTTTTGTTCGGTGTAACAAGCTCATGGCTTTATGGTATTCATGATATCTTTTTGAAATTTTATACATAGGTTCATTACTTAAAAACACTGGATACATGTTTCGGGTTTCGCATAAGTATACAAAAAATAACTTTGTATATAAGTATATATCATCATCATCATCATCATCAGCAGCAACCTTTTATCGTCCCACTTCTGGGCACAGGTCTCCTCTCATACAGAGAAGGATTGAGCGTAATGGTAAGGTATATACAATATGTAAAGAAAACCCTGTCCGACCCGTGAAGGTATTGTTAGGTAGCGATAACTTATTCTACTAATGCCTACAAAGCCGGGCTAAACTTAAAAAAAAAATACCCCTAAAAAAATAAATATTATTTCGCAAAAAGAGGTAACTTAAAACATGTGCAGTATGCCATTCACGCGCGGGCGAAGAGAGGCAGGGCACGCAGCACGCGGCCGCATCGCTATTCGCTCAGAATTATACCGTCAAAAATAATGTTGTCACTTTTTAAAAATTACAAAATTTTGGGGAAGGTGGAATTAATTCGCGGGAAAAAGAGGTCATTTCAAAATTCACTAGTATTGTTACTATGATGATTATGTAAAATTTCATATTTTATTTTGGTCATGCGGTTAACTAACCTTTATTATACTTACGGGTCGGACAGGGTTTTCTTAACATAATGTATTGTATATAAATACACAATATAATTTTTTTGTTTATACTTATACTTATATACAAAACCGTTAAAAAAAATGAGTGTTTTTACTTACATTGTAACAATAACGTTGCGTTTCGTCTTATAAATTGCACTTGACGATCACACTCTTGCGCATCTAACGCATTATCCAATAAACTTGTGTCTATTGCTTCATGTCGTCTTCCCATTTCATTGGAACAATACACTAAACGTAAAGTTCCTAAAAATATAATTAAAAACACTTTATGTGCCATGTTTAAATTATAATCTTATAACCTTTTGAGATCTTCAAATAAAATGCTTTTGCCAATAAGGTATCTGCTGCGCGGAGCAGACGAGTAACAAAATTAATTGATTTCAGATGTTAATATTAATTTGTGATTTATTATCTTATCGTATAACTTGGATTAAATAGCCTTTTTTTCCACCAAGCAAGGATCTATTAAGATTATTGATAAAATACGGAACCAGATTGGTTGGCACAAGATTAGAAAATATACACAAATATGCACAAGATAAGAGAAGAAATTAAATTTTGTTTTGTTTGTTGCTATTTTTTAATTATTCCCTTTGTGGTAATTGTAGTCAACCAGATCACTGCTAGTTGTCTCAGAAAAGAGAGTCTCTCTTTTTAGGGTTCCGTGACCAAATGGCAAAAAACGGAACCCTTATAGATTCGTCATGTCTGTCTCTCCGTCAATCCGTCCGTATGTCACAGCCATTTTTTTCCGAAACTATAAGAGCTGTACTGTTGAAACTTGGTAGGTAGATGTATTCTGTGAACCGCATTAAGATTTTAATGCAAAATTAAAAAATAATAATAAATTTTGGGGGCTCCCCATACTGAGAACTGAAACTCAAAAAAAAATTTTTCTTCATACATATAGGTGTGGGGTATCTATGTATAGGTCTTTAAAAATGATATCGAGGATTCTAAAATATTTTTATTTCTAAACCGAATAGTTTGCGTGAAGGACGCATCCAAAGTGGAAAAAAGTTGGTCCCCCCCTCTAACTTATAAAATAAGAAAATGAAAAATCTAAAAAAAAAACATATATGTACCATTACTATAACAACTACCAACGAAAATTGTTTTGAACGAGATCTAGTAAGTAGCTTTTTTTAATACCTTGTAAATCGTAAACCACTTATTACCGCGTAATCTTTCATACAAATAACTTAAATCCTTTAATTCATAAATCACTGGTACGGAACCCTTTGTGCGTGAGTCCGACACGCACTTTTTATAAGTCGGTTTTTATATTACTATTACTTACGCGGGTGAAACCACGGGACGCTGCTAGTATGCTATACCTATATTTATTGATATGTTAATGAACCAATTTATGATAATTTTTAACAATATGGGCTTTCCACTTGGCATTGCTTGATTAGATTTAAAGAATTAATGTTACATATATCTTATAATCCAGGCTTAGAAATTTGGTCTGCTACAACCACGGGATAGATAAGTAAGGTTGGAATGGTAATGTGGGTAGAGCAGGCGTGCCATCAACGTGATACGAAAATCGTATTTCGACTGAAACATGCATTCTCCGCGTTTAGTATTCTTCAAAGTATTTCAGAGACGAAAATGCCGTCTAATGTAATTATAATATGCAAGATAAAAAGTTAGACCTCAAATATAAAGGGAGGAGGTATATCTTTCCATAGGTAGGTCGAAAATAACAATTTGTTTATTTATTTATTTATTAACTATTCACAACTTATAGCTAACACAAACAGAATGCAAAAGATGTATATCAGACTGACAGCCAATTATAAGTCATCACTTATAAAAAAACAGATTGTACAGAGATATAGTGGATAACACAACACTACACACACACACAGCTTATAAAAATACAAAAAGAAAACCACAAAAAAAAAGAAAAACAAGTAATATAACCTTCCAGCTAAGTTACACACAAAGATAACAATGATATAAAAAAAAATCCTAACATACATAAAAGCCTCAACCAAAAAAGCTACGGCTCATGCACATTCTGGCTGAGGAGACACTTGTTAAAAAGGGATCGAAATCATGCTGTTGTTACAATATAATTTGTAAAAAAACACAAAAATATACTGATAACTATGATATTTCAAACTTTCACGATATATTATTGCATCAAGGTACAAACAAAAATATATTGCCCGGTTTGTATTCGATTTGTTAAAACAATAAGAAAGTCCGCTTACAATGTAGTGAATCTAATTGTCATTTCGAACTTTGCTCTAATTGGCCGAGATTTATTGCTAGAAATGTGACCATGTGGTTAAATAAAATTATCGATAGAATTGAGGACGTATGATAAACATTTTTAAATTACTTTTTAAAAATAACTTATAATAACATAAAATAAATTTTACTAATTAAAAATATTTTATTTTAGTTTGACATACTTCTCACCCATTGAATAAATGTAATAGAATGGTATAAAGTGCCATGTCAGCTATGACTATTTATTATAATCTAAGTACCTATTTAGTATCAAAATATTAGATGAATGCAATATGACTCATGTAATAAATTATAAACTTTAGGTTTTCTAAAGAACCTAAATAACATATTTTACAAATTGGCACCTTAATTTAAACCATTACTTAAAGAAATAAAAAGCTTATAGTAAATAAAATTTAAAATAAAGAAAGTTAGGTACGAATTTTCATTATATATTTTTGTTAATATCTCGAAAAAGTTCCTGGCAACCGAAAATTTTGTGTAATACTGTTTTACAACTACAAAATAAACAAAAAGTCACATTTTCAAGTTACATAAATTTTTACTAATAAAAATACTTGTTTTAAAATTCCTTACAAATTACGAAATAGAATAGTCGTATAGCTCGCGAAACTACGTATTCAAAACACGATTACTTAATCCTTTTCCGTCAATTTTATCGATATAAATTATCGATATATCGACCTTTTGGTCGCCATATCGTGTATGAGAAATTTATGAATGTAGGAGTGTACTTTAAATGCACTGCTTACGTTACTGTGATCACCAATTGCAAACTTATAATCTAAGTGCGAGTATTTATTTGTGTGCGTAATGCGCTTCCGTATTGACCTCTTGCTTACAGTGTAGAGTTTAAGAGGGGAGACAAGCGGCGACACGCTTTCTCATACAAATCTCGAACTATTTCCATACTAAACTCTTTTATCTGTTGTGTGGCACAACAAAAAAAAAGAGATTTATAAAAACAAATAAAGTTACAATACAAAGAAGGTTCAGAGACGAATCTGGTTTAAATATAGATTAAGAAAGCAAGGTAGGTACGTGTAAGAGCGCTGAAGATAATACAACAAGTTTTTACACAATTATTTATGTGTAGTGACGAAATTGGTACATAACTGGTACGGATAGTAATAATAATACGTGTTCCCATATTATAAGTATTTGCCGGAACCAGTTCTTGAAAATGACCATGTCACGTTATACTAGGATTGGTCTATCATTACTGACAGGACTATTCACAGGAAATTATTTTTAACATTTTCTGCATAATGTACATGTTGATAAGGAAGCGCTTACAGGTTGATGACCGCCGCCTTCAGAGGTAGGTACTCAACCGTTTTTTTTTTTTATGGGGCCGCAAACACATTTCGGTCTTGATGCGGCCTTGATGATCCTAGTTTTTGCTACAGCGTGATCATATGATGCATGGTTGCGTAGTTTAAACGCGCGATGATTGCGCATTCGCGCTCCATTTTCAGGTGCTCTTGCTCTTAGTAAAAAGGAAAAAGATGATGGTTAACGAAATAGAAGGCGCGAGCGAACCGAGCGCGAATTTTTTCTGTAACTGTACTACTTATCAACCTCTTCGTTCAAAAGAAATTTATTGGTAAAAAGTTTATTAGTTAAATGTAGTCCAAAAAAAAACCATTAAAAAAAAATGTTGTCGTGCCTCACTCGACATAGATAGGTATAGTGTGTTGCGGACTGTTTTGTAGATATTTATAAGATCTACAATTAATTAGAACATTTTATGGTTATATCTTTTATAGTTTAGGCAGCGTACGCAAAATAAGTAACTTTTCTCGTTGATTTTTTACACCTTGTGTTCAAAAATCTCAAATATCTTACAGAACCCTATTTTTTTGCAAAATAAAATTTAGCCTATGTTACTCAGTGATAATGGAGCTTTCTAATGAGAAAAGAATTATCAAAATCGGTCAAGTACTTTTTGAGTTTACTCATTACATACAAAAATACAAATCTTTCCTCTTTAAAATATAAGTATAGATGAGTTGGTGATTACAGCCTCCTGTTAAGCAAATAATGCCTTTGTTAGGAGACTCCACTCTTCTTCTTCCACAGTAGTAACTATTTTTTTTTTTTTCATTACCTTAGATATATAACCAGCATGCTTTTGAGTAGATTTTTTTTTTATTAATTATAAACTAGTGGTTGACTGCAATCCCGCCTGATGGTAAGCAGCGATGCAATCGTTGATGGTCAAGCGCACTAGCTTATTACAATCAAAATCAAAGCATTTATTTCAAATAAACCAGTTACAGGCACTTTTGATTGTCAGAAGGTCGGTCAGTCAATAAGATGAAGCTAGTCGCCCATTCCAAAGAGTAGGTAGGTACCTATGGAGAAGAACGGGCAAGAAACTCCATGGACACTCTTTTAAATTTTCAAGCTATTGTTACAAATATTTGATTACATCATTCATATTGAAATCAACCGTGTGAGAACGATGCAGAAATAAATTGTACGCCGAGAGCGTCCATTATGAAAACACACAAAATTCAATTCCGAAATTAAAATACGCCGTGGCAGCTAAGAGATGACCAGTCCCCTCCGACGGCGTCCGTTCACGAACATGACGAATGGATCAGCATCATTCAGCTCAACCATATTGAAGGGAACCCAATGACCCAACACACGCCACCATCAGCGAGGCATTTGAGTGAGCATGACATACTCTCAACAGCCAGAGCACTATCAAGTCAATAAAAAAGACTAACCCAACAAAAAAATGCCTTACAGCACATTCGTACATTGTGCTCACACGTTTGCCATACAATACTAAGAAATTGAATCTACACAATGCTAAGATAGTTTTGTCCAAGGTTCAGCAGCTCCAACAGTGTTCCTGAATACTAAGTTTAGCTCCTGTGTAGCTGTACAAGTGCCGAACACCTCTGTCAGCGATACAATTCCGTAACGTACAATATGCTTGGCTACATAGTGTGTAATACAGGCTTTGAATTAATAACATAAACAATTACATACTAAAACTACAAGAGGAAAAATCAGAGAACAATCAGTGTATAGAAATCGGACGCAGCTCAAGCCCAAGCCTTTTTGTCCTCAATATAATCCTTCACACTATAAAATGCTTTCTGACACAACTTACGTTTAATGAAGGATTTGAATTTATATAATGTATACATTGGCATCTGAAAGAGCCACCTATTTTCTTGAGCCTTGTTGTAGGTACAATAAATTTGTGCCTGTTCCTAGTATTTATATTGTGGACATCACTGTATTTTTTAAACAATTTTATATTTTTATGAGCATACAAAAGTTTTTCATAAATATATTGAGACGGCACGGTCAGTACATTAATCTCTTTAAATTTTTCTCTGAGAGAGTGTCTTGGACTTAATTTATAAATTGCACGAACAGCTCGTTTCTGCAAAACGAATATTGTTTGAATATCGGCGGCATTTCCCCACAACAGAATGCCGTACGACATTACGCTATGGAAATAGCCAAAGTACACTAAACGGGCAATTAAGCCTATTCACTCAAAAAACCTGAGTGAATAGGAAGGAAGACGGCAGTTGAGCGAGGTGATGCAATGTTTAACCCAAAAACACGACCAACGATGCTGCGCCAGAGGATGATCTGGAGACCCTCCACGACCAAACTCCCAACACACTACTTGGGCCCCCAACTACCTGCGGTCGGCCGGTTCGAATCCCGCTACCCTCCAGGACCAAACTCCCGACACAACAACATTTGGCACATCGTACCCACACACATCGCAACACAACTGCTCAGACCCGTCCTCCGTACGGCTTCACCAGACATCATGTCGGAACAGGACGAATTGCTTGGCGGCAAGACTTTGTCTGGTGGGTGGTAACTTATGCCGGCGGCTGATGTTGTTGCCTACCACCGATTTTTTATGTTGCAAGTCTCTTGTCACAGCCCACCCTGTCCTCCGCCTTCAACATTCAGTCCGTCCCAACCACTATCCAACCTTGAAGATAAGCGTACATACGTATGTATGTTAAAAATAATTTCAAACCTAAAATTTTTTTCATCGAAATTTCACGAAATAATTCAAAGAGAAATCTGCAGGCTCATCTTCGATAACGCAATACCTTTTGCGGTCGGGTGCGCATGTCGGGTGTCATTTGTTTTTACCCGCGTACCATTTTGACCGGCCGGGCCACCAAGGAACTACTGCTAACGAAAAGTCGGCTTATAGCGATCACCAGTTTGCTTTCAACCCTTTTAATAACAACCAAAATCTTCTCGTCGTCCAAGATACCACAGTGTCTCAAGACTAAAGTCTTTGACCAGTGTGTGTTGCCAGTAATGACTTACGGAACTGAAACGTGGTCGCTCACAATGGGCCTCATACGAAGGCTCAGAGTCACACAAAGGGCAATGGAAAGAGCTATGCTAGGAGTTTCTCTGCGTGATCGAATCAGAAATGAGGAGATCCGCAGAAGAACTAAAGTCACCGACATAGCTCCGCGAGTCGCTACACTTAAGTGGCAGTGGGCAGGGCACATTGCTCGTAGAACCGATGGCCGATGGGGCAGTAAGGTTCTGGAGTGGCGGCCACGTACTGGAAGACGCAGCGTAGGGAGGCCCCCAACAAGGTGGACCGCTGACCTGGTGAAGGTCGCGGGAAGCCGATGGATGCGGGCAGCACAAGACCGGTCATCGTGGAAAGCCTTGGGGGAGGCCTTTGTCCAACAGTGGACATCTATGGGCTGAGGAAGAAGGAAGAATAACAACCCTTGTACCCTTGACTTTGGTTTTCACTCGAATGATCTCTTTCGTTCATAAAAACAGCCTTGCCATTGTCAATCAGCGCCGTTTCCATCCTGCTTTTAGCTGTCTTTTATACTATACCTACTATGTTTTGCATACGTTATTACCTAAGTCATTCAATTGCTGTCTTTTTTTCTTCGTGATATCACTCAGAAGATAGTATACTGACAAACAAAAGCCTTCTCCATAGTGTTTTTTCCTTGTGAAGTAGGTTCTCAGCAAAGACAAGTCGGTAGAAATGGGTGCGGGGTAATAGACTCGTGTATTTACCCCGCGCTCATCTCAGACTTCTCCTCCGCGCTCGTGCTTATTTTTGTGAGCGCTTATGAAATGGTGAAATGGTTTAGATATTTCTATAAAAATGGATTTTTTGCCAAGCTGTATTTATATAGGTACAGATTACCAAAACATCCGTTTTGGTAAAAAAGACAGTAATTTAATCACTGTAGGCTACCTACATTATTTCTCTCTCCTTCCCCTTGATATTCCTTCCAAAGATTGTCTGTCTTCATGTTTATGTTCTAATTTATATGGTGTACATAATACTATTCTATTCAATTCTATAGTATTCAATTCAATTCTATAAGCTTCTTGAACATTATTGGTCTTATGATTCTATAATAATATAACATCACGGTGCACAAGTGCACAAGTGCACAGTCCCGACAAGGTGGACCGACGACCTGGTGAAGGTCGCG
>JADWQK010000889.1:0-212953 GCA_017933935.1 Sesamia nonagrioides | reverse complement strand
TCATATTATTAACTAGCTTTCCGCCCGCGGCTTCGCCCGCGTGGAGGTCGGTTATATCACGCTTTTTAGATTTCTCTCGGGAACATCAAATTTTTCGGGATAAAAGGTAGCCTATGCTCTTTCTCAGGGTCTAAAAATTTTCTGTGCCAAATTTCATCAAAATCGGTTGAAAGGTTTAAACCTTAACAGCTTAAGCGAGACAGACAGTTACTTTCGCATTTATAATATTAGTATGAATTTCTCTTGATTTCTTCTGTGTTTCTTACGTTTTTGTGACTCTGACATCATAAAAACAATTTATTAGCCTTACCATTAGATACCTCCCCAACATTAAAACTATTTATTGTTTACCTACTAAAGTTTATTATTATAATAAAAAGTAAAAGAACTAAAACCCAACTACGACAAAAACGACGCTGAAAAAGTATAAAACAAGATTTTCAGAATACTGAACTGAACAAAGTTGCTAATATAGTTGTAAGTAAATGGACACAGTAGAGTCTACCAAGATGCCTTCGTTGTAAATTGACAATAATGTCATACAATACTATTCTGAAGTATGCAATATTCACTATGTAGAGATAAATTTTCATGTTTGGAAAACCGCAGTCACACGTTATCAAAGTGCTACGGTAGGTAGGTTTAAGTAACGTGTGACTACGCTTTTCAAATCTTTCTATTTCGTAGCACGTGGATCATAGCGCGTATAGCAACGGTTTCCCCGTATGAAGCTCCCAGTATTTCGTAGTGGCGACGCACATTTGCGTTTATGGCAGCGAATGGGTCATGAATTAGTGGATGAGGTCGTTAGTATAAATAGATTGGATGTTACACATATTAAGAGGACCTGGGAAGATTTCTTAATCTATCTAATTCTGATAACGATCGACTGTCATGTGGATTTTTAAGTAATTTATTATGATCCAAGACACTTATAAACAACCCCTCTATGGTTTTGACTCTACTAGCGACATAGGCCTGTCCTTTGCCAAACAATGACTTTCCTAGATCGATAACTGCTTTATCTAGAGTACAACCTTGTAATTTATGTACAGCACAACCCCAAGAAAGACTCGGCGGGAGCATTTTAAGCTGAATTTGCCCAGACCCCCTCACACCGTCAAATTCAGTGAGGCAAGGCTCGATTCTGCTAAGTCCGTTAATATCTGCTTTTATGGATGCGTCGTCAAATTGTATGAGAACAGCGCTTGGCTGTTCTCTCTGTTCCAACTGATCGCGCCGAAGAGCAGGCCATTCGAAGGCTTTCACCACTCCCATCGCTCCGTTTACTAAACCCTGGTTTACATTCAAATTTCTACGAAGCATTACTCGGGATTATGTACAAACATAAAGTACTCGTGAAGTTCTTTCAAGTGATACCAAATACGGTATATTTATTTTAATTTTATATTAACATAGAACTTTTTGTCCGCTAGAGGGCGTAATACTAAATTTGGTGACAAGCTTTATAGCTCATAACCAACAGAATATCAAGGCCCTTCTAATGGTACTGCAGTGGTCTTATTCTGATAAGTAGTAAAGAAGCTATGAACGAAAAGATGTGAATTATATGCAATTAGCCCATGAATACAGGTAAAGTCACAAGCAAATGCTAGTAATATATATATATAGATATATATTCAAAATGTACAAGCAAAGCGCTTTGAAATGATACCAAACACGGCATATTTATCTTAACTTTATTTTTTTATTCTGTATGTTTTGTCCGCTAGAGGGCGCCACGTTAGATTTTGTGAAACTCCATATAGCCTATAACCAGCAGACAATTAAGACGCTTCTAATGATATGTCATTTATCGAATTCGAATAAGTAGTTTAGAAGTTACGAGGGAACAGATGATACATACATACATACATACATACATACATACATACATACATACATACATACATACATACATACATACATACATACATACATACATAGCCTGTCAAAATCATAACCCTCCTTTTGCTTTGCCGTAGTCGGGTAAAAAGGATATCCTATGTCCTTCTCCCAGTTCTTAGCTACCTCCCTACCAATTTTCAGCCAAATCGGTTCAGCCGTTCTTGAGTTATGAATGGTGTAACTAACACAACTTCTTTTATATATATAGATTATCCTAATTTAAAAAGTAGTAAATAAGATCATGTCATATTGCTTTTAAGGCGGAACAAAGTTCGCAAGGTCAGCTAGAAGACCGGCTAGCTGACCCGGCAAACTTTGTTCCGCCTTATAGGCAATAAATATCACATGATCTTATTTTTTAGTTCTTAAATTAGGATAATTAGGGCAGCACAAAAGTGTAGGAGAAATCGAAACAATGAAGCTCATCATCATCATCAGCCTTTTTTTATCGTCCCCCTGCTGGGGATAGCTAGAGAGGAGAACGACTGAGCGTATTCACCACGCTTGCTCAGTGCGGGTTGGCGATTTCAGACTTACAAAAGGCCAGGTTTCCTTAAAATGCTTTCCTTCACTTTGTAATCAATCGGCTTTGCATTCATCATTAAATCACTAATACATAGAAGAAATTTGATTTTCTCTACTTTGTGGAGGTGTAAGGTACCAGGGCAGCACAAAAGTGTAGGAGAAGCCGAAACAGTGAAGCTCATTTATCATTAAACCATAATAATTACATTAAAGAACTTTTATTGTGCCTAGTTTGTAGAGGTGCTATGTATCAGGGTAGCACAAAAGTGTCCCGGCGAACTTTATTCCGCCCTAAACGCAATATGACATGATCTTATTTACTACAAATACTATTTTAAATTAGGATAATCTGTATATATATTGAAGAAAGTCGTGTTAGTTACACTATTTATAACTTAAGAACGGCTGAACCGATTTGGCTGAAAATTGGTAGGGAGGTAGCTAAGAACTGGGAGAAGTATATAGGATATCCTTTTTATCCCGTCCCCGTTGTTCCTGTGTGAATGAATGAACTTCATTGTTTCGACTTCTCCTACACTTTTTTGCGATCCTGGTACCTTGCAACTCCTCAAAGTAGGCAAAATAACTTCATCGATGTAATATTAGATTAATAATGATGAATGAGCTTTATTGTTTCGACTCTACACTTTTGTGCTACCCTGGTACCATACACCGTACATAAAAAAAAGTCTCAGCCGTTGGTTGATGCATTCGTTTAAAGCAAGAAATACTCTCTGCCGGTTTAAAGTTTCTAATAAAAAGCCACAAAGCCAACTTCAACTTCAAACTAATATTGTATTGTTGTGACATTTATCATTGCCATTCTCCCATTGCTCTTCTAAGTGAGTTTTATTTTGTCTCCTTTTTGGAGGTGCAGGGTACCAGGGTAGCACTAAAATGTAGAGAAGAAGTAAAAACAATGAAGCTCATACATCATTATTATTAAATCATTTTTTCCTTACTTTCTCACCGTTTAGACCTACCCTGGACTACGACAAACATTTTAAAACCAAAATCAGCTCAATCGGCCCAGCCGTTCTCGAGTTTTAGCGAGACTAACGAACAGCAATTCATTTTTATATATATAGATTTAAGTAATTTGAACTTAAAATTCGCAGTCGTGCTATGGAGCTTTTCACAACTATAATTGGCAAAGAGACGCCAGAAAGAACGTTGTGTAGTCGTTATTTGACATAAGAAATATTGGAGTTCCACAGGGTAGTATTCTGTGTCCTCTCCGTTTCATTACCTAATTTTTTAGCCTTTATGTATTAATATTGAAAATCTTTTACTCTACAGAAACGCAAGGTTGACAAAGGACAAAAGAAGAAAAAGGCTCTTAGTGAGATTTTGACGAAATAGTGTGATTATGGTGATAATGCTTCAAACTGTATGTTGTAACTTTATTGTATTAATATTATTTTAATATGTTCATTAAAATGACGAATATTTTAATAAGTTTTTTGTTTTGATGTTGTCCTTATTTCGTATACCTAATGCATTTTAGATATAGATAGTACTATAGTCGAGACTTTTAGTTAGCTGTAGTATAATGACAGCTAATGTCTTATCGCTTTTTAACCAAAGTTAAAAGATTTCTGACAAAAGAATTGAATGATTACCCACTAAATAAACATTCAGTTCAAAATCTAAATAAATACACATTCAGTTCAAAATCGGTCAATATTAATTGTTTCTATAATAGTATATTTAGCACAAAATAAATCAATGTATCTGTGTACTATTTGTTATACAAACATATCTCATGTGTATCTAAACACATTCTCAGTCTACCCATAAAAAATCATATAAATATATCCATTAGTTTAGTCACAGGAAATTATTTTTTTTTTTCCACATTTTCTACATGATGTACATGTTGATAAGGAATTAAGGAAGCGCTTACAGGTTGATGACTGCCGCATCCAGCGGTACTAAACTTTAATAATAATGGCGCTAAAAACGCAAGTTGATACAGGACCGCGCTGTCGCTGATCGAAGGAACCGATATTTTAAAGGATGTTTTATTCCGTTTCGAATTTTATGCGATTTAGTTTGAAATTTTCATCTTTTTATTCTTGGTGCTAGCTTTTTTCTATGGTTTAGGATTATTCCTATGAACCAGTATTGTCCGTATTTTCATTTATTGTCGTATTATCAGCACCACTCTGTATGCACTAAAATACTGGGAGCGTAAATCATAAATATATATTTGCACGGTTCATCAGTTTTACATGATTCCATGCAAGAAACTGCAAATTTTGGTTGAAGTGGAGCAAGGCCCAGGGAGCTTGTTGGGTGTCAGAGACATTCTAATCGCAGGATTTTTAAACGAAAAACTGAAACAAAAGTATATTCTCTTGTCAATGTTTCTACAGAGGCGAGGCACATTATCATTGCAAACCACTCCTGATAACTCTTAAATCGCAGACCAAACTGAGAGCAGGATCTTTATGTAGATAAAGATCCTGCTCTCGGTTCCAACCCATCTCAACCCAAGAAAACCCATCTCAGCAGCACTGTAGAGTGCTGCTGAGATGGGTTTTCTTTTTGGCTTCGCACGATTTGTGCATTTAGCCAATGTCACGTAATGAATTATTGATGTCGAAAAAGACGACCACGTGAACGTGTACCGTCTACGAGGGAGGTCTGAGACAAAGTCATGATGAGGCACTATGCTGCGATATCTCAATGTTCTTAAGAATTATTTACTGAATGCAAAATTGACTACATAAATCACGCACTTTTATTTAATAAACAATACTATAAATAATTTAAAAAGTCTAATGAAAAATGAGAGAGACAGCTTAATTTTCCCGCCAAAACTCTCCTGAGATGGGTTAACACAGCACACATTAAATAAAAATACAAAGGTTATTTGGTACAGTATTTATTGTATAGTTGTCATTACAAAAATGTCAATGTTAGCAAAAATAATCACAGTCTGACACTTCTAAGATACAATAATTAATTCTACACATAATCGATACATTCGCTATACCATCTATCGACCAATTTACACAATTATTCGATGTTCCATTTGCTAAGTGACATCTCTAGACAGAAAATTATAAAAAAAGAAAATATTTTATACAAACGCCACGTATAACTTAATATCTAGACTTTTATTTACCAATTCTAGACTTCGTTACAACCTAACTTAACTGTACATCACTATAATCTATAAAATGATGTGACCATTGATTATTATATATTTTAAATACCATAAAGTTTGTGTGTTGCCGTTTAAAAAACAAGATGGCGCTACCGTTTACTCAATAATTATTATTTTTTGAATTACTCAGTCATGGTTTTATTATTTCACACATATTTTTATAACAGAGTCGAAACAAAAATAATAATCAAAAGTATTTAAAGTTCAAACCAGTTTTTATAATTTGATCCAAAAAAGGTTATTCGAAAAAAGTTCCTTACATACCATTATTGTTTATGGCACCATCTTATTCTATGGTAACTCATTTATCAGGTATTTTCAACATTGCATGTCAAAACCTTACATTATAATGTCCCTTACCAATGATAGCTAAGAAAGCCTGTGTTTATTTCGAGGTAGGACAAACAGCAAGTTTAGGGCAATGTTTATTTAGAATGTTGGCAACACCACAGTAGGTATTCATTTTTAAATATAAAATAAAGACTGCTTTATGCCGTTATACCATCGGAAAAATATAAAGAGAGATTTATGAAGGTGAAATAAAAATCCTAAGATAACAGGATATCCAAATAAAAATGAAGAAAAAGCACAAAGACTAATGAGCCATAAAAACTATTAGAAATATATATTTACTATAGCAACACTGCTTAATTATTAATCTAATTCAACACAGCATTTCATGGAAATCAGAAATAAACAGAACTCCCGAAATAAACACAAGAAAACACAGATTAACCCTAAAAAGCGTTGGACCAATCATTATTGCTAACATTCCCGTTTACCCTAGAAGTATATCTTGACACTAACGCATAAATATAAGCTACTATTTACATTCCGACTAACAGTCATTTAGCTATAAGAACTAGGTCATTAAAAACAGTTTTGTTCGTATCTTTGAGCAAAATATAATTTTATGAGGATGTTAGCGTAAAAGGAACTCAACACACATTTTTATTTTTACAAAATATTTTTCACGTCAAAAGTTTCAATCCTTTTGATAAATAAATCATAGATTAGTCTCTTTATTTTATTTGTTTCAAACTGTCAATTGCACTTCAAAAATATTAGTTGGGTTACTTTTGAACTAACATCCTCAAATACGCAAAATAGTGACCATATTTGCCATTCTAAATCAAATTTAGAATTCACAATACATAGAAAACTTTTTCTTGTACATATTTAAAAAGAAAGCCGCACACTTTGATATTTGGTGGTAACAGGCATAAGCGTGACTTAGGCATTCTGGAAAACACCTACATTTTTTCAAAATCCCAGCTTTTTTTATAATTTTTTCTTTAAGTTCGATACTTAGTGTACAACCAACTTTGACTCGTCTACCTTCACCTTTATAATGAAGAAATAGTTACTGACTTAATAAGAGGCGTGGTCCATGAAATTCCAATTATTTCCTACCGCAAGCTATAACGAACTTGCTATACTGTCTGTTAATAATGTGATGCAAAATAAAATTAATGTTACAATTCAAATAATTACCATTCAATTCAATGATAGCTCACGATAGTCAAAATAATCCATTTTAAATGCTATTATTACGTAATAGATACATTTAGAAAACTAAAGGACGGACTTTCAAAGTCGCAAATCGACTTCCAAATGATGGACCAATGCCAGAATCAACTGCAATGGCATCCTAATTTCTTTTGAACTTCAAAATAGTTAATGTGACGACTAAGAATAGGGCGATCCAAGCTAGAGTTGAAACGAAGCCCATATAGACTTCAGGGTCTGTGAAGGGCCATCCTCGTGTAAGGATGGACCGTAGCGAGTTGGTGGCTAGTGTCAGGGGAAGGCAGAGAGAGACGTATCTCAGGATCCAAGGCATACCCTCAATGGGCCAGATAACTCCACTGAGCAGTAGTGTCGGGTAGAAGGATCCGAGTGCAAGCTGGATAGCATTTCGTTCGAGCTCGCAAGCCGCGGAGATTACGAAGCCGAAACACATGCCGCATAGACCTGAAAACACGAAATATTCATTATTATTATATATTTAATATTTAGTACAGACGAGGAAGCCGGGATTAGCTTAATTCATACTGAAAGGAGTAACAAAAGACAGAATTGCGTAGAAAGGGAGTAAGAGGCCTTTCGAATAAATAATATTACTTAGATATAGTGCAACAAATTAGCCATCAATAGATACTAAATTAACTCTTAGACTCGTCAAAGAACCGTAAACATTATTTCTTACATTCGCCTCGAATCCCTAGTTCACAAACTAAACTAAATTTAAGTTAAGTGAATCTCTTTCTTTCCATTTTATTAAAAAAAGACAAGAGATAAAATATTAGTTTAGTGAAGTAAATAAAATGATTGCCTAAGTTTGTTGTATCACACGTCACGATACTAATATGTTGTACATATACTACCCGACTCCTAAATTTAGTCAACGTACATTTTCATAAAAACTTTAGTTGCCTAAAACATGTATTTAAATATCGATGAGTCAAAGAAAAAGTTTTTATGCTGGTTTGTAATTGACATTGCTGGCCGTACCTACCCGTGGCCGGCCATTGTTATTTGAATTCACATTGTCAGCCTAATGTATTCCTTGGACACAGGACTCCTCTCGGTTAGAGGAAGTGAGCGGGTTTCCTCACGTTGTTTTCCTTCACTGTTTTGAGAGCAGTGGTGATGAAATAATTTATACAAATTAAAGCGCCTGACGGGGTTCGAACCTACGACCTACAACTTCTGAGTCGCGGCCGATATCAACAGGCCACCGCGCCTTTGCGCCAAATCTGCTCGTTTCTCAACTATTTGAATCAACGACAATCCAAAGTGTGATTGCAAACATTTGTACAAAAAATGTAGTTTTGCTCGGTTTTGTAGTCTGGGAATGTAGTTGTAAATATGCCTGTAGCGGCTTGGTAACCGCAATGTGCTGAGTCGCATCTTTAGCGAAATAAGGGGACGCGAGCGTACGGCTCGCCAGTCGCTTACAATACACCGCCCTGCCTCTACATGTACATTGTATAGTAAAACATTGTGGAACCAAAATTATAAGCATTTATTATAGTGAAGTCACATTTTATTTAATAACCTCAAGTAAAGGAAGAACACGCTCAACACTGGTGACCTTTCGACGTTTTTCAAATTAATTAATTAAAAATAGAGTAGGCGGCTCGCATAGAACGTACGAGGCAGTGGCATACGGACCGCGTGGTGCAAAGTGGACGCAACGTGTCAATCGGGTATAAGGCAACGCGTGTGCATCGTTTCTCCAAAATGAACCCACAGGGGATAACGGGACCTCCAGGGTCAGCTCCAGTAACAGCAGCGGATATAGCGATGGTTACGGTGCAGATGAGAGTTCCAGAATTTTGGAGAGAGCTACCGCGGTCGTGGTTTTGTCAGTTCGAGGCAATTATGGCACCGCAGAAGCAGGGCGACACGCAAAAGTACGATATGGTGCTCGCAAAGTTACCTACAGACGTTTTACAGCAGGTAACCGACATCATCGAAGCTCCGCCGGAAACGGGCAAGTATGAAACGTTAAAAAAGCTTTTATTGTCCGTTTATGAGGAGAGTGTAGATAAACAATTCCAGAGATTAATGCACGAAACGGATCTGGGAACACAGAAACCGTCACAATTACTCAGGAAAATGTCAACATTAGCAAGAAACTGCGGTCTGACAGAGGAGCCACTTAAAAGGTTGTGGTTGGATAAGCTAACTCCAAATGTACGCGCACTGTTGGCGATGGGTGAAGATGTAAAAATAGAAGATATGGCGAGGAAAGCAGATAGGATAGTAGAGACGTTGGGCAACGGCGAGGTCGCATCCATAATACCAAGTACGTCATCAAGTGACAGGGTGGCCGACCCCTTAGAGGAGTTGGCAAAGGAAATGAAGGAACTACGTGGGGAAATAAATGAGATCAGGAGGCGAAATAGAAGCACGGGAGGTGGACAATGGCAACAGCGTTCGAGACCTAAAAGCCGGACGCGGCGCACACCAGAGTCTCCCGACTGGCTATGCAGACATCATTACCGCTACAGGAACAACGCGCGGACGTGCGAGTCACCGTGTACTTGGGCCAAGAAGGAGCAGAAGCCGGGAAACTAGACGCGGTGCAGTCAGCAACGGTGGACGATTGTGCCGCGGGAAACCACCGACTTTGTGTGAAAGACTTCAAAACGGGAATTGTGTATCTTGTGGACACGGGTGCTAATGTGTCAGTGATACCTGTAAGTAAAGTGAAAACAAAGCAAAGGCAAGAGTGTAACTATAAACTTTACGCTGCAAATAACTCAGAAATTAAAACCTATGGTGTAGTGACTTTAGACTTAAACTTAGGTTTACGTAGAAGTTATAAGTGGTCATTTATAGTATGCGATGTAAAGCAGCCAATTATAGGAGCAGATTTTTTGAAGGCACACCAATTAGTTGTAGACTTACATAATAAGAGGTTGATTGACGGTCTCACTAAATTAAGTAAAGAAGCAACCGTAGTAAAATGTTCCGAATTATCTATATCTAGCATACAGCAAGATAACCCTTACAAGGATTTGCTCAAAGAATTTACAGAAATAACTAAGCCAGTTTCGTACGTAGAACCACCTAGTCATAATACTTATCACCATATAGAGACTACAGGCCCACCCGTATTTACCCGCGCTAGGCCGTTGCCACCACATAGATACAAAATAGTTCAGGAGGAATTTAGGTTAATGCAAAATTTAGGTATATGTAGGCCATCGAAGAGCCCATGGGCGAGCGCGCTGCACGTCGTGCCCAAGAAGGATGGCCAGATCAGACCCTGTGGCGACTATCGTGCACTCAATGCGATCACGAAGCCGGACAGGTACCCGATCCCAAGACTACAGGACTTCACTTACGGACTAGCAGGTAAGAAAATATTTGCCCGTTTAGATATAAATAGAGCCTATCATAATATCTGTGTTGCGCCACAGGACGTAGAAAAAACAGCAATCATTACCCCTTTTGGACTGTTCGAATTTCCTAGGATGACGTTCGGTATGCGCAATGCAGCGCAAACATTTCAGAGGTTTATGAACAATACAGTCTTACAGGGTTTAGAGTACTTAAATGGAGAACAGAAAGGAGACTGTTCGTACCTATTCTGTTACATAGATGATGTCATCATCGCAAGTACTAACGCAGAGTTGCTTCGTAAACACCTAAGACTCGTTTTTAGCAGATTCGAACAGTTCGGATTAACTATTAACCTGTCAAAATGTTGTTTTGGTAAGCATCAGATAGAATTTTTAGGTTACAGCGTCAGCTCAGAAGGAATTAAGCCCTTGAAAGATAAGGTTGACGCCATACAAAGCTATCCGCGGCCGGAAACCGTCGAACAGTTGCGACGATTCCTCGGAATGGTAAATTTTTATAGGCTACACATAAAACAAGCTGCAGAACATCAGTCCGAGTTAAATAAGTTTTTGCATGGGGCCAAGAAAAAGGATAAGTCTAAAATAACATGGGACGAAAAGGCCACGGCGGCGTTTGAGCAGTGTAAGGCAAGCCTACAAAGCGCCATTACACTGGCATACCCGGAAGACAAAGGTAGGTTGTCCCTAATGTGTGACGCATCTAATACGTGCGTGGGGGCAGTGCTGCAACAGGGAGTCGCCGGAAGGACAAAGCCATTAGGTTATTTTTCAAAGAGACTATCACAAGCCCAGCAAAAATACAGCACCTACGACAGAGAGCTATTAGCAGTTTACTTAGCTATCGTACATTTTAGAAACATGATTGAAGGTCGAGAAATTACTATTTTTACAGACCACAAGCCACTAACTTATGCTTTTTCCAAAATAGGTACCGATCGAGAGACCCCACAGCGCACAAGGCAGCTATTGTATATCAGCGATTTTACGAGCGACATACAATACGTCAACGGTAACGAGAATCCGGTTGCTGACGCGCTATCACGGGTAGAAACCGTCGTATGCCCGACGCCTATAGACTTCCACGAAATCGCGCGGGCGCAGGAAACCGACGCTCAAATGTCGCGTATGTTAGCAGAACCACGAGGTAACATTGTATTAAAACAAATGCATTCACCGCTGTGTAACAATATGATTTATTGTGACGTTTCAGATAATCAGGTAAGACCATATCTCCCACAGCAATTTCGTAAATTAGCTTTTGATTCCATACATAACATAAGTCACCCCGGGATAAGGGCCTCACGTAAGATGGTAACAAAGCGTTTCTTTTGGCCAGAAATGAACAAAGACGTGACCAGATGGGCTAGGTCTTGCATTCATTGTCAAAAAGTAAAAGTACAGCGGCATACAGTTTCCAAATTAGGTAGTTTTCCGTTGACAGAGAGATTCCACCACATAAACGTCGACATAGTCGGTCCTTTAGCAACGTCACAAGAAGGCTATCGGTATTGCGTTACTATGATAGACAGGTTCACGCGATGGCCCGAAGCAATTCCAGTTACAGATATTACCGCGGACACAGTTGCTAAAGCCATATACGAAGGGTGGATATGCAGGTTCGGGTGCCCCCTAACAATAACAAGTGATCAGGGAAGGCAGTTTGAGAGCGAAGTTTTCAAAAGTTTGCTAAACAGTTTAGGTATAAAAAAGACCCGTACGACAGCATACCACCCACAGGCGAATGGGATGGTCGAGAGGATGCATCGTTCACTTAAGGTTGCAATTAAGGCTAGGCTACAAGATAATAGCTCATGGGTCGATGAATTACCAACGGTATTGTTGGGACTTCGTGCGGCTTGCAAAAGTGACGAAACCGTGAGTTCGGCAGAATTAGTATTAGGACAAACATTACGATTACCCGGCGATTTTTATTGCGAAACCGAAAAGGCCAAAGTAGATCACTTACCTACGTTTGTAAGCAGACTTCGAAACGTCATAAAAAGTATGCGGCCTCAGTCAAGGGAAAACAGCGATTCGCGAAAAATATTCATTCACAAAGACTTGAATACGTGTTCTCATGTTTTCGTAAGAAACGATATGGTAAAAAGCCCATTAACCCCATCATATAGCGGCCCTTATGAGGTAATCAGTAGAGATAAGAAAACATTTTACATACAAATGGGTGATCGCCAATCAACTGTTTCCATAGACAGATTAAAGCCAGCGTACATTTTAAGGGAAGAAATGCCATCAGAAAATAGTAGTACTAATAATAATCAGTGTGAATCAGATATAGAACCAAGTGGGCAAGAAACGCTTCCGCCTATGCCTAAAACCACACGCTGTGGTCGAGTGATTAGGCAACCGGTGCGATTTTTGCTCACTTGACAAATTAATTTAAGTATGTAGAACGTTGTTAAGTTAAGAAAATAAGGTGTGTACGAGTTATATTTAGAAGCAAAACAATAGGCAGCATTCGACTGTTGGAATGCTGACTAGTACAGAATGTTATGATAAGCAACATTGTGATTAAGACATACCATTGTAACTATATATTAGAATAGAATAGAGAAAAATTTTTTTGTAAAAAATTTGAGAAAGGGGGGGGCTTGGTAACCGCAATGTGCTGAGTCGCATCTTTAGCGAAATAAGGGGACGCGAGCGTACGGCTCGCCAGTCGCTTACAATACACCGCCCTGCCTCTACATGTACATTGTATAGTAAAACATTGTGGAACCAAAATTATAAGCATTTATTATAGTGAAGTCACATTTTATTTAATAACCTCAAGTAAAGGAAGAACACGCTCAACATGCCAATATGTCGCATGTCACATTACATGACACAGCATTTCCATGAACAAGTTTTAAAATGAGCATAATGCACATTATTCTTATAGTGACCGATGTTACTTACCGAGAATAATATCTTTACTTATAGTGTCCGGTTTGACCGACAACAATGACTTTAGTTTTTGTAGTCATTAATACAAAGATAAATAAAATTGTCATAATACAAGTATGACGCTCAATTTTTTGTAGAATAACTTAATATCGTAGCTTTGCTGTCATTAACTTAGTCATGGGACATTTAACAAATTAAAAAAAACCTTGTGGTTTTATACGGTCATATTTATGATCTGACATTTCTTGATGTGCCTAACTTTATTTAATGAAGTTGTTTGTGGTCACAAACAATTTCATAAGTACATACATAGGAGTACCGGAAAGTTTTTACCAGTTTTTCAGTATGGAAGAAAAGAATTTTTGAACTTCTTTTATGCGTTTTTAGAACTAGAGTTTAAATAATATTATTTGCATAACGTTATGGTCAAGATCATGTAAGTACAAAATCGTAGTAACATAGAAATAAGAGTGTAAAATTCAACGAAGTAGAAACTTCCTTATTGTTATGTCACTTTTAAATGTTTTGTTGTTTAAACATTTATGTGTTTTTAGGAAATGTACCTTGTTAAGACTTATCCTTGACTTAGCAGTAGAATGTGACTAGAATGTTTTTATTTTTGCATAAGTTACCATCCCTTGGGAATATCCGGATAAAAACTATCTTATGACTGTGTAAATCCTGGTTATAAACCGTCTGCGTATCAAATTTCATTCACACCTAGGGTTATATAGGGTTCCGTATCTAAAAGGTAAAACGGAATCCTATTCATGAGATTTCGCTGTCCATCTGTCCGTCCGTCCGCCTGTCACCAGGCTGTATCCCATGAACCGTAATAGCTAGACAGTTAAAATTTTCAGAGATTATGTCTTTCTGTTGCCGCTATAACAACAAATATAAGAAACGTGTTTTTTTTTTGCCGTTTTTAAAGATAATAGTATGGAACCCTACGTGCGCAAGTCCGACTCGCACATAGGCGGTTTTTTTAAAATTAGTAGGATTACAATAGCATAAAACTACGTCAGCAGGCGTCACGTTACAACACAACCCAATCTGATTGCCTGTCTGTAGTAATACTATGAGTAGGTGCACATTTTCTGTATTCTATTATCCTTATGTAGGTGTTTCTCACGAGGTGAATCTAAGTTCAATGGCAAACTGTGACTAATGAAGATTGCACAAAAGATTGCAGTGTTTTTTCTTTAGTTGATTTTTACTTTTTTTTTAAATTTAACCGCATCGGCTATAGGCGTCGCATTCAATTTACATGTATATTATCTTCAAAAACAGAAGGCAATTTCGCAGTAGGTACAGACGACAGCAGACCAAGCTACTACAATCTGTCAGATTTCTTTATTAGATTTTCAACTTTATCTCTATAGCATTAAGGCTCAAGGTTGATTGGGAATATCTGACAGTTTGCGACAGCTTGAACTGCTGTCATTCGTACATGTTTTAAAGATACAATCCTTTGGCGTGCGTCGTTCGCCACAAGCGCTATAACTGCTCAGCCTGAGGTCTTGGGTTCAATTCTCAGGTCCGGAAGTATTATTATCAGCATTTTGGTAGCAGCTTGGAGTCTGGATTTTTGTTCGGTTTGTTTTAGGCTTGCACCTTATAACATGGAGCTTAGCTGGCGAAATGTGTGTGTACCTCTTCCTAAGCTTTCGGGGAATATATGCATAGTCGTTTAGGTAATCGTTTGGCCTTCTAACCTAACCCTGATCAGCGTCATTTTTATAGCGTCGTAGTTTTTGCGAGAAACAGTAGTTTTCTTGTTACGTGTAGGGATAGGGATATTGTAACTAGACGGTTAACTGAAGCGCTAATTAAACAAGTTACCTGCGACATACATAATGGCGCCGGTTCTGTTGTTTACAAACTAAACGAATGTTAAGTTAACTGCATCTTTTTATTACTATTTCATTAAGAAAAGGATAGAAGATAACATTTCAGTTTCTTCTTCAGCCTATAGATGTCCTCTGCTGGACAAAGGCCTCCCCAAAGGCTTTCCACGCCGACCGGTCTTGTGCTGCCCGCATCCATCGGCTTCCCGCGACCTTCACCAGGTCATCGGTCCAAATTATTGGGAGCGTAGGGCGGCCTCGCTGCGTCTTCCAGTGCGTGGCCGCCACTCCAGAACCTTACTGCCCCATCGGCCATCGGTTCTACGAGCAATGTGCCCTGCCCACTGGCACTTAAGTTTAGCGACTCGCAGAGCTATGTCGGTGACTCTGGTTCTTCTGCGGATCTCCTCATTTCTGATTCGATCACGCAGAGAAACTCCGAGCATAGCTCTTTCCATTGCCCTTTGTGTGACTCTGAGCCTTCGTACGAGGCCCATTGTGAGCGACCACGTTTCAGTTCCGTAAGTCATCACTAGCAACACACATATTTCAGTTTAATTTTGTCAAATTAATACATTCCATAGACATTTTTTTTTTGGTTCGTTTCTTTCAAAAGGAAAAGGCAAAGGCATAGTACACCATACAGCCAAGTCTTCAGTAATTTTTTTTCATTAAATATCTATCCTAACTTATCCTAATTTATCCTAACTTATCCTAACATAACTTAACCTAAACTAACTCCTTTCGTTTTACGCGTTTGGACGATAAGGAGCAGTTTAGCGTAAAGACATGATGAGGCCACTATGCTACAATATTTCACTGTTCTTTTTGAATTATTCACTGAATGCACTTTTTACTACATAAATCACGTGTTTTTATTTAGTAAACGACACTCTAAATAATTTTAAAAGTCCAATGAAAAATGAGCGTGACACTCATCTTGACATTCCCGCCAAAACCCCAATCCATAGACAGTTTAGACGCGATTATAAACATGGCGACCAAAAATACAACAATTTATGTCAGGTGCGGACTTATTTGACAGGTCTAAACTGACATATTATCTTCTGTCCTTTTCTTACTAATATAGAAAGAAAGAGACGCACTAAACTTAAAATTACATTAGTCTGTGAACAAGACAACCGGCACCAATATCTCATGGATGTTAAGTAAGCGACTATTGTAGCTTGCTCTGATATTATAAATTATAAACTAGTGCTTGACTGCAATCCCGCCTGATGGTAAGCAGTGATGCAATCTTTGATGGTAAAGCGTGCTAGTTTATTATGCCCAATCACTTAAAAAAAGCTTAGTGAATAGGAAGGAAGACGGCAGTTGAGCGAGGTGGTGCAATGTTAAACCCACGACCAAACTCCCGACACAAGAACATTTGACGCATTGTACCCGGCAGACATCGCAACAGAACTGCAACTTACACAAATATAAAAGTAACTCTACTCACCCTGCAGCAAAGTCAGCATGATAACAAACACGATATTTCCGTTATTCTTGACTCCAAACACGGAGATCATGAATATGAGGACCAGGGCAGTCTGCCCGCACATGACCACGAACTGGGTGACGACGTGCGAAAACAGGATCTCTCCGGGGGATACTCCGGCTACCCAAGACCTGTCCAGTAGACCTTCCATCCTTTCTACGATCAGCGCTGATGATGTGAGGGCGACGGCTAAGAAGAATACGATGCTGGAAGTGATAATTGTGATTGTTAGTTAAAGAATCTGCTTCCTAATTATGTAACACACTATCAATAGCAATGGCATTCATTTTGACAGTTCAACAATATTCATTGCGTTTCGTCACACACTCACCCTCCCACACACTCACATATCTACACACTCCCCACGAAAATTCCTTCCTATACCTAAGTAAAATTTGCCAATGAAGCCATGATAAAAATGTAGACCTGGTGGCTTGAAATACAGGCTTCGGCCTAGCTCAGGCACCAGTCTCCCACAATATTTTTCTACAAGCCCATAACTGGACAACATTGTTTTTCTTTTGTTATTATTTCATTTGGATATTGTGGTGAGAAAATAAATAAATATTATTATTATTTACGTTGCTGGGCGAATACAAACCAAAGGATTAGAAATATCCTTTAAAATGGTTCAGATTGAGATTGATAAAAGCAAGTAATTATGTATAATTTCCACAATGTTCACATAGCACTATTTGTCAAATCAATTCAATAAATTTTGGTTGATAGCTAAGCTCATCTAGTTTATGTAACATAATCAGCCTATAATGTTCCCCACTGCTGGGACACAGGCCTCCTCTCGATGAGAGGGAGTGAGCCGTAATCTACCACTCGTGGCCAGTGCGGGTTGGTACATGTCACATGTCTTCGAAGTTTTTAGAGCAGTGGTGATAAAATAATTTACACAAAGTAATGCGCGCCTGATGGGGTCGAATCTACGACCTACAACTTCTAAGTCGCGGCTGATTCCACTAGGTCACCGCTTCTCCTATCTAGCAAATTATTTAAATATTTTTTACTAAACTGAAACCTGCAGCCCTAAGTAGGTCCTAAGTAGTATAACAGAAAGCCAACAAAATATGTAATCACTTACGTCAAAATAACTCCAGGAGCCACGAAGTCAGTGAACGAGGGGTTCTTGTTGCCGTAGATGGGGTCCATGAAGTCGATGGGGATGTCACCCAGCTTCGGGTTGTATTTACATGTTTGTAGCAAGTCCTGGAAATGAACATTATAACGTAAATACGGTTTTCGGAAAAGTAAGTGAACGAAGTGAAAGACATACGAGATTTAGGTGACTAGGGACTGACTGAGGGTGATTTAGGTGACTTAGGGACATGGGGTGAAGGTAGTCTTTAGACCAGAAGTGATGAACTTGCAAATCAAAAACTAAAAGTACACGGTACTTTTAAGGATAGAACCGACTCTGATTAATATAACAAACTGGTCAAAAAATAATTAACAGAATCGAATTAGTTCTCTTTGCCAAAAGAACCTATCTAGCAAACATTCTTGTGAAGACGCCGATAAAAGGGGACATAAAGTAATATAACATCTAGGAAATATATTTGTTCCACCATTTCTACTTCCCAGCAAAAGCACTAGGAAATGGCGAAGGCCGGACATTATCGGGGACTGTTTAATGAAATATTCATCATCATCATCTCAGCGTTAATCACAGTCGCATCCGTAGCGTTTCAGCTTTTCAGTCTAACTGCTGATTTTGGATAAACTTTGATATTTTCCGTGAAGTGACTGCCGTCTGACCTCCACAACCCGAAGGCAATATCTAAGCATTGCAGTTAGACCAATTGTTAGACTTTTGAGGTATCCAGCAACCCATAACGATTGCCACTAGATGTGCGTATGGCAGCCGGGACCAACGGTTTAACGTGTTATCCGAGGCACGACCAGACCAGTGTAAATATTCATATTCATGCATACAAATATTTGCACTGTGCGGGGGTCGAACCCGCGCCTCCTTGCGCAACGCCCGCGTTCGCTACCGCTACGCCACGGAGGCTGTCTGTCTAATGTAATATTGACGTTCAAAATTTGAATAAGTGACTTTTGATTTTGATTAAAGAGATACTCACCTTAGCGAAGTCTCTGTACGAAAACTGTATGTCCCTGTTCAACATGAGACCGATCTGCTGGTTGGACATGTCGAGCCAGACCTGCACCTCCGAGGATGTGATGGTCTCATTGTCCGCAGTATCCGCTGTAGATAAACGTGGTTAAAGTTTGAATCGGCAATTAGCATCAACCTTCTGACCACGAGCGCGTTGTTTTAGCTTTCGTCGAACTAAAACAGGCTTTTTTTAAAATTACTATTACAAAATGATAATCTTGCTTTAATTAAGTAGTCTGTAAAAGTAAAAAATAATAACAAATACGTAATAGTTATTATTTGACGTACGTATGTTACGTTAATCAAGCGCTTGAAAGGGCTGGCAACGACTGAGGTATTAAAATAATCAAATCTCTAATATTAAAATAATCAACTAAATAATAACTCAATTCGTAAGTAACAGAATATTTCAGATTATTGTTTCTGATCTAAGTATCTGCTTACATTAGTATTGTTAACTACTTTCGAGACAGATCAAACGATGTAATTATACTTCACGGTGGGAGTTCTAACTTACTCCCTCTATCAATATCAGTTAAAAGCTCACCCAAAGCAAGTCTCGCAACAAGCGAGTCGGTGTAGTTCTCGTTGAAGTACAGCGCGCCCCAGGCCTGCCCATCTTCCACCGCTTTTATGGCTGAGCTCAGGTCTGCGTAGTACTCCTTTATAGTGTGGTTGTTGAGGTTGTCCAGGTAGCGACACGAGAGGTTCTTCATCGAGCACGACGCGTTGTAAGGACAGTGTCCGTCGATGATGCGGACGTCATCGTTCACTATGGCCTGCGGGGAAAAGAACAGATTTCAGGCAAACGCGGAACGGTCTTGAACAACTGTGGGTGAGGAACTTAATGTACGATGAGACGGATGCAATAAATCACTTTCGCTGTCACTTGAACATCAAAGCAGTATTAACATTCAATGAACCACGCTTTCCAGAACACCTTGAACACAGAGCATCGATATAGAAGTTTAAAAAAGTGGGACAAAAGATTGCTAATATTATGTATTCCCTCCAAAGATATAACAGCAATATTTATATTACTTAGGTATGAAAATGATTTCCCTTTCAGAATTAGTAGTATCACTCATTTTACGCAATAGATTCCAAATTTCTCCAACCGCGGTTGCAACCGCGGCTTTCGCGTTGGAGCCCGGGGTCCGCTTTCCTGCTCAATCTCCTCCATTTCGCACGATCTTTAGTACCCTCTGGTAAGAGCTTGTTGGCACGCATGTCATCTCTTACAACGTCAAGCCAGCACTTCTTTGGTCTACCCCGCTGGTTCCGGCCCGGCGGAGGCGTCATGGCAAGACATTTGTTACGCACGTAAATTGCCGGTGACTATATAAGTGAGATAGTAAGAGTACTCACCAACTTCAACCCACTAGGGTCCCTCCCGATGGCTAGACAGAACAGGATGACTTGCATGACAGGCAGAACGAAGATGAACAGCATCACGCCGATATTACGCCACATCCGGAGGAAGTTCTTCTGGATGAGAGCCTTTATCTTGCCGCGAGATGTGATCTGGAACGGAGAGATGTAGAATTTTAATGGATAGAAGTTAATAATTTTATGGCACACAGAATATATGGGATCTATGTAGATATTAAAGTTTGTAAATGCACTAAGAAAATCTGGTATATACATATAAACATGGCAAATAATTTGGAAGTGATGATGATTGTTTCGACCGATTTCACTGGTCATGGGGACTACTTTAACTCTTAGTCAATTCGTCGGTCATGTGCGCGAAGGTGGCTTGTATAGCCAATCTTCGCTGAGAATGCTCGTGCGCACTGAGGGCACGTAAGCAATCCGTTCACGTAATGGTACTGAATGGGTGCGAGTTGGGGGGCTTTCAGCTCATCGCGTTTACCATCGAGGTCTGCTTTGTGCTACTCCTAGAAATCGCTTACTCGCCTCTGCAGCAGCCCTCGCCATTCTGGGTGTTTTGCTGCCAAACATTTCCATTGAGAAGGCTCAATACTGCAACTTTTTAGGTGACGCTTCTGAATGTGGAAATAAAATAATACTAGTCGTCTAGTATTATTTTATTTATCAAAGAAGAGAATTTGGTCGAGATTTATTTATTTATTTATTTATTTAGGTAACCAACAGCGATACATAATAAATTTTACAAGTATGAATATTACATTATGATATTATGGCCAATAATAGGTTTCCCTGTGTAACTGTAAAGTATAATTCCAACGCATGCGAACAGACCAATATCAAATACACACATACACATATACAGATTTGTAAGTAATAGAGGACGTGTCTCGAGATATGTATTGCAAAATTCGCCATCGTAAGATGCGCGTCTTGTTAAAGAGAACTTAAAGAGAAGGAGCCTCTGTGCCAATAGTGCGAATATATAGGTTTATTATATGTACAGAGGACAGTGCATCAAGCTACTACAATTTGTTAAATTTTCAACTTTATCGCTAAAGAATTAAGACTTAAGGCTGATTAGGGATATTTGACCGCTTCGGGTAGCTTGACTTGCTGTCGTTCATACCAAAAGGCACTGTTTTTAACGTAAACTGCCTACTTCTTGGACCTCTCGTAATTGGCCGGATGTACTTCGATGGGATTTGCCCATTGGGTGATAAGGAGTACTTACATTCAGACAATCTCCGCAGTCTTCACAATCAGGTGTCACATCAGTCACCTTGCCAGGAATCTGAAATAAGTCAGAATATTTATTAGTTTAGTTTTACATTGAAAACTAAAGGCAATCTGAAGTAATCCAGGATAAAGATTATGAATAACTTATTGGTTAAATATGAAAACATTTAATGTTTTCTAAAAGACCCTGAATCAAAAATTTAAAGATCTTCTTTCAACGAAAATGAAAGGGCCTTTTCTACACGCACGTTTTTCTGTATACGTCTGAATATGCACGTATATAGAAGCTTGTTGCCGTGCACGTTTTTTCTACGGCTCGGTTTATACGTCGTGTGTAAAAACGTGCGTCGATGTTGTAGAACACCAACGAAGCTTGACGCACACGTTTGTATATGGGGTTCCGTACAGAAACAGTGGCGTAGATAAAGTAGACCCTTTATCCAAGTTAGTTAGCACCGTAGGGGTTAGCAACTCCCAGTGAAAGCACTAGGAAGGTGCAAAGTGCAGTAGTATCGGGGGACAGTCTTTTGATTGACCTTGATGTGATTGTACGTGGGAAGTAGAAGAATATTTGCCAAAAACGCAATGCTGTACTCACATCGCCATTCGAGCCGGCCCCGTGGTCCACTATCAGCACCTCCTTACTCTGGTGGAACACCAGTCCAACGACCTGAGCATCCTCCGCCGCGTAGGGCGCCTCCTCCCGCTTCGACATCTTGTTGAGCCCCAGGCCTCCGCCCGTTACGTTGAGCTCCACAACTTGGTTCGCTTGGCCTGGAAGAGAAGGCACGTTTTGTTGGGTAGGTTGTTCCACTGAAAGGAAAAGGGAGGTTTTAGATTTCTGAGAAGAAAGAAACCTAAAGAATACACTAAATGTGGGAAAAAAGACAACGTAAATAGTTTATTTATACCATTTATATACATATAAAAAGAACAGAACAATAAGCACGAAGGTGATGCTTATTTCGTAAATAATCTATTCTAGCATAGCTGGGACAATAGATAGAGAGATATAGACAGGGTGTGGAAGAGTAAAGGAGACAAAAAAGTAATACACAAAATCATAAACAATATACTTAATAAAAATAAACATATTCAGGTTATGGACCTGGTTCCTACTGCGAAAACCAGATGTCACTAGGAACAGGCCAGCAAATGTGTGTCAATTAAAAAATCTATTCCACGCATTCTAACTAGGCACCATAATCATCTTAAAAAATACCTAATTGGTAATTGTCAAGGAAATCAGTATTTTACGTGTTCAAACTTTCTGTTGGATACTTTGGTATGTCGCTGGCATTTACCATCATCTTCATCATCCCAGCGTTAATCCCAGTCGCATCCGAAGCCTTTTTCAGCTTTGGAGTTTGGGGTCCGCTTTACCAGTCCAACTGCTGATATGGCTAAACTTCGACATTTTCCGTGAAGCGACTGCCGTCTGACCTTCACAACCCGAAGGCGACATCGAAGCATTGCAGTTAGACCAATTGTAGGACTTTTGAGGGCTCCAACAACTGCCACTAGATGTTCGTATGGCAACCGGGACCAACGGCTTAACGTACTTTCCGAGGCACGACCAGACCAGTGCAAATATTCATATTCATGCATACAAATAATTGCACTGTGCGGGGATCGAACCCGCGCCACGTTGCGCAGCGGCCGAGTCCGCTACCGCTACGCCACAGAGGCTGTCAAAGAGGAAACACATGATGTTCCAGCTTATTACAGTTCCCGGGGACTTGGGAAGAGTCGTTAGATGCGCAGAAATTCTTTCGCTCGCATTTGCCATTGTGTGATATCTCAACAGAGTATCTTATTAGAAGTATTTCGTAGTCACGTGCAATGAGGTAGAAAATAAATGGAATGTTTTCTTAATGGCTCCGAAGGAGAGAGTGCTACATAAATGGACATGCTTTGTGCATATACAGATAATTATGGTTTCTGTTTGCTTGGTTAGCTGTAGATTTGAACTGGTTTCCTGCATGGAGACGTTCTACGTTCTGTATTAAGAGATAATAAAAAAAAATGTTTTTCGTAGTATTGTATTTAATTTTTTGTTATAACCCGCGCAGATAAAGAAAAGATCTGAAAATGGCGGCGGATACTTATGGTACGGTTGACAAAACATGCCATTGTTCAATCACAAATCAAAAGCTAAGATGGTAAAATGTCAAATTTACGTTGTAAATATTGTTATTTACAAAGTAAATATGACATTTTACTTGTTTGTTGTTGTTTTTGTTTTTATTGTTGTTTTTGTTGAGTTTAATTGTACAAACTCAACAAAGACAACAATATCAACAAAAACAATAAAATAACACAGACTTTAGCTGAACGAAATTAACGATAACTCTGAGTGCATCAAAGTAGCTTCAGTAGTTTGGAAAGCGAATCCTGAATTCCTGATCGATGTTTTTTTTTTTTTGCAGCACTTACTTCACTGTGTGAGTATAGACAGCGATAGCGAGTGAGTGAGAACGCATGCGAGCGGACGCCATTTACAGATCTTTTCTTTATCTGCGCTGGTTATAGGTGCGCCTTTAGGCTAGTTGAAGCAACCATCTTCGTATCGTAGCAGCTGGATGAGAGTTGCGAAGAATCGAACTGAATGTCTAGGGATGTATCCAAGGTATGGAAATCAAAAAAATAATTAGTCCGTCTTATAGATAATAAAAAAAATTAAGACCCGTATTTTTATTTTGTCGAAATTACCAAAAACTACTGAGATATAGCGTATTGAAGTTAGGGAGTGGGGGCTAATTACGTCACGCCGTGGTATATTTTGTACCACGGCGTGACGTCATGCGACATTTCAAATCAATATATCTTCTTATGTAATTGAATGAAAGAAAAAATAAAAAATACGTGTTCAATATTTTTTATAAATCTATCTGATGGACATTAAATTATTTTTTAGGATACAACCCAATTGGGTATGCCTATGCCCAGCTGTAGTCAGCTGTAAGATAATGATGATGATGTGTTTAACTTCAGAATAAATATCGATCTCGGGAGTTACATTGATTTTTGATACGTACATTGCCCAAGAGTCGCCCAAAACGACATAAAACTTGAAACCGACGAAATGAAAAATCCGGGAACAAGTATGTTTATGTGAGGTGTTTACACTCCGATCGTCTGGATTTTTGCCCAATTGTCAACAGTAGGCACGCCCCCTGTCATACGGGACTTAAAGACAGCGTAAAAAATTGATGTCCTATTGATACACGTCTGCCTAACTCTTCGAAATATATCTACAGCTTCTTGAGTTATAAATCCTTATTTAAAGTTATAGACCTATATCTTGTCCATTTAATTAACGGTTTTTGACAGCTAGCTTGTAACGTAGGTACATTTTCCAGATTATGTGAAAGTCGGCTCAAAAATATGTAATAAAATAAATATATAAACTACCTTCTTTTATTGAATTATTTTGTGACTTTATACATAAACTATAAAACGTACGTGTATAAAACAAAGTTTTTAAAAAAAAAAAAAATCGTTGCCCCAAACTATAAATTTCTCGTGTATCGTGGCTGCGTTTACAAACATAATTATAAACTCACATACACAAACATCCAGACCTGGAACTACTACTTGCAGGTCATACAAATATTTGTTCCGTGTGGGAATCGAACCCGCGACACGCAGCGCAGCAATCAATAGCTTGACTACTGCGCTAACCGTGTAGTCCAAGCCTTTGTGCGTTGGTGGAACCGCTAGTTTCATCTGTCAAAATACGGTATTTGCGTGTCAACGGGGTATAAGGCATCATATCATCATCATCATCATCAACCTTTTTATCGTCCCACTGCTGGGCACAGGTCTCCTCTCATACAGAGAAGGATTGAGCGTAATCACCACGCTTGCTCAATGCGGGTTGACGATTTCAAACTTAAAAGTCCAGGTTTCCTCAAGATGTTTTCCTTCACCTTCAGTAATTGGTGTCCAATACTTAAAAAGTACATATATCGTATCGTATATATACATATATCGTATCCCATAACTTTATAAAAGTTACATTGATACTTGCCTGACTTGGAATTGAACCCGCGCACTCATACTTGAGAGGCTGGTGTTTTAACCACTAGGCCCCCACGACAAGTCATCATATAATATTGTTGTATTAATAAGTCTCCATCATCTCAATTATCGACAATGCAGTAAGAACCACTCGGGTGATTAGATTTAATCAAACAATAGTGCGTCCTTGACTGAAGAATGTTCTAGACGTAGTTGTCTATAGGTACCTAATTGCGTTGTAGGTATACTACAACGCAAATTAGTCATTATAAGTTAATTGATGTCTTCGAGATGTAAGCGAATGTGTTGTGTGTGAAGGCTCGGATAAAACAAAGTCCGAGGCTATTTTGGCTCGATTCGCGATGTTTACATATATGTGACCAAATCGGGACACTTAGCGTCACAAGGCAGTGCATTAAATGCACTTGGACTGTACTTGTAAAATCACTGCGTTTTCACTTTATCTTCTAAAAATTTGAAAAATGAGCACCACTAACACCAAGGAAAAAGTAATAGTACCCCAGAACGCAGCAGGAGGTAATAATAGCGCAGACAATCGTCAGAAACATGGACGTAGCCAGCCTTGGGCTCAGGGTGGGGCAGCAGTCAACCTATCCCCCCCCCTCTCCCTGTTTTTTTTTTGTTTAATTAGGCATCTTATGGATCAGAGTCAGTGTGGGGCAATCGCCCCAGCTTGCCCCAGTGTGGCTACGCCCATGGTCAGACAGAAAAAGAAGATGTCATCGGCGGTGGATGACTGACGAGATAAGGCGAGATACATTACGATTCCCACTATGGAGAAGAAGAGTAGATAGAGAAAGGGATCTGAGACACCACCCGGAGGCGAGGAGTCAAAGGAAAGGGACTGAGGACATCATTTGAGTTGCGAGGCGGTGAAAATATTTGTACCCAATAAATTAAGGTCATGTATTTTAGTAATAAAATAAAATGTAAGTTTAAAGTTCTATTTATGTATTAAGGGGCAGATATGAGGGATAGTATATAAAAATTTGTAATAATCTAATAAACGGCAGACGGAGGGGAAGCACACCCCTCCGTGGTCAACATAGGTCTTCTATAGGATGCATTCTGGCGAGTGTGCAAGGGAATTGCATGATTTAATTCCCCCATCTCTGTTCCACCATCAGACAACACGTCGTACGGCGACTTTCCACCCTCACGTTATTGACACCACTACGGACAGCCTCCGTGGCGTAGCGGTAGCAGACGCGGCCGCTGCGCAAGGTGGCGCGGGTTCGATCCCCGCACAGTGCAAGTATTTGTATGCATGAATATAAATATTTGCACTGGTCTGGTCGTACCTCGGAAAGCACGTTAAACCGTTGGTCCCGGTTGCCGTACGAACATCTAGTGGCAGTCGTTACAGGTCGTTGGAGCCCTCAAAAGTCCAACAATTGGTCTAACTGCAATGCTTCGATGTCGCCTTCGGGTTGTGGAGGTCAGACGGCAGTCGCTTCACGGAAAAATTTCGAAGTTTAGCCATATCAGCAGTTGGACTGGTAAAGCGGCCCCCAGACTTCAAAGCTGAAAAGGCTTCGGATGCGACTGGGATAAACGCTGGGATGATGATGATGATGTTGTTGACACCACTACGATCCGGACGAAGCGTTTCGCTTCTTCTTTTATACCGTGTACGTCGAGGGACTGGAGCAATTTGCCGGCGGCGGTGTTTTCGTCATATTACAATTTGAGTTTCTTCAAGGCTAGAGTGAATAGGCTCTTAATAAACCAGCGCGCTTTACCATCAACGATCGAATCACTGCTTACCATCAGGCGGGATTGCGGTCAAGCGTTGGTGTATAATTTATATATAAAAAAAAAGATTGCTTCTCTGGGGTGCAACCCAATGACGGGTCCCCATTTCTGGGGACCAAGAGAATAAGGCCACAGTTATGGGGCCATAACGGAGCCCCCAAACCGTCTCCTCGTGCCCCCATCTCGGGGACGCAGAGAAGTCCAACGAAAATAAACGGCAGTAGTTACTCATCATTTGTCGTGTAACGTACTCCCGAACCTCCACACAAATACGCCATCCGTACAGTCTGCGTATAAGTCAGAGTTTTCATCAGCACATTTTAACTTCTCCTTTAACCCCGACTATGCGGTGCCGCAGAAGTTTTTCCTCGCTCTGTTTTGTGCATACAAACCTTTAACTACATAAGTAAATATCACCACATGCATATAAAACGATTATTTTACCTCGTAGTGTTATATACGCCATAAATAACACTAATGTGCCTCTTAATAAGGCAAAACTAATGTTCACTACTCTATTAATCAGTGACATCTCTATTCATTGGTGAATAGTGAGTTGACTAAGTATCACATTGAAATTATTCACAATTTGTCTTATTTGCTGCTTGTTGTACTAAATGCCTTGTGGATGTATGTTCAAGAAGGCTTCGTAATTTCGTATGTAGGTATTTTACCTTGGCGTAGGAACTTTAGTGTGTTTTGTTATGAATACTCTGGGTGGTAGGCCATAATATCGGCTGCCGCATGCCGGCAGAAGTTACCACCCACCAGACTAAGTCTTGCCGCCAAGCGAATCGTCGTGTTGTCTGGTGAACCCGTACGGAGGACGGGTCTGAGCAGTTGTTTTGCGATGTATGCCTGGTACGAAGTGCCAAATGTTGTTGTGTCGGGAGTTTGGTCGTGGAGGGTCTCCAGATTTTCTCCCTCTGTCTCAGCATCGTTGGTCGTGTTGTTGAGTTTCACATTACAATTGCATCACCTCGCTCAACTACCGTCTTCCTTTCTATTCACTCAGTTTTTGTTCTTAGTGAATAGGGTCTTAATAAACTATCGCGCTTTACCATCAACGATTGCATCACTGCTTACCATCAGGCGGGATGGCGGTCAAGCACAAATTTATAATTATAAAAACAAAACTCTCCTAATTATGATTTTTTTAAATAATAAGTTTTGGTAACTATATGTACAATCAAGGTTCAAAAGTGCATTACCACTTTTGAACTTTATTGCACTAACAATAAGGGGCAAAAATGGTATTCCACTTTTGACCCTTACTGTAACTAGATGGCGGCCTATGTATAGTTATGTTCCTACGTTCATTTTCCGCTGCTATCTATTTTTACCCGACTGCGGTAAATTCAAAGGAGGGTTATGATTTTAACAGGCTAGGTATGCATGTTCCATGTTTATCTGTTTCCTCGTACTTGACTCCCAAATCTTCTCGTCATTTATTTCTGATGAAATCCTTTGACATACAATGCTTTCTTCTACTACTTGAACAGACCGTGAAAAACTTCCCCATTTCTCTGTTGATTCTGTGGAATGTCTGTTGGTTTTCCATTTCGAAAGATGCCGAGTTCTGTCAAGCAGGGCGTGTTAACCAAGGTACTTGATTTCGTCACCCTCATGAATTATTCCTTCAGCCTCGCTGTCAAGGTTGAAGGTCTGTACCTTTGACCCACTGTCAGCAGTCAGAGATGAGTAAATAAGTAAAACTACACTTTATGACGAAAATAATCGTTGGAACAATAGTGAGCTATTTACGACAAGACCTTGCATTGTGCATCGGTTTCGTAAGGCCGCGCTGGCACGCAAGACGCGATCGTTCGACTAGGGAGGGGCGGTAGGTTGAGAATGAATATTCGGCTTCCATATTCGGTATAGTAATTATCACATGTAGGGTCAAAGTCAATTATTACGAATTAAGCATACAATGTTGCACTTATGACATAGCAGGCTTTTCCAAACATTGCAATTATCATTTGCCTGCCGTTATCATAATAAATTAGCGTAGAAGATTAAAGCAGTGCATGTGATGAACATATGTTGAAGTGTAAACTTCAACAAGTTTACACGCAGTTTACATGCATGTTCTGAACATTGCACAAAGGTCAAAAATATGGCGTGCGTGTTTTCTCTTTTTTTTTTACCTCATTTACGAAAAAACAATATAACAATGCTTTAACATAAGAGAAGATTCGCTGTCCAAAAGTATCTCAACCTTTTGAAATTGATAAATAAAATAAATATTAGATATGTAATTACCGCATATCTTGCTCTGAATATTCGGCTAAAGCCAAAGTGCTGAATCAATAAATTTGGCTCATCTCTATTCGTAACATTAACTTGTATTCTAAAGATATCATTATGCAATAATCGCAATATTATAATTTATATAAATTACAATATAGTAAGTAGTACCTAAAGTTTTGCAACGTTCTTAACTTTGATTTATCATTATAAAAATGAATTGTTTTAAGATTAAACGATAACATTATAAAAGAATTCGTGTTTCAATCTATGACTTTCATTTAGCAATATTACGGTCTTACTAAAATAAATACAAAAAATTGCATACGTAATTAATATCCCCTGCCTTACAAAAGACAATTCCGAAAACGCTCGCCCATACCACTGCTTTAGCTACGAGGAAGAAGCACAACCAGCGTGCAGCAGAACTGTTAGTAAAGTTTTTTTTTTTTTTTTTTTTTAATAATTATAAACTAGTGCTTGACTACAATCCCGCCTGATGGTAAGCAGTGATGCAATCGTTGATGGTAAAGCGCACTAGTTTATTAACCCTATTAAGTAAGACCTCCCTTAAGGAAGACGGCAGTTGAGCGAGGTGATGCAATGTTAAACCCAACAACACGACCAACGTTGCTGCACCAGAGGGAGATTAATCTGGAGACCCTCCACGATCAAACTCGCGATACAATAACATTTGGAGCATTGTGCCCGGCACACATCGCAATACAATTGCTTAGATCCGTCCTCCGTACGGCTTCACCAGACATCATGCCTGAACATGACGAATCGAACTTGAACAGGATTAGGTAGAAAATTGCATCTCTAAACACAAAGCGCAAAACTTTCTCGCTGTAGAACAAACGAATAAATCTTTGAATATTAGGTAATATTCGGTAATACTTCGAGCAGTGAACAGCAAATTATGCATACAACATAAGCCGGATTTAAACGCGTAATAATATTTTACGAGCAAAATATTATAAGTTCGCAATGAAACTTTTACTCAAATTGGTCAACAACAATCGTGCCATGCCTTGCTGACAGGCTATTCACCACTGCATGAGATAATCTGGTAGGTATAGAGAATAAAGTCACATCTCTACTTCTATCATTATAAACGTGGGCTTGGCTGCGATTCCGCCGAATGATAAGAAAGAAGAAGAAGTGATACAATCGTTAATGATAAAGCGCCCTAATTTATGAGTCAATACACTCTAGCTTCGAAGTGACTTAAACTGTAATCTAACGGGAAGACAGCCGCAGGCAAATTTCATTTCATAGGCGAAACGGACCGAGAAACTTTGATTAGTTTAGTCCGATCTGACCTGCTGCTGGGGAAGAGCTTAGCCTCATTCTTTCCAGTTCTCTATATTGTGTTTCTTATCGCCAATTCTTAATTACCAAAATATTACTACATACATGATTATCGCTAAATATGACCGTTAATCGCCCAATCAGGCACAAGCACAAGAACAATTGGCCATATTATTGTAAGGTGAGGTTCCTCTATCACGATCTATGTAAATATTTACATAGGAGTCATGTGAATATTTCTTTGTTGTCAATATTTATATTAGTTACAATCGATCTGTTTATGGGTAGATGTCATTTCACCTGAGAGTTGAAACATAACTCGTGTTATTTGGAGTGAATATTTTGGTTTTATTTCAATAACATATGAATGGAAGAATGGAGATGTACGAAGGCTTAATGGTATGAAGATAAGGTAAGGTAGTATGAGGTGACAGTGGGCTGGCCATATTTGGCGAAAGACCGTTGGAACACTTGGAACAAGTCCTGGGGCACGGATCGGTAAGCGTAGAGTGGAACGCTTCCAAGACGTCCGCAAAGGAACACACTGTACGTGAAAGGTTATGCACTGAACAGCCTATCGAAATCAACAGTGCGTAAGTAGAACAAAACATAATTTTCATGAGCCTTTACATTGTGGATAACAATACATATTATAAACATTTCTGTCTTCAGTAATTGATATCGTATTAATGCGATAATCAGCTAGTTAGTGTGAACGATAGTCTTCATATAGGCTGAGGAACAGCTCCGACGTGGAATTATAATAGGGTATTTGACTAAAAAAAACTAATTAGTCTGTAAGTCAGATTTCCAAAAAATACTAGACACGTAATTTTTCTTTTTTCATATAAACAAAAAATTAAGACGGCGCAGCGCTTTGAAAATTCGTGTGACGTCACTGCACGCCATACTTTTTAGCGGCCAGTGACGTCACCAGCCACCACTCCTGATCTTTGATGCCTTTTATATTTGTCAATTTTTATTGATTTGATAAAACAAAATATACGTATCCAAATTTTTCTATCTAGAATCAATTTTTTTTATATACCCAGGAAACATCCCCAATATTAGAAATAGGCTCTTGTTACTCTCGTGTTTAAAAATTACATTCTTAAAAGTATTTGCGTCTCTACAAATCTCTATAAAGTGACAGAGAAATCATGAGTCTAAATGTCGATATAACGTTGAACATCTTTTGAGAATTCAGCTGTTACATTCAAGTAATACAAACAGTTTTATGGGAAAGGAAGTTTGAATTGTTACCTTGCTTCCTGGACAGTTTGAGGAAGACATCTTCGAGTGATATGCAGCTATACATTTGTAGCAGTGCTTGTGGAGACTCTTCAGCCAACAGGCGGCCGCTTCGCATCAGACCGATCTGGAAGATAAGATACATCATCAGTCATCATCATCATCAGCAAGACATTTAGACAAGATCACTTTGCCCAACTATTATGGTGAAGGCTTGCTGTCTAACAGGATAAACACTACATAAAATAAAAGTTGTTGTAGAAAGAAAGATTTAAAAACTTTGACCTAGAGGGTAAGGGGAGGTATACACATAAAATGAAAATTGATCGCAATACCTTTCATTTTGGCAGTTCAGCCACATTATTGCACAGACAATCGTTTCACATCTATGCAAAAAATTAACGATTGCCTTCAAAATCTTTTGGATTGTGATTGGAAGTGTTATTGTCTAGGAATGGACTCATCATCATTTTGGTAATATTGCTTTTTTTGTTGCAGTAGTCTTATTTATAGTGTAATAAATAATAATATAGACATACACAATATGTAAAGAAAGCCCTGTCCGATCCGTGACGGTATGGTTATTTCGCAAAAGGAGGTAAATATCACAATACATGCGCGGGCAAAGGGAGGTAGGACACGCGGCACTCGGTCGCATCGCTATTCGCTCATAATAATACCGTTAAAAATGGAGGTGTCACTTTTAAAAATGGAATTAATTCGTGGAAAAAAAAGATTATTACAAAATTCATTAGTATTGTTACTATTAACAATACTAATGAATTTTTAAGAAAAGATTGTTTCAAAATTCATTAGTATTGTTACTACATATTAACAATACTAATGAATTTTGAAATAATCTTTTTTTTTCCGCGAATTAATTCCAACTTCCCCATTTGGTATTTTTTTTAAAGTGACACCTCCATTTTTGTTATAAAATTTCATAATTTGTTTGGTCATGTGTTTACCTAACTTTTATTATCCTTATGGGTCGAACGGGATTTTCTTTACATATTGTATATAGTGTATGTAATATATATATATGTATATACCTAGTGTGTGTAGTATATATACATATATTTAGTCTTCTGCTATTTTGTTCATAGTTACTAGATAAAACATTTTTTGTTCAATTCAAGTTCTTCTGAATTGTAGATACATGTCTAATTATTATTTACATCTTCAGCATAATTTTAACGACAGGTCTGGCCTCGACGTAACTAATCAGATAATGATGTCAAATATTTTTCATAGTTTTTGCCAATAACGCTGAAAATAGGAAAAAAGTGTATGTTAAGTTTTTGTTTCTGCCTTCATTAGTGGTTGTGGTCAATGAGTTGGTACTTTGAACTTTCTGCATTGTTACTGTATACATTATATTGTTATACTCTTTGCTATACAACGTGTAACATAAAGGGTATATACATACCAAGAGCATGGCATCTTTACATGATATCAAACGATATCGGAAGGGTTTCAACTCAAAATAAAATACTCAAAAAATTGATAATAAATTTTCGGTTTCGTGTGTTTCTTAAAATCAAATCATAACAAACGTGGCACCACACCACATACATTAAAACTACTCGTTACACGTCACGTTACTTGCAAAAATCGGATAAATGTCTTCAATAACTCTGTGCGCCTAGTTAAGTATGGTAGTAGCCTATCACAGGCGGTGTTTTTAATCATAACTTCCTAACATAAAGAAATAGGATTGAAAAATCCTTCCAATATCGTTTGATTTTATGTAAAGATACCATGCCCTTGTTATGTCTAAACCCTTTATGTTACACGTTGTAAATAGACAAATATTGAAGTTTTACTTGAGGCTTCATTTTACAAACTTGCTTTTTTTTGTGAATTTACGTAAAAATATGTTTTTATTATTATTATTACTAGTTTTGTAAAATAATGTTAGTATTTAAAAAAATACATCTATTTGTGTATTGTGTAATATCATGGTGTAATATATTGATATTCAGCTGAAATCGGTCAGACTGTTAGCCGATCTAAACATAGTTGGGAAAATACTTAGGTCCGTATTCCAGAAGGAAACTCAAGCATTGATCTCCGTTTAAACATTACTTAAAACTAGTTCCAATCAATCAAATGGCTTGAAACGAGTTTAAAAGTAATGCTTGAGTTTTGAGTGAGCTTCTGGAATACGGGTCTTAGACAGATGGCGACTTGTGTGTTGTTTTCTTTTTAAATGATGGCATCTTAAAAAATCTGTACACAAACATATTATTTTATCTCCCCACTACCCTTGATGACTGGTAGACCAACCCTAAAGGCATGAAGTCTGTATTTTTTTGAGCCTTTTACGTTGCGAAACGATTAATAAATATAAAAAGACAATGAAAAAGACAGTGATTGCAAGAACAGGATTCGGTGGGCATAATAATCGAAACATCGAAATACAGCGGGAATGAAAATTTTGTTTTGAAAGATGATCAAATTGCATTAAAGCTAGAAAGTAAAAGAAACTGAAACGGTCGCAAAGGGTGAGAATAGTCGGTCCCAAACTTTGTAAATATTAAAGTGTTTTACAAAAACAGTATGGACGATGACCATCACACTACGCATTGATCTATATCTTGGGGAACGAAAAGAAACTGTAAAACTTCGTTATTCCGCAGTTGTGAACCAGCCTTACCACAGTTAAAATTATGCGTACAATATGCTAATGACTTGAAGTCTGAGGAAGAAGCCGTGGGACCTCGATTAGTCAGTTTTTTGACACAAAAACACGAATCAAGGAAATATAATTTTGGAAACATTAGTAGAGGTAATAAGGTTCAGAAATATTTTTGTATATAAGATAATATTTTGTTTCAGAGACTTCAATGTCTTTTTCTACAAAAAAAAAAAATCATCATTAAAACTGAGATGAATATATTTCTTTAATCCGAACGAATCTTCCTGATGCTGCTAGGGATTTACATTATTAACAGCACACTTGAAATTCACTTCATCTAAGTTTCGAGGATGAGATTTTTATTGAATATACCGGCTAGTCGTCCTAAAGTCACAGTAGAACGATGAGAAATTCGTACAGATGACAGCACATCAATCTACTACAATCTGTCAGATTTATTTATTATATATTCAACTATATGTATAGGCTCAAGGCTGATTGGGAATTCTCGACAGTTTCGGGTAGGTTGACCTGCTGTCGTCGTTCCTTTTTTTTCTTTTTTTTTAATAATTACAAACTAGTGCTTGACTGCAATCCCGCCTGATTTTAAGCAGTGATGCAATCGTTGATGGTAAAGCGCACTAGTTTATTGAGCCTATTCACAGGAGTAGGAAGGAAGATGGCAGTTGAGCGAGGTGATCCTAATGTTAATCCAATCCCAAGACCAACACGACCAACGATGCTACGCCAGAGGGATATTGATCTGGAGAGTGGAGAGTCCACGACCAAACTCCCGACACAACAACATTTGGCGCATCGTACCCGGCACACATCGCAGCACAACTGCTGAGACCCGTACTCCGTACGGCTACACCAGACATCATGCCGGAACACGACAAATCGCTTGGCGGCAAGACCTTGTCTGGTGGGTGGTAACTTCTGCCGGCAGTAGATGTTATGGCCTACCACCAAAAAAAAATGGAAATGCAATGAAAATGTTCCTGCCGATGGAAAATTGTTCTTGTCTATCGGTACCAGATGCACAAAGCACAAAATATGTAAAACAAAAACGGCAGACAACTAAACTAATTATTCAAGAGAAAGATATCCTTTATGTGTGTCTGTTCGTTACGCTTTCACGCCAAAACGGCTGAATGGATTTGGATTAAATTCGGAATACGGGTAGACTATGACAAACATTCTAAAATCCAGTAGCAATCTCATCTCGGCGACGAAAAATAAAAAGGTCACAAACTTGGGGAAATTACGCGTATTTTTTTGACAGATTGAAACTAAGATAAGATTGTGAATGTTCTTAAAATTACAAGAATTAGCCCTTTGAATTAAGATATAGGGCCTTATATCCCGATATTTCATTGTGATTAAGACTAACAACGGGAAAATTGGGGTTCAGCTTGTTCGTAATAAAGATAGGTTGACCTATGTCGTTGGTTCATATCCGGCTCGAAGGACCATCTATACCATCGTAGAACAGTTTGGCGTCAAAAAGGTGCCATGATGCTACTGTTGATCAGTCCTATGAGTCTGCTGGACTGGCAGTAAGTTCACTCTTGACCCGTACCTGGAAATCCTACCCACTATTCGTCTATTACCTTAGGTATCTTGGTGCAGACATCCCGCATTTATTTATATTATATTTATTTATTACAAACTATATGGTAGGTCAGCGCTGTAGGGCTTATAGGACTTAGGGACGTAGGGACTGTAGGGCTTAAAGATCTTAGTTTAGGTTCTCTTACTTTATCATATAGGCGCATGTACTATCGCTACTTTTATTAGGGGTGGTCGTACACCTGTTTTGGAAGTATTGGAAGGTATGGAAACAATATGGCAGTAAATATCAGACATAATACCTAAATAATGCGTTTTTTATTTATTTATTAAATTTTCATGAATAATGATGTCTATAAAAGGAAGGCATCATTGAGTAGGAACCTTCAACAAAGATTAGAAACACGTGAATGTTTTTTTATTTGCAATTTGTTGGTATTTTTGACGTCACATTTAACTTAATACTGAGTGTCAAGTTTTTTTTGTAATTACAAGTAAGTTATTATTATTATTATACATACATTTGCACTCGAGTCGTTTTGTTGATAAGGTACGAGTGACAAGCTGATTTACAACTTCTAAGGTGCATTACAGAACCTCACTCAAAATCAAGCTTTACTTAAATCTCGTTTGAAGCTATTCGATTGATTGAAACTAGTTTTAAGTAATGTTTAAATCATGAGGAAGGAAGGAAGGTACGAAAGGAAGGAGAGGAGAGAGGAGGAGAGGGGAGGTAGGAGGAATACGGTCCTAAGACTGCTTTGTAAGATTTAAAACATATGAGGCCTTTATTTTCAGAAAACTATGGTCTATTTGGCACAATTCCATACTCCTAAATTTGACAAAAATCAAGCAAGTTTTTTAAACATCAAATTAAAAAAAAAATAGGTACTCACACAATGAGCCTGCCGAGCCTCTTCAATATAATGTGTGGTGATGATGACAGTCTTGTCTCCGGAGCTGGTGATGCGCACCAGATGGGTCCAGATAGACTGACGCAGCAGTGGGTCCACCCCCACGGTGGGCTCATCCAGGATCAGGAGCTCTGGGTCGTGCATGAGCGCCACGGCGAACGATACTCGGCGTTGTTGACCACCGCTATGGAACAGAGGAAAGGTTAGTTTTGTCTGACACTAAAAAAGGAAAACCGTTAATTTCAACATTCAAAATTACAATATGGAGTGGAGGTAACCTTGGTCCCAAAGTAGGCGCGACCAGTTATTTGATAGATGTTTGTCAGGAGCAAAGAGTTATAACGTAATGAGAGAGAGAGATGACGCTATACAGTATGGTACTGCAGAGACTATATAGCCTATTCTGTTCTAACATGCAACCTCCACGACTTTAAAAAAAAAGTTTCTTTTTAGTCTTTAATATATGCACATAATGTTTTTACGTATATTTATAACAAGATAAATATTGTTTAATAATGTCCTTCGGCAATTTGAAAGACTTATCTAGCCTTTAAATCTTTCTCACAACGAAACATGGTGTCTTTACCAGTTCATAAAAATGGCCCTTAATTTAGTCATTAAAGACTCTTTGTATGCAGTACATGAGCTTTATTACCCGACTGCCAGGAGGGTTATGTTTTTAGCGCCTATCTTGTATGTATTATTCTTTATTACCTAGTATCTCCAGAACCGCTAAACGGATTTTTTTATATTTTACCGCTAGAGGTCGTTGGTTTTGATATAACAGACATGAACCAAACTCGACCAGCTCAGGATTCGGCGGTCAACAGTTTGGCAAACGGAATCAGCAAATATTTGAGCAGCCTCAAAGATTCGTTCGAACCACAGGGATATTAACTATGGTTCGGTCCATAAGTCCACAGTTAATTTTGGCAGTATTATTATTATTTTGGGCGGCTTATTTCAATTTCTTAAGAAATAAGCATCACCTTTGTACTTAGATCTTAATTTTGACATATCCTTATGTATTTTATTGTTTATATGTGCTTTTGCATTTGTCTAAGCTAGCTTGTTTAATAATTCTTAAAGTATAAAGTGCAGTGAACTCTGCTTGATGGACAAAGCTAGTTAATTGTGTTTGCATTCTAAGTTACTATTTGTCTGTAACTTTAGGTACCTACGATGAAACCCAAGTGCGTCAGACATCTTTTTTTCGTTTAGCGAATTGGTGAGAGATATTTAAAAAAAAAAATCAATTTTTCTAGAATTGGCGATTATACAACATGTAACATAAAGGGTATATACATAACAAAGGCATGGCATCTTTACATAATATCAAACGATATTGGAAGGGTTTTTTAATCCTATCTCTTTATGTTAGGAAGTTATGAGGAAAAACACCACCTGTGATAGGCTACTATCATAATAGTCGCATAGAGATATTGAAGACATTTGTCGGATTTTGGCAAGTAACGTGACGGGTAACGACTAGTTATTAACGTATGTAGTGTGCTGCCACGTTTGTTATGATTTGATTTTAAGAAACACACGAAACCGAAAATTTGATACCAATTTTTTGAGTATTTTATTTTGAGTTGAAACCCTTCCGATATCGTTTGATATCATCTAAAGATGCCATGCCCTTGGTATGTATATACTCTTTTTGTTACACGTTGTATAATCGACAGAATTATTTATTTTTAACAAGACTACATTACACCTTTTCTTATCAAAAGGGTGGGGCAGAGATGTTGTGTCATAGTAGGTTTTCATTCATGGGTATAGGGATATGATACGGAGGAATGAGGGAAATGTCAACAGGAGAATTTTGGGTGAGAATGTCGATAGTTATACAACGTTATTTTTTATTTTACTTTATACGAAACCTGAATACAGTTTGTTCAGAATAAGCAACTGAATCGATTCCAATCATTTTTAGTTTTTACACCATGTCATATTTTTTTCCAAATACATTTAGAAATTGTTGCAGTGTGGTTACCGAGCGCGCCACGCAGCTTACGGTAGATCATAATACTTTGCGCGCAACAGCTGTTGCCATAGGTCAACGCACCGCTCGCCCGCCCGAGCGAAGCGTGACCATATTTTTATTGGGACAACCAAACATAGCAAGCTCATAACTTTGTGGTTTTTCATGATATCTTTTTGAAATTTTGCACATACATTATTTACTTAAAAATATTTTAAACGTGTTTCGGATTTCGCAAATAAACCAAAAATAATATTGTAAATGTGGAGAAAAACCAAAGAAACAATGGATGGAATGTGCGAATGGTGATTAGAAAGGGATCGTGATTACCAACATGACGACTTATAGAGAAACTAGCTTTCCGCCCGCGGCTACGCCCGCGTGGAGTTCGGTTATATCGCGCTTTTTAGATTTCCCTCGGGAACATCAAATTTTTCCGGGATAAAAGGTAGCCTATGTTTTTTCTTAGGGTCTAAAGATTGTCTGTGCCAAATTTCATCAAAATCAGTGGAGAGTTTTAAGCGGGAAAGCGTAACAGACAGACAGACAGACAGAGTTACTTTCGCATTTGTAATATTAGTATGAATTGGAAGATAGATACATGTTGCGCAGATTACGAATAAATTAGGATAAGGGCAGCCTTAAGCTTATTGTTATGACCAAAGTGCAACTTCGAACCCCTGAAAGCATCCAGGGTAATCTAGACTTTAGCATAATAAAAAAGTTGACGACAAATAATTGCCTGCCCTACAATTACTTTTTCCGGTTCTGGCTGTTTGTGTATGTGAGTTTATATGTTTGTAAACACACCCACGATACAGGAGAAATTCCTAATGTCGGGTAAAGTTAAAAAATGTACATATATGTACTTACTAGCTGTGCCCCGCGGTTTCACCCACGTAAGCTTCGAACCAAAACAGCTCAGTTGATATAAAATAAGCGCCTGTTAAAATAATTTTTATAACAAGTTAAACATTTTTTGTTCCTGCTCTGCTCCTATTGGTCATAGCGGGATGTTTTATAGCCTATGTCCTTTTTCAGGCTCTAGACTATCTGTGTACCAAATTTCATCACAATCGGTTCAGTAGTTTTGACGTGAAAGCCGGACAGTCAGACAGAGATACTTTTGCATTTATAATATTAGTATGGATTATTTGTACTCCGGCTATTTGCATTCATTTTCCAAAAATAAATGCGAATACAAATAATAAATGTGACAATATGCACATTACAAACCTTTTTACGCAAACTTGACAGCCAGGAAAGAAAATTTAACAAAGGTAGACAAATGTTTAGAATGTGACCTTTAAATAAAGATCAAGTAGAAACTTTAAGCTGCCCCAACACTCGGCAAGCAAAGGTACCGTGTAGCATTCGAACATGTTACTCGAGTCATCGTGACGTCACAATATCGTGATCCTAAAGAGTCAAATCATATGAAAATTCACCTTTCAAAAAATTACAAGTGTTACAAACCATTGTTGGGCGATCGACTAGAGAAAGTCGATTGGTTACGTAACATTATAACTTAAAGACTTCAGTCATGAGCATGACTTATGAGTCTGATTCAAATACCTATACTTGTGCTAAGCTCGATAAAGAATACAGGTAAACAAACCAATTTAGGGTTATCACAACTCACTTTTAAAAAAATATCGTATTATTTACATGGTTAATGACTTTTACATGCTAGCTAATTATTAACAATTCCATGTTTGCTATTTCGAAAAACCATTAAAAATTCCAGGATATGTATCCCGAGGCCATCGATGTTATCATAAAAGACCATTATATGGACGATTGTCTTCACTCGTGTGAGGATGAAAATCAGACGATAGGTGCCAACCCGCCGCACACACACCAACGCGAAGGACGCTCGCCCGCCATCTGTTTAGTAAAATCGTGGTGGAAACCACGATTTTACTAAACAGATGGCGGTTTCACCCCCGGCTTCCTAACACACCAGCGACCTACAGTCAATACAATTTTGAGTATTTTAACTACTTTTCAAATCAACTTCATAACAAATCTATACTATAATATACAGTATGTTAAATAACAGAGGGCGTTCCCTTAAACTCGTTAATATATATCATTAATAGATTAAAATAAAAATATCAGCATAGAAAAATAAGCATAAAAAAATCCGAATAAAAAAAAAATTTAATTGGAAATAAATTTGAAACCTCCTGTTTTAAATCAAAATAGTAGTCGTCATGTATAAATAAATTGCGACGTTGCCGTCTTTCAAGTTCGCGTGTACAGTGTGTTTCTTTTACATGTCAATTTAAAAATTTTATTGAATATTTTCATATTGGAAAAAATTTTTAAACATTTTGTTTTCGAATGGAAATATTTTTTTTAGCATGTATGTATGCTATACTATTTCGGGTTAACGGGAACGCCCTCTGTTAGTTAACATACTGTATAAAGCTGAAGAGTTTGTTTGTTTGTCTGAACGCGCTTATCTCAGGAACTACGGGGTCCGATTTGAAAAAAATATTTTTGCGTTGGATAGCCCATTAATCTAGGAATGCTTTAGACTATGTAACATCATGCTTCGACCAATAAGAGCGGACCACATAAAAAAAAAATATCGAAACTTACGCGAGTGAAACCGCAGGGCGCAGCTAGTGCATTATAATACTTTCAAGTATGGACTACGTATAATATACAATGTACCAAAAATTTAACCTATTTGGAAATTAGCTTACATGTGTAGGTATCATATTTCATTCAAATCGGTTAAGAGTTCTATGAAAATCATTAATATAATTAGTAGGATTATAACTTGTGTGAAAATCATCTAAGTAGAAAAGGTTGTTAACATCTCCCTTTTAGGTGTAAAGAAGTCGTTGCCTAGCAACGGTTTGTTTACCTCTACTCTTTATCGAATTTGGCCCAAGTATAGTAATAGTTTTAGAATACATATGTCTTGATAGCACACCAGCGGATCTAATATGTTACAATCTCACCAATTAATCAATCACCAAACCATCAATCCCTGGCATCGGGTGGGATGACAGCTTACTTCAAACCAAAGACCAAACGTTCAGCAGTCATGCGTCATTCCGTCTACTAATCTAACGAAGCAGTTGAAAGGCGATTCCTTATGATGATCCGATGGTTATGTAATGTCATAACTTTAAGGCTACTTATGAACGACTATATTCATAAATATGAGTTTTGGATTACTACGTGGTAATTACTATTTCGTTGTTATTGTTACTTAATGTTATGCAGGTATCATTGTGTAAGAGGAAAATAAGTTCAGTCAATGTCAGTCTTGTGTAAACTGGTTTTATTTCTTAACCACTAAAGCTGCCTTTTGCTCGCATTAGTTTTTTCTAAGAAGCTACAAGAGGAATGCTTATTAGCTACAATTTTATATCTTTGTGTAGTGTTATAGTTACTTAAGCGGTCAAACTTTGAGGTCAGCTATACAAATTTCCAAGCTAAGACTAACATAACAAAATTATACCAAATCTGAACTGAAACTAACAAAGTAACATCGGGATCCTACTTATTACTAAAACTCCGCTGTCTGTTTGTGTCACCAGGCTGTATCTCAAGAACCCTAGTAGCTAGACAGTTAAAATTTTCACTCATTATGTACATATTTCCAATACCGCGTAAATTAAGTAAATGGTAATTTATTCAAAGGAGTTTTTGGCGGGAAGCCAAGATGAGTGCCACGCTCGTTTTTCATTGGACTTTTAAATTATTTATAGTGTCGTTTACTAAATAAAAACGCGGGATTTATGTAGTAAAAAGTGCATTCAGTGAATAATTCATAAAGAACAGTGAAATATTGTAGCATAGTGGCCACATCATGGCTTTGAACCAAATCTTCCTCCGTGTTCGGTCCGCGCGGCTGTCTTTTTCGACATGAATAATTCATTACGTGACATTGGCCAAATGCACAAACCGTGCGAAGCCATAAGAGAAAGAAAGAAGAACTTTTGAAGATTTTTATTTTACTTGACATTGGCACAAAGTCATAACTAGTGCCACACTACAAAAAAAAAAAATCAAATTAGACTGAGAATCAGCACTTTTTGAACGTAAATATTACATAAGACAGTCCCCCCAAACCCCCCCGTCGCCACTTCCTAGAGCTTTCCCTGGGAAGAAGAAGTGGCGGAACAAACTCCCCAGCAGCACAGCTGTCTGTTCATTTAAAAAAAAACACAAATGACTTTATACATTACTATGTATAGTAATAAACACAAGAAAACACAACAACAATGAAATTATTTGCCACTAGCTTTCCGCTCGCGCCTTCGCCCGCGTGGAATTCGGTTATATCGCGCTTTTTAGATTTCCCTCGGGAATACATATTTTTCAATAAAAGGTAGCCTATGTACTTTCTGAGGGTCTAAAGACTGTCTGTGCCAAATTTCATCAAAATCAGTTGACGAGTTTAAGCGGGAAAGCGTAACAGACAGACAGACTGACAGAGTTACTTTCGCATTTATAATATTAGTATGGATAATATGCCAGCTAGCCACCCAAACCCAAAACCGCTATAACAATAAATCCTAAAAAACAGAATAAATTAATATTTAAGACTGGTCTCATATAACAGACGTTATTTCTGACGAAAGCTCTTCTCTTTTCTCTCTTTTTTCTTACCCTTCGAACGAACTCTTCTTGCGCGAGTCCGACTCGCACTTGGCCACAATTTTACAATCAATCTAATACATTGACCTTTGAAGTAATTGTTAAGCCTTCAACGGATTTTTTTTGCCCTCACGATCGGTATTTCCCTGTGCTTAGTGATAAGTAGAAGTTACTGTTAAAAACGGTGTGTGAAAAAACGGTAGATCGGAACAAAAAGACTGACTCCCGTTAATCACATGAAACTGTGCTATTTTTACATCCAGAACTCCTTATTATAGTCATAAAGAACTGTGATTTAAACGAATATAATGCGAAAGAAGGCTGTTTCCTTCAAAACACTGAAGTTGGTTATTACCTAGTGCATTGAAATCAAAAGACCTATATAGGTTTCGTGAACAACCAGTGCTATTTTCACTCATACTAGAGTAAATCTATCAACGATATTTTTTCACGCAGGTTTGTTCTATGTTACAGGTTTGATATACGCAATTAAGAGGAAAGGAAGAAAGAAAATACATTTATTCAGCACGGATTATAGACACACAATACATTTAAAATAACCATACATCAGGCACCAACAAGTAATAATGAAAAATATTCAAGGCTAGAGTGAATAGGCTCTTAATGCGCTAGTGCGCTTCACCATCAACGACATTGAAAGAATTAAATTCTAGAATATTTAAATTGCATAAGTGGTTGAATGAATATAATTTCTATAGTATTAAGAACTATTTAGAACACTAACGTTGACAACATGCACACGCAACGCTTGTACTTGCTTGTGCTAAACAATTTTGAATGCTTTATTTTTAAGCTAAACGTGAGTGATCTCATTTTTGTATGTAAGCCCTTTTATACCGTGAAATATATTATTATTATTAACGATTGCGTCACTGCTTACCATCAGGCGGGATTGCGGTCAAGCGCTAGTATATAATTTATATATATATATATATAAAAAATAGACAGTTAAAAATCTCGATGTAAAAAATATCAGCAAAGTGCGCCTTGCGGCTGTACCAAAAAGGTCTAGTTCAGCAAAAATGCCAGACAACTAGTGCCTGACCCTGGTTTTCAACTGAACCTGATATGAGGTTCTGGAGTCCTTCAACTAGACCATTGTGCGTGGACCATGGTGGCTGTTGGTGGTTTTTCTAAAGTCAGCTATTTCCAGCCCACCTCTCTCCAGAAGCCTATTAAGTCTCCCAGCTTGTTAAGAACACCCGTGTAAGATCTTGGTGTCCCGAAGGTTTCACACGCAGGGTGGTTTTGGTAAAAGAGATATTATCACAAAAAATTTACTAACAATTGACATACTTAGTTGATACAGCGGGCACAGCTACTTCAATATACATTCTATAGACCTCAAGTTGAAGTTAAAAATGTAGCCGATTACTTAATACTGCCCACGTCATCAGCAACAATTTGCGAAAGTTGAGATGATGAAATTAGCGTATACAATATGTAAAGAAAACCCTGTCCGACCCATAAGGATAACAAAGGTTAGGTAAACACTTGACCAAATGTAATATAAAATTTTACATAATCATCATAGTAACAATACTAATGAATTTTGAAATAATCATTTTTTCCCGGGAATTAATTCTAATTTACCCGAAATTTGGTAATTTTTTAAAAAAGTGACAACACCGGTATTATTATGAGCGAATAGCGACACGACGACGTCACAGGTGCCGCGTGCCCAGCCCCCCGCCGCCCGCGGAAGGGTTGCATACCGCACATGTATTAAGTTACCTCTTTTTGCGAAATAATAATTATTTTTTTAGGGGGATTTTTTTTTAAGTTTAGTCCGGCTTTGTATCCATTAGTAGAATCGATCGATACCTAACAATCAATCGATACCTAACAATACCTTCAGGGATCGGACAGGGTTTTCTTTACATATTGTATAGTAAGTCTGCTATGCTCAGAATTATCTTGTTCAAAGAGATTGGAAGACAGGCCAGCAGGGTGGCTTTGTAACCATGTCACCGTAAACACTTGCATAAAGAACGTAATGCGTGTGATCTGTTATTGGAATAACCAGTTTAATTTGAATTGATGATGTCTAGTGAAGCCGTGCGGAGGACGGGTCTGAGCAGTTGTGTTGCGATCTGTGCCGGATACGATGCGCCAAATGTTGTTGTGTCGGGAGATTGGTCGTGGAGGGTCTCCAGATCAATCTCCCTCTGGCGCAACGTCCCTGGTCGTGTTGTTGGGTTTAATATTGCATCACCTCGCTCAACTGCCGTCTTCCTTCCTATTCACTCAGTTTTTTTGAGTGAATAGGTCATTAATAAACTAGCGCGCTTTACCATCAACTTGCATCACTGCTTACCATCAGGCGGGATTGCAGATTGGATCATAGTAGAATATAGTGGTAACATTACAAATCCAATCATTTAGACAGTCACACAGTCGTTTGACTGCACGGTTAGCGCAGTGGTTAAGCTATTGACTGCTGCGTTGCAGGTCGCGGGTTCGATTCCCGCACGGAACATATATTTGTATGACCTACAAGTAGTTGTTCCGGGTCTAGATCTTTGTGTATGTGCGTTTAAATCTTTGTAAACGCACCCACCATACAGGAGAAATTCCTAGTGTAGGGCAAAGTTAAAAAAAAAATATGATACCTATAAATGAGTTTGGGTTAGATGAAAAAAGTTTAGTATCAGGTATCCTATGTCTTAACTTGTCTAAGGATTCTAGTTTAAAGAGTAATGACCGCATTATGTCTAGATGTTGCTAAACAAACAGGATTTCCTCTACTTAAACATGTTCGAAAAGCTACACGAAATAATTTTTAGCCTTAAAAGGAATTTTTAAATACCGTTATCGATAAAATTATGGAAATTCTATTAATTGAATAATTCATTTAATAAATAATAAATAAAATTAATGTTTGTTCTTTCTGCTTTTTCAAACCATTTATCATTTACAACATTTACAACATTTCAGATTGAGATGAAATTTTGGTAGACTGTTCTGGGGACGCCCGTGAGAGTTCCTACGTGCCATTGTAGTCGGGGTTGATAATCTATAAAGTAAAAATGTGTCTAAATAACTCCTTTTTACTAAATGCATTTGAAATAACGGACGATTGTTCTACAGTTACGAAAAGAGACACAAAATTAGCTTAGAATCTTAAAAAAAGAACTGCTACAAAGACCTCAACAATTATCCTCACCAATTGCCTAAATAATCATGTCAGTTTTTCAATAACCTACACGACACAAATCAGTCCTTTGTCATATCTGTCACGCGTCTCTGTCCAATAGAATAGGCGTGACCAAACTGTCATTACACTCGGATTTGTCACGCTACTGGGAACGTTTACAAATTAGAAGTATTTGTTTAGAGTTAAGGCATTGTTTGGTAAATGTTTTGAACTGTTGTTAATTAGCGTGGGAAAATATACTGTGTGAGCGATTAGTTAAAACGTCTCCCTGGGAGAGAACGACCTGCCAACTGTTTTTGGAACAGCAAGGAAATTACGTAACACACTATCAGTAGCAATGGGTTTCATTTTGTCAGTTCAACATCATTCATTGCGTTGTCTATGTTTGGGAAAATACATTTTTAGAACATGCGGAGCAATGAATTGGCAATAAGTCTCACAATTATTACAATCGATAGTTATAGCCTGTTTCGTAATTAGGCTGCTAGTTTCAAAGAAATTGAGTACCTCGGTTTTGATTACTTGAGTTACACCATTTCTTTAGGCTCCTTAGGTAATCCTCCTTTTCGAGGTAATCCTTTAAGCTTTCAGTGATGCATCGAAGTGAGGTATCCTGCGGCATGTGCATGCTTATAGCATGCATCATCATCATCATCACAGCATTAATCCCAGTCGCATCCAAAGCCTTTTCAGCTTTGAAGTCTGGGGTCCGCTTTACCAGTCCAACTGCTGAAATGGCTAAACTTCGACATTTTCCGTGAAGCGACTGCCGTCTGACCTCCACAACCCGAAGGCGACATCGAAGCATTGCTTATAGCATGCATTTACATTAAATACATCGAAGTAGCGAGATAAATCGTCATCGCAAGGTATCATAGCGAGGCATCCTCGGTGTGTAATTTTAACGATTTTCGTTACCGACGACGATTCAATAATCTCTTTTTTTTTTTGCGGATGTGAAATCATCAAATGACTTGTCCCGCTCTGGTCAGACTTTTACTGTCATAGACCCACCCACACGGTATTTCTTTCGAACAACCCTGACCCAGGAGGCATCAGTCCTCGTGGACCCCGTCACGATGTGCTGACATCCCTTTGAGGAGCGCGTGGAATGCAAGTGTAATTGCCCTTACAGTTGTCAGTTAGATATAATTTCAGTATCTAACTTGACCGAAAACTTGTTTCTTTAAGTAAAGAGATGAAAATAATTCTCATATTATTAATTTCTCTTGATTTCTTCTGTCTTTCTTACGTTTTGTAATTCTGACATCATAAACAATTTATTAGCCTTACCATTAGATACCTCCCCAAGATTAAAACTATTTATTGTTTACCTACTAAAGTTTATTATTAAAACTAACATCTTATTTAAACACGAACATCTCATATTTAACGAGGCAGCAAATAATTTTGCTTGTTCACACAATCGCTGGGTTATCGTAAAACCGCAGTTATAATCGTAAAATACTCGTAAATATTACGTGATTAGGTAACCGTTTGAATAGAAATAATATTGTTTGTAACACTTAGCTATTCTTATGTCAAATATCCAGCACTCTGAGACGTGCAGAACACACTTTCAAGCAAGATCTTAAACTGAACTTCTTTTCTGATTTACCTTTTGAAGGATATTATTGCCAATCTACCGCTTCAATGTTCGAAAAAATCGTCTATTCAACAATGTACGCAATGAAAATGGCTGGAATGTCAAAATGTAAGCGATTAAATGACATAAAATTTATTAGACATTCACATTAATATTTTAACAATTATTACTGTATTATTTGTTAAAATTTAAACAAAGTATGTTTTCATTTAAGTATTCTTTTTTTTTTTATTAATTTATTGTGTCCATCTTCGAGCCGATGAACTGCCATATTATGTACGCCATTATTGTCGCATGCATCAGACCAAAAACTAAATAGTCTAAGTTATTTTCAATGCTAAATATTTGCGATGTTTGACTTTTTAAATAAGTAAAATAAGTAATTTTGTGTTTGATAACCCAATTCTAGAGAAAGGCTAATTATTATTTACATTAGGAGTTTCAAAAGTCGAGCATAAACAAAATAGTTCAGAAAGAACACTGACTAAAACTAAGCAAAAGAGCGGTCAAGCGATGCGATTCGATGCGACGGGGTACAATTCACGTAGCCGAAATCGCGGGCAGAAAACCTAGTATATATTAAATTGGTACAAAAAACGTTACATACCTAAGAATCAAGTTACCACGGAGATTCCAGTGTTTGCGATTCATGATGATTTTCACACATGTTAAAGTTATGGTCACCGAGAATGACTAATAATAAGTTAAAACCGGTTGTGTATACTGGAAACGTACATATTTTATTTTAATTATTTACGCTGCTGTATCCAATTACGATAATTAAGAAAATCATACAGATCTTGTTCTTAACGACTTCCATTTCCGCATGTACTGTTTTGAACAAATGCGTGTGGGCAAGAATAAGGTACAGACGACAGCACATCAAGGTACTATAATCTGTCTAATTTATTTATTAGATTTTCAATTTTATCGCCAAAGAATTAAGGCTAAAGGGTGGACTCTAGTGGTGCTTTCTCTATACAAACGTATTCCTCTGTTTTCTTCGCGGATAACGCTTTTAGAGCAATTTTTTCTACAACTTTACACCGTGATTATACGTGCCCCTATCATTTGATGTTTTTCGAAACTTAATTAATAAATGAAATATGATACTTCAAAATCCCGAAAAATAAGCTATTTCTACCGCGATGTTCAGACGACTATTAGACCAACGTGATAAATTTTGGCAAAAAAGAAAATAATTGAAGCATAGGTATACTTTTGCTCTAAACTTTGATATAAAAATTATTGAGATCAGTCGTGTTTTGAAAAAGAAAACAGCGGAATAGGAAACGTCTTTTGGTCAACTTTTTTGTAGGTAAAATCAGCCTGAGCTGCAACTGTCCTTTTCGCACTTACCGAGAGAGGTTGGAAACAGAGCGACGGCAATAGTTTCTTCAAATACCTATTTTCCTAATTCCTCGGCACTACAGTCCCCTCTTAAGGTTGATTGGGAGTATTTAACAGTTTTGGGTAGCTTGACCTGCTGTAGGCCGTACGTTAAACTGAGTAACTTTTAGTTTACTTACATTAAAGACAACATAACATCAAGCCTATGATATCGTGTAGGCCTACGGGCGATAATAATCCGGGAAGCATACTCGTCTTCCTGAACGCATTGTTCTTTTGACAGGAGAGTACTGAACACATGAACCTGTCATCCTGTAGTGGTGATTGGGGGGAAACGGGAGGTTTGGTGTCATATTTTGATGGGCAAATATCGTCTGACAATATATAGGCTGGCTTTAGGCGATCTATGCTTATTGTCGTCGGTTTACCCTTGAAGCATATGGTGAGTTTAGCACGGTCTCTTTTTAAAGCTTGATGTGAACCTGTGTATGCAGGTTGAAGTGCAAAACGTAACGTAACGTAGTATTTCTTCCCTTAGGAATAGAATAGAACTTAGTTGGAGTGAGTTGTTATTACAATAAATGCTAAAAGATTAACACCATTGAAAGCTCACTCTTAGCTCACTTCACACGACTTTTCACTGTGATTTTTTTACAGAATCAATCAGCTGCTCTAATCGGTGAATTTGGTACCAAGTTACCTACTAAACACCTAGATACAAGTACATAACGTATCATCTTTGTGAATTATTCATACAAAATACTACGAAGTTTGTTAATATAGGTGGTCTGTAATTATCACCTTCAAGTCACCTATGTCACCATATATGTACATAAAAGCTTAACGTTTACGTAAAACAAATTCACACGAAAAGGTTTTCTGTTCCACTGCAAATAATGGAAGATATTTAAATAATTTATGTTTTAGGGATCCCTTCATCAGTTCCCAAAGACTGCCAATGAAATCCTATTTTTAAACTGTATTGCGGCGTGTGCTTGTTCGTTTGTCCGACTGTCATAAAGCTGTATCTGTATTACTGTAATGCCAGATGATTATTTAACAAAACACTAGCTACTATATTCTCTACTAGCGGCCGCCAGCGACTTCGTTCGCGTGGTTTAGTTATGCTGCGCTCCTATTGGTCGCAGCGTGATGTTATATAGCCTAAAGCCTTCCTGGATTAATGGGCTATCCAACGCAAAAAGAATTTTTCAAATCGGACCCGTAGTTCCTGAGATTAGCGCGCACAAACAAACAAACAAACTCTTCAGCTTTATATATTAGTATAGATAAAATAGAAAATAAAACGCAATTTCCCTTACCTACAAAATCGTCAAAAATATTGGAATTTATTCTCTCTCTAGAACTCTACGTTCGTCAGTCCGACTCGCACTTGGCGGGTTTTTTTATGTGTTTAAGTAATTATCGTTAGTGAACTTAAGGGGAAATCCTGATGACTATGGATGTATGTGGGGTTAAGCTGATCATATTGTACCGGATGCAAAATACCGGTGTTCATTAGATATTATACGTTTACGATGCACTTGTAAATTCCAAATATTTATTTTGTAGAGAACACTGTCACAAGGGTGTTTTAAGTGATTCTAGCGAACACATGCAAAATTATCAATTAAAATCAAGATTGAAAGAAAAATTTAGAGAAGATATTCAATTAATATAATAATAGTTATATTAGAAAAAAAAACTACCAAATAATTATTTACTTATTTCAATGTCAGTCTTACAATTATTACAATCCTTATCAATATTATAAATCGGAAAGTGTGTTTGTGTGTTTATTCCGTTTTCACGCCGTAACTACAGAACCGATTGCTTTAAAATTTTGCAGAAGTAAAGTTAGAAGTCCGGATTAAATAATAAGGTTTTTATCCCGGAAAAATTTGATGTTCCCGAGGGAAAACAAAAACATTGTTACAAAAATACCGAATTCCAGGCGGGCGAAACCGCGGGCGGAAAGCTAGTATGTACATTGTAAATTAATTATTTAAAGATATATGAACATGTAAGTTTTAGTATTGAGGTGTCCTCCCTGTATAAACTAAGTTGATAAATAGAATTGAGTTGTTTGTAGAACAAAATACCTTCGTGTTTTGTACACAAGACTCGACTCAACCCTGGTCTTAATTGACGATGGTTACATAAATTTTTCACTTGAATAGGTACTTTTCCTTTATTGGGTAAATACCCACATACTATTTATTCATTAAATAATGACACACTGTTCCGTTAAAGTTAACTCTTAAACCATTATAAGCCGTAAACAAAGTGTTGAGGGCCACTTCCCTAGTTAAATAATTTTTTTTAGTATATATAAACTAACCTCCTCCTTCCTCCTCTCCTCTCTTCCCGTCACTTAAAAAAAAAATCTTAGTAGCTGTAATTATCACGATAGAAATGTAAAGATTAGCCAAGTAACTTTTATATAATATGTACTTATTTCGATCTCGTCCTAATTTTCTCTCATAGATTTTCGCCTACATCGCGTCGTGGGCGCTACTAAGAACACAATTACTCCTACAAGCACAAAAAATCCGGAACAACACATAATTGTTTAATCACTACACAAAATGATTCCCCTGACTTTTCCCAATTTATTTATGATAGGCGCAACACTCTTTTATTCTCTAAGACTGGTCACAGTAGTGACCCCTTTTCAATACCTATAATATGTTATCTATTAGGTTTCACTCACCTAAGATTCTTCACCATCCTATTCTCGCTGGGTAGGTCAAGAAAGTCCAGCAGGAATCGCAGTCTCTCCAAGATCTCCCTGGTCTCCATGCCGAAGATCCAGCCGAAGTACATCATCGTCTCCTTGATGGTGAACTCGGCGTACAAAGCGATCTCTTGAGGCATGTAGCCTACGCGCTTGCCGGGGACTCCAGAACCTGGTGGAAAAAGAGAAGAAGAGGGTGTTAGAGAAAATAATTATGCAAACGAACACTCTTATTCAAATCTCAGTTATTCAAATTTTGTAGTTCCAAAACTTCGCCATTACGTCGGCGCTATCGATAGCATAGGTCTCGGCTGCATGTTTTTAGGCACAGATTGCAGGACATAAGGTGGAGCTGAATTTGTGACACATCGCCACATCCATACCTTGCTACTGTTCCACATAAAGGTAATAAGCCTAGACAAGTACCAATCACTTTCAAATCGTTTTGTATTTCTATACATCTACAACGACTCTCAACACCCAACAAGATTACCTTAGCATTTCGATAGCTCAAGTAAATGCTATTCATTTTTGACGTTCCTATCTTCGTTATCACTTCAAACTTGGAAATTAATTACTACTTTCTTTTTAACCAATATTGTTCCTCCGCAGAGCAAACTAGGTCCTCGATTTCTTCTTTCCACTACTCTTTGTGATTTGATCCTTTCTGTCTAGAAGCGACCAGCTTGTCATTGAATTTGAAATTATGTGGTTGCTATATATTTTTTGCTTTTAAAACCCGCGGTTGCTTGCTGATCTTACGCCATTGTAATAAGGTGGGTTTTAGAATGATAATTTTCATAGGCTGGACAGTCAGTTTCTTCATTGGTTTGAGGAAAAGATGGTATTACAGTATGTGGAGGAAGGCGACAATTGTGCAGGCAGCAGCTGTGACTTATTTCTCAATGGTTAGGATGTCGGTGTTTGCTTTGAGTTTGGACGTCATGGTATGCGCTTGCGCATGTCCAAGGGTGACGGAAGGATAAAGCACGTTAGTATATGTAAATTTACACAAGTTGATGTTAATTAAGGCGTAGTCTTTAAAAAAGAGCTTTGGGCCTTGAAATCGCTACTGTCGACTCAGATATAAACGAATGAGTGTAAACGAAGCTAAGAAGTATGTATGGTTCAAAATTCGCTCCGTAGTTTCTACCAGCCCCCACGGGAACAAGTCGCATGTATGACTAACAAAATATTGAGAATTACTAAAATACCTTCGCCTAATACATACAATGATGATCAATATTTCATTGAACTAGCAGTTCAGAGAACGGTGTTGCCAAACGTGATAATTCCTTATTCATACATGGAAAATAACTAAACTGAACTAGCCTTTTTTTCGATACAATACGCGAATTTTAGCTTACTTTTAAACCATGGTGGCACAAACATATGATTTAGAAGCAAACCGTTTATTTACTTCAACAACAAAGTGTAGGTTTTTCCCAAAATTTCACGGTGTTAGCGCCTATGTATAATGAATCCGATAAACCAAACGACCACGAAATCCGACGGTTTGTAAAAAACCTTAAAACATTTGCGTTGGGTGAGTTTTTGCGGCATATCTATGTTTATTTTTTGCTCTTTATTAAAGACGTCAATAGAATCTATAAATACAGTTAATTATTAACTGATTTGTATCAATATTGAGAACTCTGAACTTGATTTCTCAGTATCTATAGATTACAATTAAATATATTTGAATAGATCTTACCACCACCTTAGGAATATTCCAAAAAGTATTTTTTGCTTTTAAAACCCGCGGTTGTTTTGCTTATATGTAAGATAATGTCGTAGATTAATCGTTAGAATACGTTACGCAATAACAACATAGTTACAAATTACATAAGAATTGCAATTCTTACGATGTGTAGTATTAGATATTATGATATATAATATATGCGATTAACATTACGGTATATATATTATAATATCTTTTATCTAATCATTTCTAATCTCAGACATAATCTTCGGTCTAACTTCGGTAATTATTATTTCTCCTAAAGCATCTTGCTAATCTAAAAATGTTTGCGGGAACAGACATCTGTGCCATTGGGGAGTTTATTGCGTCCCTTCTTCCCAGCGAAAGCATGAGGAAGTGGTGAAGGGCAGACGTTTTGTGGGCCTTTTTTATATTATTTTGTGCTACGCACTTCCTCTTTATGCTCTTTACACCGATGTTTCTTGAATTTGTTAGTTAATTGTTTGTGCCAAATTCGTTCATCTCTGGACATGGGCCTGCATGATGCTATACTCGCGGCCAGGGATCGTAACAGATGGCGAACTATCGTAAAGGAGAAGATAATTCCACAGGGACACCGCGACCCTCAGTAATGAGGAGAACGACTTGAGGAGGAGGAGTTACTTGTGCAGGTCTAGGTCTTACCTTTGGTGCCAGGCTTTCCCCCCAGTACCCATATCTCTCCGCTGTTTAGTTTCCGCCTGCCCACGATACAGGACAGCAGCGTCGTCTTGCCGCACCCTGACGCTCCGAGTAGACCGTATCTGCCAACAAAGAAAATTCTTTAGTGAATGTGGTCTGATTTTAATGATCTTATGGTGGTCGTGGTCCATTCTAATGTGCAGACAGAGATTACCACCTGTCTTATAATGTTTTCATGTTTCTGTTGTGTCCACAGCAGTCCCAATTAATCAATAGCTCTAGCTATCAATAGCATATACCATGCAGAGTGGGGATGAATCTTTTACGAGCATAAACATGCTATTTGTCAACAATGTTTACTGTAGAATTTGATAAGGAAATACGAAATGTTAAAAAAATGAATAATCTATATCTACTAAAATACATTTAAAGCTGAGTTTGTTTGTCGAACTACTGGTCCGATTTGAATAATTCTTTTTGCTTTGGTAGCCAATTAATCCAAAAAGGCTTTAGGCAATATATCATCACGATGCGACCAATAGAAGTGGAGCATATAAAAAAAAACAACAATTAATCCCTCTCCAAATAAATTAATAGTATTTAATTTGGAACAAAATTGTCCTTGACATCACTTAATTTCGATTAACATCTTATAAGATACTACAATTTTAAAATAACTCTTGGGGTTAAAATAAAATGTTCAAATAACTGACGTCACGCTAACGAAGTCAAGGGCCGCCGCTAGTATTTAATAAAAGTCACTGACATTGTTCTAGATCAACTACGACATTCAATTTCACCCGCAAACAATTTAATCTCAAGTCATCACATCACCATTTCCTAAAACCGTCCGAGATCGCAACGTAACGGTCGGACGCGCTTGCGTATGCAACAACACACGAGGACGAAACATTGCGAAACAACGCCATTTACATTCTATTTCGTACCAGACCATCTAACATATGCAGTTTTTATCATTCTTATTTAGTTGAAGGAAGGTTGATTTTTCTTTGTCAATTGTCGTCGGATGGACATTAGTTTCTTCATTGTAAAAAATACAACATAAAAAATCTTACGCCATTGTAATAAGGTGGGTTTTAGAATGATAATTTTCATAGGCTGGACAGTCAGTTTCTTCATTGGTTTGAGGAAAAGATGGTATTACAGTATGTGGAGGAAGGCGACAATTGTGCAGGCAGCAGCTGTGACTTATTTCTCAATGGTTAGGATGTCGGTGTTTGCTTTGAGTTTGGACGTCATGGTATGCGCTTGCGCATGTCCAAGGGTGACGGAAGGATAAAGGACGTTAGTATATGTAAATTTACACAGGTTGATGCTAATTAAGGCGTAGTCTTTAAAAAAGAGCTTTGGGCCTTGAAATCGCTACTGTCGACTCAGATATAAACGAATGAGTGTAAACGAAGCTAAGAAGTATGTATGGTTCAAAATTCGCTCCGTAGTTTCTACTAGGGTTGTAACGGAGCTTCGCCTCCGCTTCCGTTACTGCGGAAGTTCCGCAAGAAATCGTATCTTCGCTTTCGCCTCCGCCTCCGCACAATTTTTAGCGGAGTTATAACGGAGGTTTATTTACGTATTTATGCAATAAATAAATAGTCCGGCCGCGTTTGAGCGCGAAATGGTCAAGAATCAACTAGTGCGAGGTGGGAATGCGGCAAGCACAATTTGTTTCTCCGTAATTTTCATTACAAGAAGATAATATTTTTTTTTACCAAGTATACTACTATTAATGTACGTATTTAAAATAAAAAAATTGTTTTAATTAACCATAAATTTCAATTTTATCTATATGTACTTTCACCTCCGCCTCCGCCTCCGTTAACCTCCGCATCCGCGGAGGTGAGACTCGTCGCCTCCGCATCCGCCTCCGCCTCCGCTAACAAGCCTCCGTTACAACCCTAGTTTCTACCAGCCCCCACGGGAACAAGTCGCATGTATGACTAACAAAATATTGTGAATTACTAAAATACCTTCGCCTAATACATACAATGATGATCAATATTTCATTTAACTAGCAGTTCAGAGAACGGTGTTGCCAAACGTGATAATTCGTTATTCATACATGGAAAATAACTAAACTGAACTAGCCTTTTTTTCGATACAATACGCGAATTTTAGCTTACTTTTAAACCATGGTGGCACAAACATATGATTTAGAAGCAAACCGTTTATTTACTTCAACAACATAGTGTAGGTATTTCCCAAAATGTCACGGTGTTAGCGCCTATGTATAATGAATCCGATAAACCAAACGACCACGAAATTCGACGGTTTGTAAAAAACCTTAAAACATTTGCGTTGGGTGAGTTTTTGCGGCATATCTATGTTTATTTTTTGCTCTTTATTAAAGACGTCAATAGAATCTATAAATACAGTTAATTATTAACTGATTTGTATCAATATTGAGAACTCTGAACTTGATTTCTCAGTATCTATAGATTACAATTAAATATATTTGAATAGATCTTACCACCACCTTAGGAATATTCCAAAAAGAATTTCCTCTCTCCTTTCTCACTTTGATTGTGATTGTATTTTATTAACTCCTGTTTCATTTTTATTACCTTTTTATCGTTCCACTGCTGGGCACAGGTCTCCTCTCATACGGAGAAGGATTAAGCGTAATCACTACGTTTGCTCAATGCGGGTTGGCGATTTCAGACTTTAAGTCCAGGTTTTCTCAAGATGTTTTCCTTTACTTTTAATCAGTTATTGGAGTCCAAGATATATTTAGAAAGAGATAATATTTATTTATTTTAGTATAATATACTTTATGGTGTATTAATTGCATTATACAAATGGTACACTACAGACTACATAGAGTATTTCGCTCTCCTTCTCCTTTTTAATCCACCCAAAGTCTGTCTTTAAAAGATCGCTCTCACCGATAAGAACCATTGTTATGGCTTCCTTACGACATATAGGTACTTCTAACCTCATATCAGGTTCCAAAAGGTCGGTGAAAACTAACGTAAGGCACTAGTTGTCTGTCATTTTTGCTGAACTGGGCCTTTTTGCTACAACCGCGAAGCGCACTTCGCCGCTATTTTTTACGTCGGGGTTTTTACTTTCAACTTGATTTTTTTATTTGTTGCTTTTATTCTAGATGTATTTATGTCTTTAAGTCTGTGCTAAAATGTATTTTCTTTCTATTATAATATTTCGAATACACCTTGTATATGTTTATACTTCAAAACCGTGAATAACGCAGAGTCTTTTGCAGTGAATATGACCTCAAGACGTACGACTTTAAACATACTCCTTCAGCAATTAGGTCTCACTTTGTATGTCGTTCACATATCCCATATTAGGGCCACCATTTTGCCAGTACATAGCCATCAGTTATGTACCGCACATAATGTAATCGTCGCTCTCGTATATGGCGCAGGTATTCTAATTGTTAGATTTGACGTCAGAATGTAAGAACTTCCTGATGAGGTTGGAACTGCGACGTATTGTTACGTAGACAACGTCTGAACAACTTTATATATATGTATTTTATTGTATACCACAAATTATATTAAACACTACAAACTATACAATAGGCGGCCTTATCGTGTCTGAGATCTGTTCCAGGCAACCTTAGAATGGACATTGACTATCCTGGACATAAAATGGGACTGTCGTTGGTGCTTTATATGAAACCTGAATATAGTTTGTTCAGAATAAGCAACTGAATCGTTTCCAATAATTTTTACACCATGTTATATTTTTTCCCAAATATATTCAAAAAATGTTGCAGTGTGGGTACTGAGCGCCCAACACAGTTCACAGCGGATCATAGTGTCGTACGGCGATTATCCACCCTTACGTTGTTGACACAACTACGATGCGGACGAAGCGATTTGGGTTTTGATCTGTACACTCAGCTATCATAAAAGTGTTCTGTACTAAATGTTACTACGACAATCATTATGGTCACTCGTTCGAACTGACGTCGTTTGACGTCAACAGGCATAGTAAGGAGAGCTTACGTCTCTCTATATGCTATTGAGTACTCAAACTAATTGGTCTAATTGATTTAATGTAGTAAAGTCATTGTACTTGGTGATCGCTAGATTGCTTGTAGAATGTATAAGGAAAGTACTTTTTCTTCTTTTATTAGCGTCATCATCACTCTAAAGTATAAATGGCATACAGATCGTTGTTTCGGGTCTAGTTGTGTGTGTATATTTAGTTTTCCACGCACCCACGATATAAGAGTAATTTCTAGTGAAATGAAATGAAATCGTTTATTAAGCAAGTAGGATCACTGATCACTTTTACTCGTCATATTTTTTTAAACTAGATGGAGGCGGCATTTCCTAACTGACTACCTCTGAGAAGAAATAGCCGAAACAAACTCAGGGATCATCGTCTTTTTTCAAGTCCAGACATTAAAAATGAAAATGTTCACAATAAAGTACGTGATTTAAAAAAGAAGTGTTTAAAATGTGATAATTGTAGCATAATTACGCATATTGCTTAATAACAATGCTTAGCAGAGCGAGCGCTTCAGTCCCAAGCTTTTTTGTCTTCTAAATAATCTGTGATTTTATAATACCCCTTTTTGCAAAGTTTGGCCTTTATATAGTTTTTAAATCGTTTAATGGGTAAGTTTCGAATGTCCATGGGAAGCTTGTTGTAAAAGTGTATACATTGACCCATGAACGAGTTGCCTACTCTGTGGAGACGAGTGTGATGTACTATCAGCTGTAGAAGTCCATTCCCACCTTAAAGACTACTGTCGCCTGCGCTAAACCGGCCACGCACACTACCGCATTATTTTTTTTTATCACAGTCTCCGTCTTTCTTTAAAGTAATGCAAAATTTCGTTACTTCATTTGAAGTTAAGTTAGCGGCCGCACTTAACAATGGTGCTATCATAAGCGAGCGATTGTGGGTTCGATCCTTAATAAAGGCAAATCTTTTTGTTGTTTCATATAATTTAAAATTATGATAATTGATTTGTATTTTAAAGTAAAAATGTTTGCAAATAATATTTAAACGAATAGGAAAATTTATTGAATATTTATCCCAAAAAGGTTTTTATTATATGTTTTAGTTTACTATAGAGGTAATATAATAAAAAAATATATAAAAATAAAACAATAAGCATATTATAATGCAATATACTATAAAGTTATACATTATTCGGTATAGATATACTTATACTAACAAATGAAACAAACGTTGAAACGGCAGCATTGTAATATTTTATATAAAAGTAATCCTTGACAAACTTATAATATTGTTATGGTAAAAAATACAAAAAACATTTTTGGTTGTTAGATATGAAAATTATAATATTATACATATATTATGATTAAAGAGGTTATAGCTTAATTATTCATTTTTTTAAAGAAAAGAGGATTGAAGCTTAACCTGAATATTATTGCAATCATAAAATAATCTATACTAATACACAAAATAGTGCTTATTACATTTACAATTTTTTTGCGTGTATAGCATGGTACTAGTGCTGTCATCCTGCAGTGACTTTTTTCGGAGTTTGATGGCATGAGATTATAATCTTCAAGCGTTTTCTTAGTTCAAAAGTAAACGAACTTTTTTCTTATCGAATTCCGAAATTATTGTTTTTATAATTTACCAAAAGTAATTTGTATTGAAATTGCAAAGGGCGACATCTGTTAGCCATTAAGCCAACCGAACATATTACTGTCACTTAGCTAAATTACTTTAGAGATGGTTTAGAGTCCGTTATTAAGATATATAATGGTATATATTTAAAACACTCTGTAGGACACTTCTGCACTGTGATTGTTATAAATAGTTTTATTTTATTTTTTTTGTTTAGCTCGATAAGACTCCACCAGTCGCGGCAGTTTATTTTTAAACCACAAATGCAACCTCCCTTCTTCGCAAGATTTAAAAGTTTATTCAACGGTAAATATTGTCGTTTCGTTTCACTTGTCTCGACAGCTACCTTCGTCCTCCAACCTCTTGACCTTGACCTCCAACGGTTTACAGTATTTCTCTAAAACAATAACAATTTTATTACAGACTTGCAACAAGCGATTAGTTTGCACCTTAACACAAATAATAATAAAAACAACTTACATAAAAGCCGGTTTCATATGATATTTGAGATATATTGCTGCATATGTCTGCATATTGATTAAAAAAGTAAAACTAATAACAAAAACTAGTAACTATATGTTCACCAACTAACAACAGCTAAGTAATATTATTTGAGTTATTGTAGCTAATAATAGTTATTGTAGGTAGCGGAATATTTTTTGTGAAGGAGTGATTCAGATTCTTTCAAGTCTACCGTCATCTTTTTATAATGACTCTAATATAGAAAAAATCTTAAAAGAAAGTATCATCTTTAAGTTGCGGATCGGTATTTTTAGATATTTTTGTTGTCAGCATTCCTAACTCACCAATAAACATTTAAAAAATATTTTGTAAGTTATCAGATTTGAACTCGAACCACCTTGAACGCCTATCAAGACGAAAACCGTTAGGCCATTGAAACACTTACTGTGGACGTTGAAATTAGTAAGTAGTACCTAACAATCATAAGCGGGCAGCAAAGCGTATGAGTGTGTATCAAACTTTATTATAGAAGAAGGTCGTAACTACAACTAGTATTGCTTGGCCATAGTTTTGTGAGATTGCAACTCGTCTTTTGGTCTTGACTGTACAGCAAGATTGTGTTTGTTCCTGGTATTTATATTATGAATATAAATGACAACGTTTGAAAATAAGAATGCTTTTATTTTGTTGATACATTTGAACAATCTCTTATTATTCTAAATTCCTAATGTTAATGTCTTCTTGTGTCAAATTCTTTCTTGTTTTACCTCATTAATTATGTTATGCTTGTGTATGTTTTAGAACAAGTTGTTTTATCTGCCCGAAATCTTCAATTTTTTTATTAGATAGACAAAAATGATACCAGCGATCGACCTTTTTTGTGACCTTTTTTATTACACATTAGGTATGCATAACATTTCAGTAGTTTTTATTAACACATAAAAAGTGAAAAATATTTAAATAAACGGTAGACTGTTTTCATGTTTTAAATAATTGTGCAATCAGATGGTTTTGATAATCTTTGTTTTTTCTTATTTTTGATAGATATTAATTATAGTGTAAATACAAAATGACATAGCTGCGAAATGTAGAACTCGCTTAAAAAGGACATCTAGATGTAAAGTTTTTTTAAATAAATTCGTGTGTCACATCACATGAATCAATCTACTATCAAAATAAGTTATCGTCCAAATTCGCAAAATCTTAACTTTTACTTTTATGTAAGTATTAGACTTAGTCTGAAAGTATCACTGATAGCTAAAAAGTTATGAAGAAATGGATTGTCATATTATGAGCATGTGATACGCAGGCATGAGGAAAATGTCGTAAGAGAAGTTTAGAGACTGAATGTCGCTAGCTATAAGAGTGATGATTGGATGGCTCGAAAGGGAGGGTGGAAAGTGATCGTGGAAGGTGATTGCTCAGATGACAGGAAAAAGTGAAGAAGGAAAAAAAAGTTAAATGTTGTTAGTCCAAATTCCCAAAATTGTAATAATACCTCTATCTGGAGTTTAAAAAAAGGATAACAATTATACCCTACAATATTTACTCCATCGTTAATATCAGTGACGTTGTGACTGAGTAAATAATATACTGTGCTAGATCTTAGGATGTATTTGTTTAGATTGGTAGTCAACCCGAACCCATTTGGATGACTACTCTTCTCCAAGACGTAAATTATTCTCGTATAGTTCTTCATCGTATGGCCCTTTTTCTTTACATGTGCTTACTACTATACATATATGTACTTTATTTTTTCTCAGTTGTAGGCCATACCATCGGCTGCCGGCAGAAGTTACCACCCACCAGACAAAATCATGCCGTCAAGCGATTCGTCGTGTTCCGGCATGATGTCTGGTGAAGCCGTACGGATGACGGGCCTGAGCAGTTGTGTTGCGATGTGTGCCGGGTACGATGCGCCAAATGTTGTTGTGTCGGGAGTTTGGTCGTGGAGGGTCCCCAGATCAATCTCTCTCTGGCACAGCATCGTTGGTGGTGTTGTTGGGTTTAACCTTGCATCACCTCGCTCAACAGGCGTCTTCTTTCATATTCACTCAATGTTCTTGAGTGAATACTCTTAATAAACTACCACGCTTTACCATCCATGATTGCATCACTGCTTACCATCAGACGGTCAAGCACCAGTTTATAATTACAAAAACAAAAAACTTCTTCTTCTTCAGCCTATAGATGTCCACTGCTGGACAAAGGCCTCCCCCAAGGCTTTCCACGCCGACCGGTCTTGTGCTGCCCGCATCCATCGGCTTCCCGCGACCTTCACCAGGTCATCGGTCCACCTTGTTGGGGGTCTCCCTACGCTGCGTCTTCCAGTGCGTGGCCGCCACTCCAGAACCTTACTGCCCCATCGGCCATCGGTTCTACGAGCAATGTGCTCTGCCCACTGCTACTTAAGTTTAGCGACTCGCCGAGCTATGTCGGTGACTTTGGTTCTTCTGTGGATCTCCTCATTTCTGATTCGATCACGCAGAGAAACTCCGAGCATAGCTCTTTCCATTGCCCTTTGTGTGACTCTGAGCCTTCGTATGAGGCCCCTTGTGAGCGACCACGTTTCAGTTCCGTAAGTCATCACTGGCAACACACACTGGTCAAAGACTTTAGTCTTGAGACACTGAACAAAAATCTTAGTGCGAGATTTTCCAAAAAACACTGAATACGATCAGCACATCTAAAACACGTTCAAAACTTTCACTCAACATGTCGCAGTCCATTGATGCAGATCATAGGCCTCGTCCAGTATTTATTATACATATTCCTTGTTTACCTTTAGCTAACTACCTAAGCCGATGGAGTATACAATAACTCTTCATATTGTCTCATGTTCATCAATTGTTATATATATAAGACGTTTGTCAGAGGTTAATAATGTTTTGTTCTTCGCCCTTGCTACGTTGGCTTCCTGCCAGGAACTTCCGTATGGAAGATTCTTGTTAGTAAATGTATGGACAAATACAATTACCGTACTAGATATGGTCTGATTAAAAAGTATAATATGAATAAAATGTAAACAAATGAATCAGAAAACGTTCCTGCGGCTGCCGATTTCTAGTTTACTTTCAAATTGAGTGCTTTAATAGTTAAACCTGGAATTCTAGTTTTATATCCCTTACTTTAAAAACGTTGTTCTACGACCATTTGCTAATTTGCTTAATACATAACCATCAGTCTTAACTCAATAGTACTCATTCCTGCCAAGTCTTGTTACAATGACCATTTCCACACGGGTAAACCGTACTACAATGAAACTTTTTAATTTTTTTATGGCTATGGATTCAAAAAATCCACATATGATTATGCCAAAATGCGTGCGTATTTGCATCACGACTAAACATTGCATGTTATTAGGTCGTATGGATGAATTGCCTTTGCTTTTCATGTGTGGAATTATAACAACAAAACAACATTTCGTGCGCCGCGCTATTTTCAAGCCATTGATTGACGGTTTTTTGTATTTATTTATTTCAAGGTCGTAGAAAAATTTTTGTATGCCACTGTCGCAAACAGCTATTATAATACTCGTGCTGATACTCAACTTCGCTTCGTGGCACAAACTATTACACATATTCCAATAGCTATCATTGCTTGACAGTGGCATAAATAATTATTTGAATTTAGTGCCAAAATACAGTTTAATTGATAGTCTCATTGTAGTATTACCCCTACTCTCGTCGATGTTTTCTCTATTAAAATAGTATCATGTTATTTAAACAATATGCTTTTTATTCATAAACATTGCTTTAATGCAAGCACTCAATAGTCAGTGTCTAACTATACATTTCTTTTATTCTCATTTGGTCGTCACTTTAATCATTGTTTATAAATAAACACCAATGGGTTGGAAAAAAACGAAATGGGTTAGTTTTGTTTAGAGGTTCGTCAATTATTTTGGGACCAGATTATACGCATGTGGTAATGCATGTGAGATTACTATCAGGTAATCTGATGTGGCATGCGTCCAGGAATGGCTTATATGTATGTTAACAACTTCTAACGGGAAATCAAAGGGTTCCGTGCCAATGGAGATAAAATTTTCTTGTCTAGGTTGCGAATATAATTAACTAGCAGCCGCCAGCGACTTTGTTCGCGTGGAGTTAGTTATGCTCTGCTCCTATTGGCCGCAGCGTGATATTATATAGCCTAAAGCCTCCCGGATTAATGGGTTGTCCAACGCAAAGAGAATTTTTCAAATCGGCCCGGTAGTTCCTGAGATTAGCGCGTTCAAACAAACTCTTCAGCTTTATACATATATTAGTATAGATTAGTAACTTTGCGATGAAATTCTACTACATAATAAGAATCCTACCTACTATTCCACTAATATTATGTATAATTAAATAGGTACTAAAATTAACTTCACGGTTTTCCCGATTTCATGAAATTATTCAACGAGAAGAACTATTAACAACGAGAAGGTTTTGATTCCCTTGCAAGTGTCAAAATATGTGGCATAAACGGAACTTAAACGCTCTACCTTTTGATTCCGTCTATTTACAAGTTTGATGTTTTTGAGCATTTCAACTTTGAGAATGTGATATTAATATCGATTTGATAATTCCAGACGTCCAGACGGAGGGACATACACATTAACAAAGAAGTGATCTTATAAGGGTTCTGTTTTACCTTCTAAGATACGGAACGCTAAAAAGGATAGAAAACTAAGACCAGCATTTGTCTGAGTTCTCTGCCACCTATCTTAGTTCCCTGTCATCAGTCTGACTTTCCTGCCATCGGTCTGATTTCCCTCCTTGCCATCGGCCTGAGTTCCCTGACATCAGTCTGACTTCCTTGTCGTCAGTCTGAGTTCCCTACCGTCGGTCTGAGTTCCCTACCGTCGTCGGTCAGACTTCCCTGCAGTTTGTCTGAGTTCCATTCCATTTTTCTTTATTCTATTCCCTTTCCCTTATACTTCCAAGGGTTAGGTATATACTAAACAAGACAGAATTAAAGTGTTGTACTTACATGGTGCCCTTAGCGACTGTCATGTTGAGGTTACTGAGCACGTGGTTGGGTTGCTTCTTTGAGCCGTAGTCTTTGAACGCGTGCCGCACACACACCGCCTGTTGACGTTTCTGCCACACCTGAGGATATAATATGGTGTGAATATAGGTCACAATTTGTCATTTTACATAAAAGGAAAGAGGTTTTCCAAAACCTGATTTACAAGGTGCGATGTACAGACGATAGCACAATTGCAATCTGTCATCACCATCGTCATCATTTCAGCAGAAACACAGAGCACTGCTGGACATAGGCCTCTCCCAAGGATCTCCACAATGACCGGTCCAGCACCTCCCGCATCCAGCGGTTTCCCGCGACCTTCACCAGGTCGTCGGTCTAACTTGTCGAGGGTCTACCCACGCTGCGTCTTCCGGTACGTGGTCGCCACTCGAGAACCCGTTGGCCCCATCGGGCATCAAGTCTGTCATTCAATCCACCATTTTTTTTAAATTTATTTTCAACTTAATCGCTAATGCATTAAGGTTCCAGCTTGATTGGGAATATTTGACAGTTCCAGGTAAGTTGACCTGCTGGCATCTGCTCATGTCTCTGACTTACCATAAGCTTAAAATGTTCCTACTATTAAAACACAGCCTCTCTTCGAGAGGAAGTGGGCTATAATCTACCACATGCTCAGTGTGCTGGTAGATGTCACATGTCTTCAATTTTTTGGTTTTGGGTCATGCCAATTTTGGCACTATGTTTTACGTGGTGTTTTGAAAGTATTGGAGAGTAGTGATTCTAATTGAAACAAAGTAAAGCGTCGGACTCGGTTCGAACATACCTATTACCTAAAACTACACGTTTTTTTTTTTTTTTTTGACGCTGTGGGAATGCCTTTACGCACCGTACCCCGAAGGGCGTGTGTGGGACTCGCCCAGCCGAAGCCGGGAATACCCACTAAACCCACAGCGACACTCCGGCATCGCCATAGTGGCGGGGGAGTGGGAAACTAGCGCAGCCTGAGCTACCTCTCCCCCGCCGGCGAAACCCGCCTAGAAGGCGGGCCCTCAATTGCCCCTCCCAGGGAGGGGCCGTGGCTCCCGCGTGGTGAGCGATGTAAGGCGGGCGTCGGCCTCACGCCCGCCGCTCACCTCAGGGAGGGAGAAAGCGGGCGAAATCCCGCCTTCTCCTCCCCCTGCGCCGCCTGCGGAGCGCCGGAGCGAGGGGATCCTCCTCCCGCTCGCACTCCGCGGCCTCCTTCTGCGACATCACGACCTCGCAGAAGGAGGCCATCGCCACCCATGCCTCCTCGCTCCCCACCATCGCTCTGACGATGGCGGGCAGCGAGAGGTCCCCTCCAACCGCCGCGACAAGATCGCGGCGCGGCACGGCCCACGACGGGCACACCGCGAGGGTGTGTTCCGCCGTGTCCTCCGCCGCGCCACAACCATGGCACGACGGTGTCTCCTCTCGTCCTATCCGGTGCAGGTACCTGCCGAAGCAGCCGTGACCGGAGAGCACCTGCACCAGACGGAAGGAGAGGAATCCGTGACGCCTGTCGAGCCAGTCCTTCAGGACCGGCCCGACGGCGTCGAGGGTACGGCGGCCGAACACCGCGGAGGCGAGGTCCCGCGTCCAATGCTGGACGATGGCGTCCCTCGCCTCCCGGCGGACGGCTTCCCTCACTTCTGGGGCCGGACGCTCGCCCAGCGCCCTGCGCCCCGCCGTCCACTCGTACACTCTGGCGAGCACCCACGCCTCGAGCTCCCAAGGCGGGGTGCCCGCCAGAGCGCACGCCGCTGCGAAGCCCACCGTGCGGTAGGCCCGCGATGCCCGCTGGGCACCTAAAACTACACTTACCACAACTGGCGACAACTTACTGCAGACCAAATTTAAAACGTTCATAATGTAATCGTATTATCTAATCGTATTATCTTCTTCTTCTGGAGCGTTTGGCAGCAAAACGGTCAGAATGGCGCAGAATGGTGTACGGACACTTGTCCGTACACCATTCTGCTCCATTGGCATCGGTACGCGAGTTTGAGGAGCAGCGCAAAGCTGACCGCGATGCCAAACGCGACCAATTAAAGGCCCGCCCACCTGCTGCCATCACATACAACCACGTCGACGGCGTGCTTACGTGCCCTCAGTGTGCACGAAGTTACGCCGCCAAGATAGCCCACCTGCTGCCATCACATACAACCACGTCGACGGCGTGCTTACGTGCCCTCAGTGTGCACGAAGTTACGCCGCCAAGATAGGCTACGTAAGCCATCTTCGGGCGCATGAGCGCCAAATCATCGGCTAGGAGTCGAAGTGGTCGCCGTGGCCGAAATCGGTCGGGAACATCATCATCTTCAGCCACAAACAAATCTTGAAAACTTGTCAATATGTAGAAAAACAAGAGATATTTTTGATGGATTGAAACTGACTTCAAATTGTTCTTAAAATTGCACCACTGCATGTTCACACAATAGTAGCACTAACATGTGCTATTTTAACTAACGCAAGATTTCTCTCTTTATTCATAAACGTTGCTTAAAGTTAAATAGTAACTAGCGACTATTTTACATCATTATCACATCGTTTATACAACTTCTTCTTCTTCAGCCTATAGATGTCCACTGCTAGACAAAGGCCTCCCCCAAGGCTTTCCACGATGACCGGTCTTGTGCTGCCCGCATCCATCGGCTTCCCGCGATCTACACCAGGTCATCGGTCCACCTTGTTTTTTTTTTTTTTTTTAGTTTTAAACTAGTGCTTGACTGCAATCCCGCCTGATGGTAAGCAGTGATGCAATCGTTGATGGTAAAGCGCACTAGCTTATTAAGCCTATTCACTCAAAAAAACTGAGTGAATAGGGAGTAAGACGGCAGTTGAGCGAGGTGATGCAATGTTTAACCCAACAACACGACCAACGATGCTGCGCCAGAGGATGATCTGGAGACCCTCCACGACCAAACTCCGACACAACAACATTAGGCACATCGTACCCGGTACACATCGCAACACAACTGCTCAGACCCGTCCTCCGTACGGCTTCACCAGACATCATGCCGGAACACGACGAATCGCTTGGCGGCAAGACTTTGTCTGGTGGGTGGTAACTTATGCCGGCGGCTGATGTTGTTGCCTACCACCGAGTTGTTGGGGGCCTCCCTATGCTGCGTCTTCCAGTACGTGGCCGCCACTCCAGAACCTTATTGCCCCATCGGCCATCGGTTCTATGAGCAATGTGCCCTGCCCGCTGCTACTTAAGTTTAGCGACTCGAAGAGCTATGTCGGTGACTTTGGTTCTTCTCTATAAGCATATAATTTCCCCACTGCTGGGACACAGACGTACTCTCTGTGAGCGACAGTCGGCCATAATCCACCCCGCGGGCTCTGTGTGGGTAGAACGCCACATGTCTCATTTTTGTTTCTGGGACATGCCCAGCACCGTTTTGAGAACAATGGAAGTGCTTTTCATGACCTTCACCTCGTAAATCAGTGACAACTGTAAATCTGCTTCTAAATAATCGAAAGAAAGATAATTCAGAAAATGGTTCAGAAAGAGAAGGTGGGAAACCCTCCAGTCACCGTATCATAGAATGTCAGAGTCCAATGTTATCCTTCCTACCTTCTTAAAACAAATTTAAGGACGGAGACAATGCAGCATGTCATAAAATTGACACCATATTACGTAGAACCTTGACCCCATTAGATTGTAACGATGACAAATTACATTATCAAAAAATCAGACTCTCGTCGTCAATATCCATGTCATCAAGGCTTTGTTGAAAACAATGACACATTGACTGTGTACCTCAATCGGGACCTTTATGGCAACTAACTGACCATTGTACTGGTGACTCCAAGTACTTTCAGAGTAATGTCTGATTCATGTGTATGGCTAAATTCTCGGCTCTTGACCTTTATGTGTCAGTGCAGGAGTACTGACTTCCTAGAAGATACTATGTACCAGGAAACTACATGGTCATACGGAAGGAATTTGCTTACTTCGCAATTGCGAAAATTCATTGCGTTGTTTATGTTGTGAGCAGGCGAATTTTTTTAAATATATGACGCAATGTATTGACAATCCCTTTTTTTTGTTGGGATGGGAAATCATCAAATGACTTCTTCCGCTCTGGGCGGAGGGGAAGGGCGTGTCAGACTTTTACCGACTAAAACCCACCCGTGTTTCTTCGTGGGTGTGACGTGCCCAGCACTGGGTTGCGACAAACACACTCTCCATGTCGCTATGAGATCCCGCCAGAGCTCTGTCCACCGTATTGACAATCCTTCATAATGATTCCGACTGTGTTTGACAAGTTGTTACGTAATTAGGCTTCTGGCCTAGATAGGCCTCTGCGGAGATCCTAAGAAGCAGAGATATCAATGCTCACTCAGGAAAACAACAACCCGTTTTTGGTTATTACACTCATGGTGGTCCGGAAGTCGACCCTTCTGAAGCACCAGGAAAATCTAACACTCTAGTCATAAAAAAGGAAAGCAGTCATGAGGAAGTCGGAACCATATCGTCAAAAAATAGTCAACGCCTGTGATGAAGTGTGGTTATTTATGCAGGCTCCTTGTGTCGTTTTTAATAGACCTTTGTTTTAAATGAAGACAATAGGTCCTGGATATTTCCTGGATATCTCTAACGGGAGCCCTCTAGGCTACTAGTACAAAATTTGGCTATATGGCTTATGTTTCAGGAAAATTCTTAGTAATAAATACTGCACCATTTGACTTATTTATTTAGTAATTAGTCAGCCGGAGTTTGTATTTGTCGTTCATTAGGTCACGCTAAATGTCCTGCCGCTGTTGGACGGGCTTGTGACTTGTAAGGAGTAACAGCCGCATGGGTCCATCGATTAGGTTAAGCTAAAGAAGAGTATGTATGCCGTGGTTGGTCCGTGGAGAGGTCAGTCTCAATTTCAAATATAATCTTGGTCAGATCCTATGAATACCATGTGACGTTGTGGTGACATTTAGTGATAAGCGATTACAATTAGATTGGTGTCTGGAATGGTTTTTTTTTTTTTTATTATTTATAAACTAGTGCTTGACTGCAATCCCGCCTGATGGTAAGCAGTGATGCAATCGTTGATGGTAAAACGCACTAGCTTATTAAGCCTATTCACTCAAAAAACTGAGTGAATAGGAAGGAAGACGGCAGTTGAGCGAGGTGATGCAATGTTTAACCCAACAACACGACCAACGATGCTGCGCCAGAGGATGATCTGGAGACCCTCCACGACCAAACTCCCGACACAACAACATTAGGCACATCGTACCCGGTACACATCGCAACACAACTGCTCAGACCCGTCCTCCGTACGGCTTCATCAGCCATCATGCCGGAACACGACGAATCGCTTGGCGGCAAGACTTTGTCTGGTGGGTGGTAACTTATGCCGGCGGCTGATGTTGTTGCCTACCACCGAGAGAATGGTTTTATGCAGTTGTGTTGCGATGTGTGCAGGGTACGATGCGTCAAATGTTGTTGTGCCGGGAGTTTGGACGTGGAGGGTCTCCACATCAATCTCCCTCTGGCGCAGCGTCATTGGTCGTGTTATTGGGTCTAACATTGCACCACCTCGCTAACTGCCGTCTTCCTTCGACTTTCAAAACCCACTACAAAGTGAACAATAACTGATTGCGGAAGTTGGTGTCAAAAACGAATAAGTATACAAAAACCAGAGACACCGACTTCCGAAATCAGTTATTTTTGACTTTGTAGTGGTTTTTGGAAGTCGGTTGTTTTTTTTTTGAAAAGTACTATAAATTCAGTTGCATCCGGTCAGACTGGAAGCTGACGCAAATTTTTTAAGTGAATGGGCTTAATAAACTAGCACACTTTACCATCAACGATTGCATCACTGCTTACAATCAGGCGGGGTTGCAGTCAAGCGCTAGTATATCATTATTTAAAAAATAAAATATGCGGACGAAAACCATTCCAGACACCAATCTAATTGGTGGTTTTTCCACAAAGATTGAGAGAACTTGTCCAGTCAGTGCACGCATTTATCATAATGTTACGCTACCTTAATACATTATCATTTCCACCCGGATTCACCTGCCACAGGTCTCCTTTCGTTTCTACCATACCGGCACTTAAAACCCTAAAATAAAATAAGGAAGCCATCATCGGATTTCACTACTTTAATACCGGTTTAATTATGAGCAGAATATAATAGCAGTCGCAACTGCGTGTCGTTCGGACAATGGTTAATTATGCAATATATTTTGTAACTACGACTCCTAAAGCGATTGACATAGTTTGGAGTTATGTATTCTTAAGAGAGAGAAATCTGCGAGTGGTAGATGGTGAAATAGGGTTCTAGAAATTATATTATGTTTCATCTAGGCATATACAATATGTAAAGAAAACCCCGTCCGACCGATAAGGATAATAAAGGTTAGGTAAACACACGATTAAATAAAATATGAAGTTTTACTAATCATCTTATCAATACTAATGGATTTTTAAATAATATTTTTTTTTCCCGCGAATTAATTCCAATTTCCCCAAAATATGGTATTTTTTTAATAAGTGCACCATTTTGCAGAATAGACCGCGTGTCGCGTGCCCTACCCCCTTTCGCCCGCGCATGTTTTGCCTACCGCAAATGTATTAATTTAAATCCTTTTGCGAAATAATATTTATTTTTAGGGGGTCTTTTTTTAGTTTTGCCTGGCTTTGAAGGTATTAGTAGAATCAGTTATCGATACGTAACAATACCTTCACGGATTGGACAGGGTTTTCTTTACATATTGTATATTATTACAAGATATCATCATAGCCTGGTGTATTCTTAACTACGCTGGAGACGGCTTCCAGTCTATCAGGATGAACCCTGCATTGTAATCAGATGTAGCTGATTAGAAGTAATTAGAGCGACTGCTAATATGCCTCTCACTACACACAATTTACTGAATGACAAGGTCCGCCTGGTTTCCAAAACCAATGGTTTAACCCACTACAGAGAAGCACGAAAGCACAGAGGAGTCTCGATATGTAATGGATGGTAATCTAACCCATCCACTGACCGACCTCGGCAAGCATTTCATTAATCTTGATGATCGATCTCTTCTGTGTGGCTACCAAGAGTTTTCATTACGAGACTCGATCGTCGATATCGAGCGCGTTTGAACTGAACTGTGTTTCTCGGGACACTACCCGTCAGCAAAATTTGCATTTCTAATGAAAAAGGCCGAGTCTCCTAACTGCTCGACTTGCAATCAAATTGACTTGCAACATTTGTTGATGGAGTGTACAAGGAATAAAGATGAACGAGACGACCCGTTTAGTGTACTTTGGCTATTTCCACAGCGTAATGTCGTACGGCATTCTGTTGTGGGGAAATGCCGCCGATATTCAAACAATATTTATTTTGCAGAAACGAGCTGTTCGTGCAATTTATAAATTAAGTCCGAGACACTCTCTCAGAGAAAAATTTAAAGAGTAAATGTACTGACCGTGCCGTCTCAATATATTTATGAAAATCTTTTGTATGCTCATAAAAATATAAAATTGTTTAAAAAATACAGTGATGTCCATGATATAAATACTAGGAACAGGCACAAATTTATTGTACCTTCAACAAGGCTCAAGAAAATAGGTGGCTCTTTCAGATGCCAATGTATACATTTTTACAATGGACTTCCAGAGGTGGTTCAAGATCTGAGCCTGAATAAATTCAAATCCTTCATTAAACGTAAGTTGTGTCAGAAAGCATTTTATAGTGTGAAGGATTATATTGAGGACAAAAAGGCTTGGGCTTGAGCTGCGTCCGATTTCTATACAATGATTGTTCTTTGATTTTTCCTCTTGTAGTTTTAATATGTAATTGTTTATGTTATTTATTCAAAGCCTGTATTACACACTATGTAGCCAAGCATATTGTACGTTACGGAATTGTATCGCTGACAGAGGTGTTCGGCACTTGTACAGCTGCACAGGAGCTAAACTTTCCACAGATTCGGGAACACTGTTGAGCTGCTGAACCTTGGACAAAACTATCTTAGCATTGTGTAGATTCAATTTCTTAGTATTGTATAATTGCATGGCAAACGTGTGAGCACAATGTACGAATGTGCTGTAAGGCATTTATTTGTTGGGTTAGTCTTTTTTATTGACTTAATTGTGCTCTGGCTGTTGAGAGTACCGTCATGCTCACTCAAATGTCTCGCTGATGGTGGCGTGTGTTTTGGGTCATTGGGTTCCCTTCGATATGGTTCAGCTGAATGATGCTGATCCATAAGTCATGTTCGTGAACGGACGCCGTCGGAGGGGACTGGTCATCTCTTAGCTGCCACGGCGTATTTTAATTTCTGAATTGATTTTTGTATGTTTTCCATAATGGACGCTCTCAGCGTACAATATATTTCTGCATCGTTCTCACGCGGTTGATTTCAACATGAATGATGTAATCAAATATTTGTAACAATAGCTTAAAATTTTAAAAGAGTGTCCATGGAGTTTCTTGCCCGTTCTTCTCCATAGGTACCTATTCTTTGGAATGGGCGACTAGCTTCATCTTATTGACTGACCGACCTTCTGACAATTCAAAAGTGCCTGTAACTGGTTTATTTGAAATAAATGATTTGATTTGATTTGAACGGGAGCTATACATAAGGGAATCAATTTAAATAAATTAGATATAGGTTTAATACAATTCATTTTGTCAGTACCGTTATCAGAGATGACGAAAAAGTTGTGTCGTTTAATTAAGGTTCTATATGAATGGCTCTAGTTTTTTTTTAATTGATTTGTTTATATTTATACTTATATTATTAGATTTTACACTGTATTTAGTAAGCAAGATCAGTGTAAAGGGAACGATGGGGCTGACACATCCCCATAGAAGCCCCAAAATAGAATCAGATTTAAAAAAAAGTACTGTGTTTTGATAATGTGCGGTTCTTGCACGAGCCCAAAACTGCATATGTGTATGTAATTTTATGACATTCCTTGGTCAGCTGTATGTATGGTATGATTACAGTTTTATTGAGCTGCCTGTTTAACAGCCTACTGGCATGAGCCAATTTCGTTAATAGGTTTTTGGTTGGATTTTTCCATTTAATTATGTGAAGTTTATGAAACGCGTTTTGTTTTAATTAATTGATTTAGCAAAACTAAACTCCATGAGCTGCCAATCCATTGTGTAACAATCTCACCGTGAAGTGTGAACCGTCTTAGGTGAAGTGACCAGAGAACTACTAATTCTCATTTCAAATTCATTTCACCTTGCTGATCACTATGAAATCTTTACAGAAATGCATAAAAATAGAACTATAAGGACTTTGGCATCTTTAGCGTTTAGTGGACTTTGGAACCTTGGAGTAACCATTGTGCCTATTTTTCATATTCATGCTATTGTTTTTAAGTCTTCAGCTCCTTTGGACACTCATCACTGTTTGTCGGCCTCCGTGGCGCAGCGGTCGACACGCCTGCCTGTGACGCGGCGGTTCCGGGTTCGATGCCCGGCCAGGTCATGATGGAAAACGATCTTTTCCTGATAGGCCTGGGTCTTGGATGTATATCTATATATGTATCTATTACAAATATAGTATCGTTGAGTTAGTATCCCATAACACAAGTCTCGAACTTACTTTGGGGCTAGCTCAATCTGTGTGATTTTTCCGTATATATTTATTTATATGACACTAATGTGATGTCACTTTAGCATTTCATTTCAATAACAAAACTGACCAATTATTCTTATTCTGCCAGAGTTCACTTGTTTAATTTTCTCTTCATTCCACGTTTTATTTTAACTCTTTACTCGTTGCCTCTCATATCATTGTTCACGCTGTATTTTATGTTTATTTCATAATATGCATCATATTTGCGGGAATAATATTAGCTGATTAAGAAGTCGATAAAAAGCTACTAATCTTCGACTGAAATAAGATCAAAACTAGACTTAGGACGGTATTATTACTGGAAAATAGCCTTACGATCACCTCACACGATGTCTAGCACATTAGTATCAAGTAGAAAGTGGCATGTATACTGACCGAGCTCTCCTGTTTTTCGAAAGGCGGTGAGAACTGTATCTGGCTCATCTTTGACTCCTTCGCGTCGCCCATCGGCGACGGAGGCGAGGTCTCTCTGTAAACAAAAGAAATACAACGTTAGTACTAGGAACATTAGGTTTATTTTACAAATTAGAGTAGAGAAGGAGCTCAGGCTTTTTGGTTATAAGATTTCGGGGTATTGTGCCTCCGCCAATCAAGTTGGGTATAATTTAGTACAGCTTTTACCCAATTTAGTTGGACATATTTTTTTTTCCTTTTTCCAAATGTAAGCCAGATGACACAGTGACACTCATAACTGTAGTTAGTGTGACAGAATCTATACTAAAATATAAAGCTGAAGAGTTTGTTTGTATGTTTGTTTGTTTGTTTATTCGCGCTAATCTCGGGTACTACTGGTCCGATTTGAAAAATTCTTTTTGCGTTGGATAGCCCATTAATCCAGGAAGGGCCACGCTACGGCCAATAGGAGCAGAGCATAAACAACTCCACGCGAACGAAGTCGCTGGCGGCCGCTAGTGTTTAATATGTAAATCCTTTCAATCGTGTCTCAGCATTCATTGTTCATGACTGTCCAACGGCTATTGCTCTTATTTCAGTTATGACAATATTTTAACTTTTCTTAAAGACAACAAATTCTCCGAGGAATGACACGTTTAAGCAGCAATTGTTTGTAACTTTATTTACCTTGTAAATAAAGTTGTCTGTAACATCCGTGACCCCATACTTCCAGAAATATGTCAGGATGTTATATCTTTAAGGACGCCTTAATAATCAGACAGACTACCTTGACCTCATGAGGCAGACTGTAGCTTTCATAATCGAACGTTTAAATCATGGTTCAACCTGGCCGTTAACTTTTATGATGGCGCTAGGTGTAAGGAAATTGTTGGCGTGAAAACCAGCCATTTTTGGCGAGGTTGGATTTAACTGCGATATACGGATAATGTAGAATTGTAGAGGGCTTTGCTTGGGGTTTCACTGCGTGAACAAATCAGAAATGAAGAGATACGCAGAAGAAGGAGAGTAACCGTCATAGCTAGAAGAATTACACTTAAGTGGCAGTGGGCCGGGCACATTACCCAAGCACAGGATCGGTCGTCGTGGAGATCATTGGGAGGTGAGGGCAAGCAGTGGCCGTCTTTCGGCAGAAATGATGGTGATGATAAGGATAACGTTTCGGGCTTGTAGCTAAACAATAACAGCTGAACAGATCGATCGATCAGGTTAAGCTGCACTTGCCGCAGCTAGTTCATGGATGGGTTGTCTAGTTGTCCCACTTTTGGACTTCAGACAACCGCCAAAGATCCAAGCATGCCAGGACCAACAGCCGTTCGTCTTTCCGTTCTCGGAAAGACCGAGGCCCGAAGAGCTCTCGGTAGGATCCAGATGGTCATATCCTGATGGGCTTACCTGACCAATCTTTCTGTTCGGCTGTTATTATTTAGCGAATTAAAAATCTAAGACTTGAAATAATTCAAGACATTTAATTAAAGCATTTTAGTGATTCGATTACCCTATTACGGCCTTTTAATTTAAAATTAGTGTTCTAATTATTATCAAGATAACAGACTTCATTTAATAATAATTATGTTACAAATAATCGGTGTCAATTTATTATGTTAAGTATAAGTTGGTACTGTCAGCAGATCCATTAAGTACACTGACCTCTATAATTGCCACTGGACAGGCTGTTCCGTAAGTTTGACAGCTATATTTTTGTGCCTATTTGAAGCGCCACTAGCGAGTGTCCACATAACTAATTTTGACGTATATTGTAAATAGGGACACAGTATCGAATAGAAAGTATCGATATTTTACTCATGAGTAGTATCGATAAAAAAGTATCGTACTCGTAAAAGTATCGGTACAAAAGTATCGATACCTCAAAGTATCGAGTACTTTTCTCAAGCAGGGGTCTACGCCATAGGTACAGTCAAGACCAAAAGTCGAGTTGCAATCTCACAAAACTATGGCCAAGCAATACTAGTTGTAGTTACGACCTTCTTCTATAATAAAGTTTGATACACACTCATACACTTTGACAACTTGCTGCCCGCTTATGATTGTTAGGTACTACTTACTAATTTCAACGTCCACAGTAAGTGTTTCAATGGCCTAACGGTTTTCGCCTTGATAGGCGTTCAAGGTGGTTCGAGTTCAAATCTAATAACTTACAAAATATTTTTTAAATGTTTATTGGTGAGTTATGAATGCTGACAACAAAAATATCTAAAAATACCGATCCGCAACTTAAAGATGATAGCTTTTAAGATTTTTTCTATATTAGAGTCATTATTAAAAGATGACGGTAGACTTGAAAGAATCTGAATCACTCCTTCACAAAAAATATTCCGCTACCTACAATAACTATTATTAGCTACAATAACTCAATATTACTTAGCTGTTGTTGGTTGGTGAACATATAGTTACCAGTTTGTGTTATTAGTTTTACTTTTTTAATCAATATGCAGGCATATGCAGCAATATATCTCAAATATCATATGAAACCGGCTTTTGTGTAAGTTGTTTTTATTATTATTTGTGTTCCGGTGCAAACTAATCGCTTGTTGTAAGTGTTTAAAAAAATTGTTATTGTTTTAGAGAAATACTGTAAGCCGTTGGAGGTCAAAGTCAAGAGGTTGGAGGACGAAGGTAGCTGTCGAGACAAGTGAAACGAAACGGCAGTATTTACCGTTGAATAAACTTTTAAATCTTGCGATGAAGGGAGGTTGCATTCGTGGTTTAAAAAGAAACTGGCGCGACTGGTGGAGTCTTATCGACCTAAAGAAAAAAAAAAAAACTATTTATAACAATCACAGTGCAGAAGTGTCCTACAGAGTGTTTTAAATATATACCATTATATATCTTAATAACGGACTCTAAACCATCTCTAAAGTAATTTAGCTAAGTGACAGTAATATGTTCGGTTGGCTTAATGGCTAACAGATGTCGCCTTTTGCAATTTCAATACAAATTACTTTTGGTAAATTATAAAAACAATAATTTCGGAATTCGATAAGAAATAAGTTCGTTTACTTTTGAACTAAGAAAGCGCTTGAAGATTATAATGTCATGCCATCAAACTCCGAAAAAAGTCACTGCAGGATAACAGCACTAGTACCATGCTATACACGCAAATAAATTGTAAATGTAATAAGAACTATTTTGTGTTTTAGTATAGATTATTTTATGATTGCAATAATATTCAGGTTAAGCTTCAATCCTCTTTTCTTTAAGAAAATGAATAATTAAGCTATAACCTCTTTAATCATAATATATGTATAATATTATAATTTTCATATCTAACAACCAAAAATGTTTTTTGTATTTTTTACCATAACAATATCATAAGTTTGTCAAGGATTACTTTTATATAAAATATTACAATGCTGCCGTTTCAACGTTTGTTTCATTTGTTAGTTTATGTATATCTATACCGAATAATATATAACTTTATAGTATATTGCATTATAATATGCTTATTGTTTTATTTTTATATATTTTTTATTATATTACCTCTATAGTAAACTAAAACATATAATAAAAACCTTTTTTGGGATAAATATTCAATAAATTTTCCTATTCGTTTAAATATTATTTGCAAACATTTTTACTTTAAAATACAAATCAATTATCATAATTTTAAATTATATGAAACAACAAAAAGATTTGCCTTTATTAAGGATCGAACCCACAATCGCTCGCTTACGATAGCACCATTGTTAAGTGCGGCCGCTAACTTAACTTCAAATGAAGTAACGAAATTTTGCATTACTTTAAAGAAAGACGAAGACTGCGATAAAAAAATAATGCGGTAGTGTGCGTGGCCGGTTTAGCGCAGGCGACAGTAGTCTTTAAGGTGGAAATGGACTTGTACAGCTGATAGTACGTTAGTAGGGACACGGCATCAAATAGAAAGTACCGATCAAGAGTTATTGATATATTTTGTTCGCTGATGACGACATCACTAGTTTTAGTACCACGGACACTCGCTACGTTCGACAGCGCCAAAATGGCGATTATCAAACAGGCACAAAAACACTTTGACAGTCGCCAGTCCAGTGGTAATTATAGAGGTCAATGATTAAGTATAATTAATTGCAAGCAACTTATACACATACATGCCAAAAAATATTTTAAATTATTGCCATGTATTTGTGTTACCAAGCACAGATGAAGGATAAAAAACCTTGTATTATCTGCATACGTAACGTTCCTATGATGTAAAACTCTTAAGACAAACTGTGTTGTGTAGATTTACATAATTACAGTATTTTTATATGTCTACATATACATTTGGCACTATTAAAAGCGGATACGAGCCGTTTCATTCTGCAGCTAGGTAATTAAATTATACAAGAGTTTTAAAGGATTTTATGAGTTTGGCCATTTTATTGTGATGACGTTTGTGAGCGGCGGCCCTCGTCTACGTCCGCTTGACATTAATTGTAGATATTTACCTTTTGATTTTCCTCCTTGTAAAACAATTAGCCTAATTAAACCAGTTTAACAAAAGAAGAACGATTCGAGTGGGGAAATTAGAGATATTTTTGACAGATTAAATCCCTATCATAATTACTGTGAGAGTTTTTAAATTACGGGAATTGTATCTCAGCTATCTGTCAGAAAATTCTCATCAATATCAGTCCAGCCATTTCGGGGATTAGCCGGAACAAATAAACTACTTTTTTGGATACAAGTAAAAGTATATACCTACGTTGGGTATTGTTTGTATGTATGAACCTACTTTCATATAGAAGCTTCAACAATACGCTTTATACATTTTATTTTCAATATCCAGCTAAATATGTTTTCAATAGATTCCGTCATATTCCGACAGCCAATATTTCGTTTATTGGGAGAACTATCAATCGAATAGAACAATAGCTTTAGAACGAGTGATTGTTTATAACAGAAAGACAGATACAGTCTGTCACACGTGTTATGACATTAACATCATAATATTTTTATTTTTAGAACATGAGGTATATTACTATATTAACCAACAAACGTGAATCCAAAAAATACATCGCGGAAGAAACCACCCAGAACATCCTTGTTCTGGGTGCCAGTACTGGTTTTAAGTTCCTTGATCCTCCAAGGAACTTAAAACCAGAATGTATTAAAAGGATTTGCTTATAAAAGTTACATGAGTGGGTCCTGTAAGGGCAACCACATATCACTGCAGCGCTTGAACTACGAAAATAGCACTTACTACTACAAAGTAAAGGTCTAAACTCTAAACTAATTAATCAAAAGTCAGTAGGCTGAAATTCAGCACTTTATGAACGTCAAAATTATACACTCCCCAAAACGCTTCCCTTAATCATTTCCTAGTGCGTTTGCTGGGGGAAGAAGTGACGGAACAAGCTCCCCAGCAGAACCGCTCGACCGTTCATTGCATATTTTTTTCAATTTTGGATTTCTTTTTTTCGTTATGTTTACCGCAAGCACACCGCAAGTATGTAAGTGTTTTCCTTCTTACTTTCTTACATATATGTATAGGCAATGCTGGGTTAAGATAACACAGAAGGGACCTTCCGTGCATTAAATATTGAGCAATGTAAGCTTAAAAATAAGTTCAAAAGCGCTTAAAATAGCAACAAGACAATGACATATAACCGTCTCCATAAATTGTCCTAACAATACTTGTCTGACCTGAATAAAAGCATCTATAACAGAATTACGTGAACAAAGCAATTATCTATTACATCTAAACTAAACCGCTTCTCAACCGCGCTGTAAACCTGACATGTTTTAACAGTTGTCTTCCGCCATGCTGTCTTCCTCGAAGATATTATAACATGTTATTACAGCATCGTGTGCTATTGTCGCTCTTGTCACGTGCTGGATTTGCTATTACAGTTGCAGATGGCAATATAAAAAAAATCTAGACTATCACTATAATAATCTTTATGTGAGCAGCATTGTGAACCATATCACGGCGCACTACGAAGCAGTTTTATCGCATATTCGAATATATGTTTAATTGACAATACATTTTTACGCTAGAATCTGTCCTGAACCATCATCATCATCTCAGCGTTAATTCCAGTCGCATTATCAGAAGCTTTTTCAGCTTTGGAGTCTGGAATCCGCTTTACCAGTCTAACTGCTGATTTTGGCTAAACTTCGATATTTTCCGTACAACGACTGCCGTCTGACCTCCACAACCCGAAGGCGATATCGAAGCATTGCAGTTAGACCAATTGTTGGACTTTTGAGGGCTCCAGCAACCCGTAACGACTATCCTGAATGATGTATATACTAAAGAATTCTTGGACGAGAAGTTCTTCTGAGCGTGATGTTAGCAATCTAATGCACTCGGCTCAGAATTCAGCTACTTGTTTAGTGCCATCACCATCACCAGCATCCATCAGTTCGGTAACGTATACAGGACACGCCTGTTGACTAAACGATTATAGAAAATATGTAATACTAGCTGTTGCCCACGACTCCGTCCGCGTGAACCTCAGTTTATAAGCGCCTGTTAAAATAGTGGAAGCAATATGTATGTCCGCGTTTGCCCCCGTTTTTGCAACATTTTTTGTTACTGCTCTGCTCCTATTGGTCATAGCGGGATGTTATATAGCCAGATGTCCTTTCTCAGGCTCTAGACTATCTGGGTACCAAATTTCATTAGAATCAGTTCAGTAGTTTTGGCGTGAAAGCCGAACAGACAGACAGAGATACTTTCGCAATTATAATATTAGTATGGATAAACCAGCGGATGGGTGTAGAAGCGAGAATTTTGATATAATTTATTAAATACAGCAGGATAATGACGTAGTAAATAAGTAAATACTTATGAAGTATTGCTGTCATCAGCGTTTAGCAAGAAAGTGATGTTGCAACATTCTAGCTGCGTCAGTTTTTAGTAGTAATGATGGCGAATGACCCATCTTTACCAGGAGAATGAATATGCGTCAACAAGCAAATAAATGTCTACTAATAAATTTAGGTCAAATCATAGGTAGCAGTATTTTTTTATCGTTGATGGTAAAGCGCGCTAGCCTTGAAGACACTCAAATTGTATTCCGACGGAAACACCGCCGCTGGCAAATTGTTTCAGTCTCTCGAAGTACGCTGTTTAAAAGATGAGGCGAAACGCTTCGTTCGGATCGTTATCGTGTCAACAACTCAAGGGTTGAAGCTCGCAGTACGACGGGTCTTCCATGGTGGAACGGAGATGGGGGAATTAAATCAAGCTATTTCCTCGCACATTCACCAAAATGCATCCTATAGAACACCGATAGGCTGGCTATTCTTCACCTGTGCTCCAGGCAACATATAACAACCGCATTTCCCTATCCGGTATTCCAAATCTAATAAAGCCAGCGTAAATAATATAAATAATGTTAGGAACTAGAGATATAGCAGCAGATAACGCGAAAAAAATCACAAGTTATTTTCCAAGAAACACCGATGGCGATATTATTTATCATCAATCTTCTGTTATAATCGATTCGACACACAAATCGACACTCGATTACCGATGCCCACTCGAGTACTCGGACGTCAAATCGATTATACCTACACTCGTGTTCTGATGACACGTCGCGTGACGACCTATCAAGGTCGCTGGTGACTCAGTAGTGCAAGTCCGCACAAATCACGTACGATGTGAAATGTGAGGGAAATCGAAAATGAGAGTGAAGTGCGTTGAGTGCCGCGTTGACTTTAATTTTGAAGGTAAAGATAGAAAGTTACATCAATGGTTGGGATCCTTCTGAGCTAAGGATGTTAAACAGGCGATATCATAGTATTTTTTTACCTCTGCATATCATCATCATCTCAGCGTTAATCCAGGTCGCATCCGAAGCTTTTCAGCTTTGGAGTCTGCGGTCCGCTTTATCAGAATAATTGGCGAAACTTCGATATTTTTCATGAAGCGACTGCCGTCTGACCTCCACAACCCGAAGGCGATATCGAAGCATTGCGGTTAGACCAATTGTTGAACTTTTGAGGGGTCCAACAACCCGTAACGACTGCCATTAGGTGATCGTATGGCAACCGGGACCAACGGCTTAACGTGCTTTCCGAGGCATGACCGCTTTCTGAGGTATCTGTACATATATGTATATGTAATTACGTTTGTTCTTCAGATAATTATTTCTCAGTGCTCAGAGTTTTAGTTTGTTTCTGGTTGATGGCTCCCCCGTATTACTTGGGACTGAATTAGAAAGAGCATAATCCACGTACGCCTCTGTCGCAGATAATAGTGGTCTTCTACAAATATCACAGAATGTCTTGTGAGTAAATTATCTTAATAAATTCCAGTAGATTATGAAAGGCGGGTGGATTTCCACGAAGTTAATCAACCAAAAAATGCTAAAATGCATTGTAAATAAAACTTCTTATGATTTTAGCATCTTGTGTGCTCATGATCGCCAGAGTAGGTACATACGGCGACACATCAAGCAATAGCTCTTCCAGTTTTAGCTGACTTGTTTAGTTTTTCCATACAATCATAAGCCAGGTTATACTGGTTATTACAACGTGATGTGTACCCAAGAGTCGTGCATACCTACTGACGCATTAAGAATTTGTTTATTATGTTTTTGAAGTTATTCATAAATATAATAAGAATGTCTAAGAATAATATGACCAGAAGAAGAAACAAAAACAATTCCAGTTCCCAAGTAAACACTATTGCAATGATAAATCCTCATCAATGGAATGTGATGCAGGTGGATTTAGTAATTTGTAAGGAAACTGGAATAATCTTATATCCAACACTCTTAAGAATATAATAGAATACTCTTTATTATGTACACCATATAGATTACAAAAATAAATATAAAGATTTTATAAAGGGTGACACAATGGGCGGTCTTATCGCTAAGAGCGATCTTTTACAGACAACCTTTGCATGGAATACTAAGGGGAAGGAGAGAGAAATAATGTAGGTAGGTAGTCTACAGTGTACTATTTACATAGTTTATATAATAAATACGCACGTTAAGAAAATCGAGGGATGATATTACTGTATACTGCCTATGACAGCCTCCGTGGCGTAGCGGTAGCAAACGCGGCCGCTGTGCAAGGAGGCGCGAGATCGATCCCTGCGCATGCAAGTATTTATATGCGTGAATATGAATATTTGCACTGGTCTGGTCGTGCCTCGGAAAGCACGTTAAGCTGTTGGTCTCGGTTGCCATACGAACAGTCCAACAATTGGTCTAACTGCAATTCTTCGATATCGTCTTCGGGTTGTGGAGTCAGACGGCAGTCGCTTCATGGAAAATATTGAAGTTTAGCCAAAATCAGCAGTTAGACTGGTAAAGCGGACACCAGACTCCAAAGCTGAAAAAGCTTCGGATGCGACTGGAATTAACGCTGAGATGATGATGATGAGTGGAGTTATAGAGAGAGAGAGAGGGAGAGAGAAAGAGAGGCAAGGAGCCTGCTAGTGTAGGTAGTTATGGTGGTTAATAGTTCTTCCGAACACTTCTTTGGTTATTCATGAGATGTGAACTCTCCTTAATGATATTATTCTTATTAGGTGTATACTGCAACGAATTATTTGCAAAGTAAAGCTTTAATCATGCTGGTCATCAGAATACAAAAACAAAGAGCTCTCGACTTAGTGTTACAAGGAGACCATAAAAGAAAAGAAGTTAACAAAGCAATCTCGATTAACACTAACATCAAATTCCAATGCGCTTGTCTCTCACGCACAGCTTCAAGGACAATACGAAAGAAAGAGACGGCAGCATAGTAATCAGTTTCGTATCGTAATCGTAATTTCGCCATGCGGCCATGGACACGTCAAAACGTTAGACGCGGGTTGAATTGAAATGGAGGATGCCTGACTAGAATTAATTTATTTAGAAAAAGGTTATCAATGTCTTTGGCATGTAATTAGTACTTAGATACTACAATGTTGTTAAATCCAGGATAATCTTGGCTAAGAGTTTCCTTTATTAACGTTTTTATTAGCAAAATTCTTTGTCTCTATACGTTTTTTTTCGGAGGAAAACCTTCAAAAGCCAACCGACCCCTGAGGAATGAGGTCAGGTAGTGTGGGATTTTAACGTCACCAGAACCACCCTAGTGATCACCATCTGCGCCTAGGGGCGGTCCCGGTTCCCCCTAAAACACCAACTCCGGAACCCTCCCTGCGCAACGCCTGAAAGGCACATCTCAGAGGAGAAGATTACGTAAACGTTTGAATCCAGTTTAGAAATCTTGCTTGACCTCTTTAACTTTTGAAAAACTGGATTTAGTCAAAATAATTTTGTCTGTAATGAGTATAAATTAAAATTGTTTAGACAGAAGGCGAAAGTTCAAAAAATAAGTTATTCATTTGATATACCCTTCATTATACAAATGCCAGATGTATCCCGGGGTTCCACTCACACAAGTCTCAATATAAAGCTAATATTGGAAAAACGTATTAAATGACCTAATTCAGGTTACACCTACTCTATCTACAGATTTGATAAAAAAAAGAAACCTCTAAATCTATTCAGCCGTTTTGGCGTGAAAGCTTAAGACACAAAAAAAACTTTTTTTGTGATATCAATTTAGATATGTGTGCATTTCTTACACTGTCTTATCTACACTTATAATTATAAAGAGGGATTTATCGTTTCTTAGTTTGGATGTAGGAGGTAATAATCTAGAAAATTGCAAATCCGATTTTTAAAAAAAACGCTAACAGAAATCAACGGTTGCCGATTGCCATAGGATATCTTTTCGTCAGGCAGCAGCATAGTCAGTTTCCACAAGGACCGAGACGCGGGCTTCCATAACAGTTTTATACGATTATTTTATTACCGACATTTAATTTTTCTACTATTAAAAATATACATAATAATGTACCATTCCATACCCGCTAATTATTTAGCCAATTAGAAGTTATAAATACAGTGTGTTTACTGAAGATATTATAGGCTCGTAGGAAGCTGTTGGAGGTCGCACGTGAAACGTTATGCCGCACGCTCCGATGATTACTTCCAATGTTTTATGCTAGCCTGGTAGCTGATGACGAGTTTCCTTGTAAAATCCTTATGCGAATGTTGCTTTTTTTCCCTTTCTTTGGGCCGCAAACTCCTTTTCTTTTGTAAATTTGGAAACTAACAAAGACAATTTGATGAAGTCGGTATTCTTCTGTTCTGAAGTTGCTTTTTTATTTGATGCTACAAGATAAGTGGAGCATAAAAGAGAGTTCTTTAGTTACAACAAAAAAACGCATTAGAAACATTCAGAATCATTCAAAGTGAATGATCTGTTATTTAAAGCTTCTGTCGCGACTTCAGCTGTGTCTATAATTTCTTGTTTCCTCAACTTAATATATAAACACGACTTACATACACCCTATACTGCTGGATAGTTCATCCAAGGATTGGAACAATTTGCCAGCGGCGGTGTTTCCGTCGGATTGCAATTTAAATGTCTTCAAGGCTAGAGTAAATAGGGTCTTAATAAACTAGCGCGCTTTACCATTAACGATTGCATCACTGCTTACCGTCAGGCAGGATTGCGGTCAAGCATTAGTTTTTAATTAAAAAAAAAAAAAACGCGTAGGCGATGCGATGCAACGAGGTGTTATTGGTACACGTTTAAGTTATAATAGTTTAGAGGCGTATTTTCCATATATTTTTTTCCTTGTTATAACTATTTCTTGTAATTAATAACGCCTGTACCCACTTGACTTTGAACCCTGCTGCCCCCTGCACGGCGCAATGACTATTATTATAATAGAGGACAAACATTACACATGGATATTACTGACGGTCTAGTTTTTATGTCTTCTCGGAAATGCAAGAAAAACATTTTATTCCTAAGCCTTTGTTACACAGATGCGGCGCGACCTTATGGTAATTGTTCTACTGGAATTGCGTCGCACCGTCGCGTCGCGGCGCGGCTGTCAGCAGAGTGTTTAATTTCTGCAGTTGTAATGTCGCTCTAATAAACGCTACTTAAATTTCTATACGGGAGGACCAATAATACTGATTCTGTTGTTTTACAGAAATAGGATCTAAATACAGGAAAAAATTGAATTGACAATAATTTAAATACAATCTTAAAGAAATTCATTGTTCGATATGTTGTAAATAAGGAACTAAAAGCAAAATGAGTAAAAACTTGTTATGCGCGTGTTTGCAGAAACATCTTGATGCAACTAGAATTACAATTTTATCTATATCATTAGCTTTCATTACACAAAAAGTCTAAAAAAGTTGCGAGCCTAGTTTGTAATGATGTATTTACGCATTTTTATATTACAAAATCAATTTAATACGATTGAAGCAACGTTGATATTTTGGATACCCTGAAATAATATCAATTTGAAACATTTGGAATAGACTTTACCTTTTGTTGATTGTTTCACTTTTCTGGAATAAGTGGTTCAAGCTCAATCACCTATTGTTTCGGATAAACTTAAATACAGCTTATTGTTTTCAAAAAACAACGCTTTTTGTATTGAATTTATAAGAAAGCCAAGAAGATTTCTCAAAACATTCAACTGCTTAATTACAGTTCTAAAGCAATGGCTGGGATAGTGTGTTTTGGTGGTCCTCGTCACCGGGCTGCAGGCAGTCCAAGGAGGCTTTGCCATCCCTGGATGACAAGCTAGCCAAAAGGCTGCTGCGCCTGGATAGGAAAAGCCTACGATTGATGACGGGGGCCACTGCTCGCTGAATAAGCATCTCCACACAATAGGCATAACGGACAGCCCTCTGTGCAGAGCCTGCATAAAGGCTGACGAGACAGTTGCGCATGTACTCTTCGAGTGTATAGGCGTTACCCAAATTAGAAACAAAACCATAGGAGCACCAAGATATCACACAGATGTTCTCAACAGGCTAGGAGACCTAATGGGCTTCTGGAGGGAGGTGGGCTGGCTGAAATAACCGCCAAAGCCACGCACAATGGTCCACTGGAGGGACTAAGTGCGGCAACCAAACCAGTAATATAGAACATAGTGTGTTCACCCCGGCTAGCTCCTAAAGGACTTCCACACAAATAACATATTATTAAAGGAAAACAAAACTTTAATGTTGCGTGACAAACTTTAGAATGGAATTTTTATTAAATATTGTCATTATAAGTCATTTTTGACCTCGGCCAGTCTTACAGGTTCTTTGTTATTTTTATTCGTTGTTGTTAATACATATTAATTTTGTTTCTACTGCTCCCTTTTTATTTTGTATTTCCTATGCGTCACCTTATTCTAAAAATCCTGTGATGTCCCACTGCAGAACAAAGGCCTTCCGTCGGAGGTATAAGAAACGGGGTGTCACGTTCACTCACGTTCATTGCTCATAGAAAAGGGGGGATCTTCCGACCAGCACCCTAATTAATCCTCAGTTGGAATAATTTCGAAGCATATTGCTAATCCACTACTTTAGTTTACATAGGCATGCGTATGGTTCTGTTTACGCCATTTGTCTATGGAACCCTTAAAACACAACAGTTACAAATGGATCAACAATTCCAAACAAAATAATTGTGTTGACAAATAATTACACGTTTATTATAATAAACAATAACAGTAGGGGTGATGACGCGTCGCGCGTTGTTCAAGTCAGCCAGTGTGCGGTGACCCTAAACTGCTAGTTATAATCACTTCCCGCTACTGAGAGATTCGGTCATTTTAACTTTGTTTAACTTCAAATTCATTGCACACATTATTATATCTTACAGAGAGGAAACATTTAGGAGCAGCTCAACGCAATATGACTTCAAATAATCTAATTACAAAAAAAAAAACTGCGCCACCAGAAAATACAAGCCAAACTTACAGATGATAGGTTTGCTTTATTATAACTCGGTTCATCATCATCATCATCCCAGCGTTAATCCCAGTCGCATCCGAAGCCTTTTCAGCTTTGGAGTCTGGGGTCCGCTTTACCAGTCCAACTGCTGATATGGCTAAACTTCGACATTTTCCGTGAAGCGACTGCCGTCTGACCTCCACAACCCGAAGGCGACGTCGAAGCATTGCAGTTAGACCAATTGTTGGACTTTTAAGGGCTCCAACAACCCGTAACGGCTGCCACTAGATGTTCGTATGGCAACCGGGACCAACGGCTTAACGTGCTTTCTGAGGCACGACCAGACCAGTGCAAATATTCATATTCATACATTCAAATACTTGCACTGTGCGGGGATCGAACCCGCGCCGCCTTGCGCAGCGGCCGCGTCTGCTACCGCTACGCCACGGAGGCTGTCAGTTAATATAACTCGGTTATGCGGATGAAATTGATCACAATGACCAATATTAAGTCAAGGTACGATTTTCATTCCGATATTCACCCGGGAACAGGACTTAAACGAATAATATGTTTTTTTTTTTTTTATATTAATAAACTAGTGCTTGACTGCAATCCCGCCTGATGGTAAGCAGTGATGCAATCGTTGAGTGTAAAGCCAACTAGTTTATTAAGCCTATTCACTTAAAAAACTTAGGAATAGGAAGGATGACGGCAGCCGAGCGAGGTGATGCAATGCTAAACCCAAGACCAACACGACCAAACGACGCTGCGCCAGAGGGAGATTGATCTGGAGACTCTCCACGACCAAACTCCCGAGACAACAACATTTGGCGCATCGTACCCGCCACACATCGCAACACAACTGCTCAGACCCGTCCTCCGTACGGCTTCACCAGACATCATGCCGGAACACGACGAATCGCTTGGCGGCAAGACTTTGATTGGTGGATGGTAACTTCCGCCGGCAGCCGATGTTATGGCCTACCACCGAGTAAATAATATGGTGGTGTGGTGGTGTGTATTTGAACTTGTAGACACTTATTTTTCCAGTTTTTTTCGGACTTAGGTAAAAGAATACATAACACCCTTATAAACTAAGCGAACAGTAGGTACAGTTTTAACAATTTAAATTATATTTTCTGGTCTAAATAGTAAGTTTTCTCATAAATCAAAACATGGTAGTGAAAGTAAAGATCGCAGATAATGCGCAAGGGCATGCTTCGGTAGCTCGCTGTCTAAAATATAAGAGGAAGCCGTAGCAACTAACTAAAATAATTATTAACTTTTTAAATAATTATAAAGTAGTGCTTGGCCGCTTTCCCGCCTGATGGTAAGCAGTGATGCAATCTTTGATGGTAAAGCGCGCTAGTTTATTAAGAGCCTATTCACTCAAAAAATTGAGTGAATGGTTGGACAGATTTGTGTATATTACTCTTTTACGCAAAAACTACAGAAGGGATTTAGGTTATGTTGAACTTAGGTAAGTATAGCCATACTAGCTGTAATCATGTAACACAAGCGTTATCGTAATCGCAATAACTTTCATTTTGACATTTACGTGTTACAATTTTACGTTTTTTTCACAGCGGAATTGGTTCATCTGACATAACCTAGTGTATTCTTATTATTTATTGCTGCGGCTACTACACTTACATAGGTTACATAGGTCCTAAGAAATGGTTTTTTTTTTTATATTATTTCACTTAACAAAAAGTGAATTAATAAAAAACAACATTTGAAGTAAGTAATTTATTTTCAAGAAAAATCTTTTTTAATAAACGTTGTCCAAACTAATAATTTCTCCTGTATCATGGGTGCGTTTACAAACATATAAAATCACACACACAAACAACAAAAAAAGTATATTAAGTTTATTAGGTCGATAATTATTCTCAAAAATTCAGAAATAATTTATCATGAAAACTATAACAAACAGTGTTTTTTTTTAATTATTTCGCTGATTCAGGTACAACGCGGGCCGGTCTATCCCTGGACTTCTAGTAGACACTATTTTTGAGACTTTTTAGAAATTAATGCTATGTAACTAATCATACGTTCACGTCGACATCGGAATTTTCTACTCTTATATGACTAAATTCTTATAGATCATTCTCATAGGCCACATAATCAACGTGTACAATCAACAATAAACGCATTGTATAAATAGATAATAAAATACCTCCGATACAACCACCATATACGTGCCTTTCAAATAGTAGTGAATCATTGGATCTGCATTGTATGCAGAATTCCTTCCTGCGCGGACGCAGCACGTTCAGCTAACTTGTGGGTGGCATTTCCAGGTATATTTACTGTCCTTTATATTTCTTTTTTCTTTGTTCAATTGTTTATTTTTTCGCTGTTGTAGAAATTGTGGGAGTGCCTTGACCTCGATTATTGTAATAATCGCGAAAAAGTCTGCAATGCCTCTAACGAATATTGTTTTATGTCGCGAGTTTGTTAATTACTCAATCAATTCCTAGCATAATCTATACTAATATATAAAGCTGAATAGTTTGTAAAAATACTTTTTGATTTGGATAGCCCATTAATCCAGGAAGGCTTTAGGCTATATAACATCACGCTGCAACCAATTGGAGCGGTGCATATAAAAAAAAACCTGTCGAAACGTACACGGGTGAAACCGTGGAGCGCAGCTAGTAAGCTAATAATGTGCCTAAGGCTGGGGCATAAGCATCCTTTCTGTGCGAAGGATTGGGCCGGCCGGCATCCATTACGCTGGCCTAGCGCAGGTTGGTAGATGTCACGTCCTCGAATTTTTGGTTATAGAATATGAAGTTTTCTCAGGCTAACACACCATGTCGCTAATACATCTTGAATAGGACTAACAATGCTTCATTATTATTATTACTGTAGGCCACTTATCTAACTTCAAATTTTGTTTCAAATTGACGTTATTCATCATTATCAAACTTTTTATAGTCCCACTGCTGGGCACAGGTCTTCTCTCATACAGAGAAGGATTGAGCGTAATCACAACGTTTGCTCAATGCGGGTTGGCGACTTCAGACTTAAAGTCCAGGTTTCCTCAAGATGCTTTCCTTCACCTTATAATCAGTCATTGGTGTCCAAGATATACTTAGAAAGTACATATAACTTAGAAAAGTTATATTGGTACTTGCCTCACCTGGAATCGAACGCTTACTCATACTTGAGAAGCTGGTGTTTTAACAACTACGCCACCACGACTTCCCGGTTCGTCAATCCGGGAAATCGTGGTGGCGTAGTTGTTAAATTATGTCGTTATTAAAGTTAAACAAATATCCTTTTAGTGGCAATTAAGTTGAATTCAGAGTGTCTACCTCTATTGAAAAAATTTAATAAATACTTGTCATTGTATCGAAAATTGAACTTTAATGTGCAGAATTTAAAGTTATTTTTCCATAAACTCGCAATTGTTTAAATTTTGGCGAACATGTTGCAATATTACGGCATAATTTTGCATTTCCTACTTCCTTATATGAACGATTAATTTCCAGAAATATGTATAATGAGACAACTTTCAATACCTTCTGAAATAAATTCAATATCGTGTACAATTTTTAGTAAATATTATTTATTTCTACAATTATTATATTATACATAGAACACTGCGCCGACCCCAATAAATTGAAATAAGAGAAGTAAAATGACTCACACTTAAAGCATTTATTTCAATTCAACGAATTCATGCAATTCTTAATTAATTATCAAGGGGTCGATCAGTCAGAAAAAAAAGCTGGATGCCAATTCCATCTTAGTAGGCTTCTACTACGATTTGGAATGGGTTACCAGCTTTTTTTTGGATGGAGAACGCCGAGCAAGACACTACGGACACTCTTTTAAATGAAAATATTGTATCATTATCATCTTCATCATTTCTGCCGAAAGACATTGTGGACATAGTCCTCACCCAAGGATCTCCACGATGACCGGTCCAGCACCTCCCGTATATTGTATACATATAAATCCATACTAATATTATAAATGGGAAAGTAACTCTGTCTGTCTGTCTGTTACGCTTTCCCGCTTAAACCTCTCAACCGATTTTGATGAAATTTGGCACAGACAATCTTTAGACCCTGAGAAAGGACATAGGCTACCTTTTATTGAAAAATATTCCCGAGGGAAATATAAAAAGCGTGATATAACCGAATTCCACGCGGGCGAAGCCGCGGGCGGTAAGATAGCTTTTTTTTTAATAGTTATAAACTAGTGCTTGACTGCAATCCCGCCTGATGGTAAGCAGTGATGCAATCGTTGATGGTAAAGCGCACTAGCTTATTAAGCCTATTCACTCAAAAAAACTGAGTGAATAGGAAGGAAGACGGCAGTTGAGCGAGGTGATGCAATGTTTAACCCAACAACACGACCAACGATGCTGCGCCAGAGGATGATCTGGAGACCCTCCACGACCAAACTTCCGACACAACAACATTAGGCACATCGTACCCGGCACACATTGCAACACAACTGCTCAGACCCGTCCACCGTACGGCTTCACCAGACATCATGCCGGAACACGACGAATCGCTTGGCGGCAAGACTTTGTCAGGTGGGTGGTAACTTATGCCGGCGGCTGATGTTGTTGCCTACCGCCGAGGAAATATACAATATTCCTAACAATATGTAAACATGCCACAATATTTCCGAACACAGTAAATATTCTTTATGTATAGGGAAGTGTATAGTGTATTCCAAGTACATACAAATATTTTCTCACACGATTGAGATGTCGCAACAGTCGACGATCAGAGATGACTGTGTGGTACTAGTACTTACTCACATAATACAAGGTAGGGCCACAAAATTGGCGGTAGAAAGAGCGGATGAAAATCAACAAAATGAGTCATAAATTCATAATAAATCAAACAATTTATATTTGAGTAATTTCTAACAAGTTAATTTTACGTTTTAAGTGTTTTCCAAGCAATCACACTAAAAACAAACTCAATTAAAATGCAAAGTAATGTAAACCTTCACATCGCAATTTTTGCCTTATTGACCCTGGTTTTGGAAAGTGGACGTTACTACTCTATTTAAGCACTCTAGACTTATCTTACAACACATATTTATTAACTAGAATAGCTAGTTTAATTTTCAAGGGCAGAGCTGGTCAGAAAAAGAGTATTGAAAGATCTTCGATTACATCGTGAGACGACCGGGGCGTACTAAGCAACTGTACTATAAAACATTTTGGTTAAAACACTAAGATCATCTTCCGTGTATTATTCGTCATATTTACAATACAAAAAGACTAATTTATTTTATAATTTCATGCATGAGACTTGAGGAGCAATTCTCGTAATTTTAAGAACTTTCAGTCTTATCACAAAATCAAAAGTCATTTACTAAAATTAGGCTGAGAATCAGCAGTTTTTGAACGTCAATACATATTACATCCTAGTGCTTTCGCTGGGAACAAGTGGCGGCAGAAACTCTTCAGCAGCACAGCTGTCTGTTCATTAAAACAAAAAATAAAAAAACAAAAAACACATGAGTTTATACAATACTAACAGAACATTGAATGAAACAATCCACCATATACCATCCACATCAATATACCAAGAAAGCAAAAAAAAAAAAACATTAAAACTGGAAATGTAAGGGAGTAAAAACTTTTTACTAAATATATGCCTCCAGGCATAAAGGGCATGAGAGCTCACATATTTATGCATTGTAAAAAAAAAAACCTCATGAACATGAACTCATATACGTGTCAGTAAGCTAATTCTGGAGAAAGACGGCAAACACTGTCTTGAGTTCATCAATACCACCACGACCACAGTCTCAGTCTCTCAAACATACCACTAACTGCCATACAAATGTCCTAAGCCAGTCAGGCTTAGGACATTTGTTTGTCGCAGAGATGAAACAGCGACTAGATTTAGAACGTTTTAAAAAAATGGCATTCTATTCCCATGTGTGTCGCTACTTCTATGGCCACACCAGTTCAATAGACTGCACTTTCCTGGTACAATCGATGTTCACATGGCACTATTACTATACTCCACGACTGTCTGCCGGCTGCTTATGTAACGAAGGAGTAAGGTATGGGTGTATGTATCGTAGAAGATGTGACGTGTTTGACACCTAATAAGGCACATTAACGAAACTGTTACCGTTATATTAATTTAGCGCGAACGAGTATCTGGCTGTCTATTCAAAATGTCGACTCGAATGTTCGAGAGGATTGCTTGAAAACTGGGTGGAAATTTTCGTAAAAAAATTACAACAGGTAGTTGTTCCGGGTCTGGTTGTTTGTTTATGTGAATTAAAATGCGTGGAGCAATGTGTAAAAATAAAAATGTATATTCAAACTTTTGTTTCTAATTTATATTATTCCAAATCAAACAAATGGCAACTTTAGTGTGGCTATTTAAAAATTTAATAAAATGTGAACTCGACACTCGTGGTGGGCCAGTGATTACACACCAGCCTCCCAAGTATGAGTGTGCGGGTTCGATTCCAGGTCAGGCAAGTACCAATGTAACTTTTCTAAGTTATATGTACTTTCTAAGTATATCTCGGACACCAATGACTGATTACAAGGACCAAACCTGGACTTTAAGTCTGAAATCGCCAACCCGCATTCAGCAAGCGTGTTTATTACGCTCAATCCTTCTCTGTATGAGAGGAGACCTGTGCCTAGCAGTGGGACGATAAAAAGGTTGATGATGAATTTGTATCGTAAAACGAAGTTTAATCTGTAAGAATTAAAGTTATTTTTCAATAAACTCATATCTAGGTATTATAACGAAACAAAACGAAACCCTGCTACTAATCTCTTCACCACCTACGGTTGACTGGTAGAGAATGCCTAAGGCATTAAGTCCGCCTCTGTACAATTTATGTGCGAAAGAATATATTATAAATGCGTAACTCTGTCTGTCTGCTACGCTTTCCTCTCAACCGATTTTGATGAAATTTGGCACAGACAATCTTTAGACCCTGAGAAAGAACATAGGCTACGTTTTATCCCGGAAAAAATTGATGTTCCCGAGGGAAATCTAATAAGCGCGATATAACCGAACTCCACGCGGGCGAAGTCGCGGGCGGAAAGCTAGTAAATAAATAATATAACAATCAATTTCACCTATCATAACGTAAACATTATAATAACTAAAGACCGGCTGTCATGCATCTACACCAAATAATAACCATAACAAAAAAAGAAAGTGTTACTACAGTTATCCGATTTGAGAGTGAGAGTGTTGATTACTCCGCACTTTTTATGTAATCTATTGATGGACAGCTCAATAAAATACCTTGAGTTATCCGCCTGTAGGCAGTTGTGACATTTTATTATTGAAAAATAACCAAGGGAGCGTGTTCTGGCTTAAGTTTGGAAAGTGAAGTGAAGAAGAAAGTATTTATCTCTACGACAATTGTGATTCGAGGATGACTTTGCGAAGATCGAGGCATAGATTAGTGCAGTTTTCACCATTTCACTTAGGTTAATATATATAATCAGAGTCACACAAAGGGCAATGGAAAGAGCTATGCTAGGAGTTTCTCTGCGGGATCGAATCAGAAATGAGGAGATCCGCAGAAGAACCAAAGTCACCGACATAGCTCTGCGAGTCGCAAAACTTAAGTGGCAGTGGGCAGGGCACATTGCTCGTAGAACCGATGGCCGATGGGGCAGTAAGGTTCTGGAGTGGCGGCCACGTACTGGAAGACGCAGCGTAGGGAGGCCCCCAACAAGGTGGACCGATGACCTGGTGAAGGTCGCGGGAAGCCGATGGATGCGGGCAGCACAAGACCGGTCAGCGTGGAAAGCCTTGGGGGAGGCCTTTGTCCAGCAGTGGACATCTATAGGCTGAAGAAGAATATATATAATAAATAAGACGACTCTTCTGCTATATTCGATTTTAATCTTTATGAGCTATTAGAAATGTCGCACTGACTGATCAATGTCCCACGTATGCCTACTCCTGGGTATAAGCTTCCTTTTCTCTTTTCCACACACTTCTGTCCAGTACCATTGCAGGCGGAACCTTTCAGTAGAAATCAAGTACATCCCGTCTGATTCAATGTCGTCTAGCATTTAATGTTACCCAGTTAGTGGTTCGTTTAGCCCACAGCTCATTAGTCATGCGGCAGACATTTTTAATTATCATTCAAATAATCAGCAAGCCAAAATGTTGTCATATAATTATCTAAGGTAACACATCGTAAAACATGAATAAATTCATACTTCAATTGAGTTATACAAGTTCCATTATACATATATCACAATTTATCAGTATCGACTGGACAGATTGTTTTGTAATCGATACTAATAAATAAAGCTGAAGAGTTTGTTTGTTTGAACGCGGTAATCTCAGGAACAACTGGTCCGATTTGAAAAATTCTTTTGCATTGGATAGCCTATTAATCCAGGAGGGCTTTAGGCTATATAACATCACGCTGCGACCAATAGGAACGGAGCATAACTAACTACACGCGAGCGAATTCCCTAACGGCCGCTAGTGTCTCACATAATTGAAAACCAAAGAATTTATTTATTTTGGTCCACCAACAATTGTTTACAATGGGTATTGTACATACATATGTAACCATAACTGAAGTGATGCATACAAGAATGGAGGAACAAAACTGGATAGAGTAATATCGGTGCTTTAGAAACAGTCTCTACGAGAATGTATGTCAGCGAAGTTAGCTGTGATAACACTTTGTTGACTGTTCAATCCTATCCTCCAATCCTAACCATCCTACTTCCTGTTTTATATTACAAAGGCGAAAATAGGATGGATGAAAGTTCTAATAAATGAATATGTATGAAATTTGGCATAGATATTATGTATGTAGTTTAGAACCAGGATTAACATAAAATATACTATTTATCTCAATATTCCCAAGGAATCGACAGGGCGAAACCACGGCGGGCAGCTAGCATAAACATACTCTTACGTCGTCTTTCCATTGAGGTAGGTAGAAACTACAGCATATCATCTGATACGATCCTTAGCAAGTGGCAAGGGTCTAAACCTGATCGATCTAACCGTGCGGACAGTTCAGTTAGTCCCGAGGTTTGTTTACTGTTATGGTGGCGTACCCAGGGGAGGCGCGGGTCCCCTGGAAATCTTGCAGAACATGTATGAACTCCCCTAATTACTAATCAAAGTATAAACGGGGACTTATACAGGATCATTTGCGTCTATTTCCCCTACATATTACACTACAAATACATAATGTTTCATATACAATATGTAAAGAAAACCCTGTCCGATCCGTGAAGGTATTGTTAGATATCGATAACTGATTCTAATAATGCCTACAAAGCCGGGCTAAACTTAAAAAAAAATCCTCCAAAAAAAAAAATATTATTTCGAAAAAGCGAGGTAACTTAATGCATGTGTGGTGGGCAACCCGATAGCCCCGCCCCCCTTCACCCGCGCATATGTATGCGCGGGTGAAGGGAGCGGGGCATGCGGCACGTGGTCGCATCGCTATTCGCTCCGTCACAAATGGTGTTGTCAGTTTTTTAAAAATTACTAAGTTTCGGGGAAATTGGAATTAATCCCCGGGAAAAAAAAGATTATTTCAAAATTCATTATTATTGTTACTGTGATGATTATGTAAAATTTTATATTATATTTGGTCAAGTGTTTACCTAACCTTTATTATCCTTATGGGTCGGACAGGGTTTTCTTTACATATTGTATATGTGCCTCTGTAAGACTAAATGCCGGGGAGAAATCTGAGTTGTAGTAATCAGGGATGTAGGTAAGGTTGCCAACTTTCTTTACAAGAAATAAAGTATATTCAGGTCTATAAAGATTACTAAACAGTATTTTAGAGAAACTGAACAGTGCCGCTTAAGTTACTAATATACAGATTCGTTCAGAAACTCGAATGTGATTTGTTTGTGGCTGCGCTGCACATATATTAATGTGTCTGCTTTTTGATGTTGAAAACAGTATTTTGTATACTTTATTTTTGTTAAACAGTATAAAGTATTATTTAGTGAAAAACAGTATACTACTGTTTAAAACAGTATAGTTGGCAACCCTAGATGTAGGTACGTATAATTATATATTGCTGTTATGCCAATAAACACATTTTTCTTTCACTCTAAACAAACAAACAAAAAACAGACAATCATATCTGTGTATCATAAATATGCAGGAATTTTATTAAAGATTCCACCGCAGACTTGAATCACCAATCCCTGTGTGCATTGATTGCAGTAACCGTATACCTACCTACATGAGGTCACACGTACCAGACGTCACATAACAATGACATACGTAGCCATGTTGTTGCCATGTCTGATGGCAAGTTGGCAACGAATAATGCGGAGACATGACTTCATGATACAAAAATGTTGCGATAATTGTTGTTGGAAAGGATGGTCAAAGAAGAATTTTCAGAAACCTTTAACCCTAGAAAGATAACGTGCGCCTCAGAGGCGCCCGCAAAAAACGTATTTAGCCGCAATTTTGTTACCGACGCGTGTACAAGCTTGTTTTTTCTAGCCAATTCAGTCGTTGGTCAACACATCCAAGAGACGGCTACTTCCGTTCGGTAAGTAACATAGTTTTGCTGTTAGAGCGATGTGTGGCGCTCGGGAGGCGCATGTTTATCTTTTGTGTAACTTTTGCCACTCTCATAGCAAAATTGTTTTTATTATTTTTACTAATGTAAGGTAAGTAATAAAGGTTAGTTTTTTATTAGTGGATACTTATTCTCATCAATTATTTTTAGGTGTTTTAACACCGTGTCCAGCAGAAGAGTGTTGAATGAAAGAGAAATTGTTTCTTTATGGACTGAAGAAGATGAAGGCGCTGATGAGGGCAGTGACAGTGAGATCGAGGACCATGTCAATGACTAATGTTGATAGCCAAGAAGGAGTGATGATCTATGAAAATTTGAAGGATACTTGATCGTAGAATGTCACTGAAAATACTGGACATAACCAACGCATAGTAATTCAGCCTAATGATGTGATGAGGGGCAAGACTAGGCATGTTTGGTCTACTGCTAAAGGACAAAGTACCAGAAAAACGTTTGCAATTAATATAGTTCATTCAAATAGTGTCTAGTTGCATGTGTCGAAATATTTTTGTACCGTGTTTGAAAACTAGGTTGGAAATTCCTACTTTATCAAGACGCTTGAGAGAAAGTATTGAATATCCCCCCACAAAGTAATAGAAAGATGTCTGAAGGAGTTGATGAGGAACAAATAACTGAAATTCGGCGATACTGTCGCTTATGTACTAAAAAAAAGAAAGAGAATATTCAAAATAACGTGCATAACATGTAAAAAGGCATTGTGCGGAGAACATAAAAAAGATGTTTCCAACAATTGTCTTTATCTGTTGATTTTTCCAGAATTTTTTTAAATTTGAGGCTGATTATATTATAGTTAATTAGTTAATATAAAAAAACACTCTTATTTTTAAAATTTCTATCTAAGTACAGAAGACTTCTAATTTTTGTTAAGGGTTTAAAAAATCCTACAAATTATAATATTTTAAATAAAAAATAATGATAATACATATGTATTTTATTTACTTATTAATTATTCAGCAATTTACAGTCGTAAATGAAACAAAAATAATTGACTTTCATCAAAAAAAATATGTTTGCGCGTGTTTATCTTTTCAGTACAAAAAAATAACGTTATCTTTCTAGGGTTAATGTAAGAAGGTAAACCGCCTTGATACGATGATGGTAAAATAAGAGACCACATTATGGTTATCAGGTATAGGTCTTGTAATTAATCTTGTGTTGGCGCTCAGTACGACATTTCAATGGTAAACAAAGTAAGAAAATTTCTTTCTTTCTTTGTTTCTTTCATTTCAATGGTAATTAAAGCTATGGTTAATGCTAGAACTCGTAGCATACAGAACTGACATTATGTAGAAGCTAATGTTATTTTTCAATAAATTAAAAAAACGTTGCGCTCAATAGGAATTTCTCTTGTATCATGAGTGCGTTTACAAACATAAAACTCACATACACAAACAGCCAGACCCGGGACAATTACTTGTAGTTCATTAAAATATTTGTTCCGTGCTGGACTCGAACCCGCGACACGCAGCACAGCAGTCAATAGCTTAACCACTGTGCTAACCGTGCAGACCGTGCAAACTCATATTTGTTTACAGTTTTGGTCAATAAATTTCGAACGTAGGATAGGTAGTGAACTCTGGTTTAATACATGATAAAGCTTAGATAATATTTAGGCCAAACACCTGCACGTGTTATCAAAGTATGCGCACCTTGCCAACACGTGAGCGTTGAGTAAAGCATCGCCAATATTGGTCCACACATGGCCAACAGCTTGCCAAACATCGCTTTTAAAGGTCGCGTTACATAATTTCGGATGTGTCCGGCGACACACTTACCGACTTCGCCGACTATGGTTTGTTGACCGTAATTCTTATAACTATATAAAATATTTCGGTCAAGTGCATATTTAATATGCGTGATTTTGTCACTGGTATTGCAATTATATTTTAGATTGGCCAAATGCGAATGTTACTTAATAAAATGATCTAATTTTGGCTCATTTAAATAATGGCTAGAATTGTTCCTTAGGCGCAATTCAACTGCCATAATATTTGGCGTACTGTTGGTACACCTCTGTCCAAAACTTCGAGAAATATAGCGTGATGTTCTAATCTTTAATTATGGTAAGCAAAGCTGATTTCGATGATTTTGCAAATGTCTAAAGTAAATTGGAAAGTGCAAGTCAGACACGCGCACAAAGGGTTTCGTGTCATTGTCTATAAATTCACATCTGTATGGAAGCCGCCTCTAAATGTTTATTTTATTTGTACTTAATTACATATTTATTTTTAAAGGGGTTTCAGGGCGTAATCAAATCGCAAATGAGGAGATCCGCAGAAGAACGAGAGTAACCGACATAGCCCGAAGAATTGCAATACTGGCGGTGGGCCGGGCACATTGCCCATAGGACCGATGCCCGATGGAGCCGACGGGTTCTCAAGTGGCGACCACGCACCGGAAGACGCAGCGTGGGTAGGCCCCCGACAAGGTGGACCGACGACCTAGTGAAGGTCGCGGGAAACCGCTGGATGCGGGAAGCGCAGGACCGGTCGTCGTGGAGATCCTTGGGGAAGACTTATGTCCAGCAGTGGACGTCTTTCGGCTGAAATGATGATGATGATGAATATTTCAAGCATCTACCTGTTGGCGTTATTAGTGTCGAGCAAAAAATGACACTAACAACTGACAACTCCTGCAGTTTGGTTGTGTTGTTGATCTAAGTCTTGACTATTATAGAGGTCTGTTCGATTGGCGCAGAGTGAAACACTTAGCAGTATTTCATCACTGATAGTAAATTATTTTTAAACGTGAAAATAGAAACAGCAATCGAATCACATTGAAGAAATACTAAAGCTACAACGTTCTTTTACAATTCTTTCAAACAGCGTTCCGGATATTAGAGGCACACTGAAGTTTCCGTTACATAGTGTCAACAAAAAGAAAAGAGAAAGTACTGAAAATTCAGGCTGTAATGTTCGCACTACGTTTTTGCGTCTTACTCTGGCATGAAAACCAATTCTGGGGATTTTTTACACCCTTATAATGTTGCCAGTACTGAGATACAATCCTTATCTCTTTATAAGGGAATAGACCATTTTCGCCACGCGTGCGGGTACTACTATGGGTTGACAGGTGTCATATGTTGTGTCTTTGAGTTTTAAGTTCAAGGACATGCCGATTTCCTCCTGATGTTTTCCTTCACTGTTTTGAGGGTAGTGGTGATGTAATGAAGTACAAAAAGTAAGGTGTTTGCGTCCTCTAAGTCGGAACTAATGAGCCACCATGACTCTTACACGCTCGCACTTCCTAATAATATTGACAAATTAAACTGCAGAGATGTAAAAGATAATATCCAATAGGTAATGTATAAATACTAAACACACTACCATATTGAGATAGAATGAAAGAACCACTCCTTCTTTTTATAAAAGCAGAAAAATAAGGCAGTCATAGGCAAGTGAGGCCTTCTTCTTCTGAATTTTATATTCTATTTATTAAAACAGTGTTTTTTCCTGGCACGGCCTTATAATATCGATATATAGAATACTAGCTGCGCCGCACGGTTTCACCCGCGCGATGTTATATATAAAGCCTTCCTGGATTAATGGGCTATCCAACGTAAAAATAATTTTTCAAATCGGACCATTAGTTCCTGAGATTAGCGCGTTCAAACAAACAAACTCTTCAGCTTTATACAGAGTGGTGCTGACAATACGACAATAAATGAAAACACGAACAATGCTGGTTCATAGGAATACATAATCCTAAACCATAGAAAAAACCTAGCATCAAAAATAAAAAAATGAAAATTTCAAACAAACTAAATCGCATAAAATTGCAAACGGAATAGAACATTCTTTAAAATATTGGTTCAATGACCTCCGATCAGCGGGCGACAGCGCGGTCCTGTATCGACTTGTTTTTTGGCGCCATTATTATTAAAGTTTAGTACCGCTGGATGCGGCGGTCATTAACCAATAAGCATTTCCTTATCAACATGTACATCATGTAGAAAATTTTAAAAATGAAAAATGGTTTCCTGTGACTAAACTAATGGATATATTTATATGATTTTTTATGGGTAGATTGAGAATGTGTTGAGGTACACGATGTTTAATTTATTGTCGTATTGTCAGCACCACTCTGTATATTAGTATAGATTTATCGATCCTCTTCCTTCAGCTACTTCTTGTTTGGAATTGCCGTCGGCCATTTTGGTAACCTTTTGGTTAAACAGTAGGTAAAACAGAATTCCTAAAATTAACCGGTGAAACTTTGAAGTGCTTGATTCCGTTTGGAACCTCCAATAATTATAAAGAAAAAGCGACCTCCTCCCATGTGGCTTAGCGACCCGCAGGTTGAGAAACACTACTCGTGTAACCAAAAAATCAAGGTGGTTCTGGAAATGGATGCCTGGAAGCATTTGGTGGAGGGCTGAACAATAGTGGGAAGTATAAAAAGACACTAATTATCCTCTACCTACCCTAAACAAATAAGGACAAGAACAGGAGGCCATTATCCTCAAAACATCATAATCTGACCCATATACTACAATTATCCTCATCCATTGAACATCGGCGACGAGCGGAAGTACGAGAGAGGATGGTTGCACAACCACTAGTTGAATGATCGACTCGCTAACGTGACATAACTGTGATGAAACCCTTGCGTCACCGGCAACTCTTTTTGACTGACCACGACTCACTGATACTTATTATAGATCCGTATAATTATAAGGTACGAATGAGTTGATAGTACTTGATAATCACGAACTATGTATACCAGTGATAATTTAAATATTATAAACTAGTGCTTGACTGCAATCCCGCCTGATGGTAAGCAGTGATGCAATAGTTGATGGTATAGCGCGCTATCGTTTATTGTCTATTGACTCTAGCTTTGAAGACACTTTAATTGTAATCAGACCGAAAAACCGCCGCTGGCAAATTGTACCAGTTCTTCGATGGGTTCGACAGAGGTGGAGCTAGTACAATCCCATGTAGGCAGTTAAGTTTAAACTTTAGATCGCATGTAACTCGAGTGAGCCTACTGCTTTGCTTGGCACAAATTCAGGCTACGGGTTGCTACAGAAAAAAATTGGTAAGTAACACTTTGACCGACCCAGGCATTAAATCTGATTAGACTACTTGACCAACGATGCAGTTCTAGTGATTATCACTGGAACTGCCAGTGTAAGTATTGTATTACGTTGACATGTTATTAAGAGATTTTAGTATCCTACTTGCCTATTATGAAGATAAAGACGTATGTATATATGTCAAGATTATCAGATGGTTAAAAACAAATGTATAATTAATTAGTGATATTAAATCTATAATTAGTTATAACGTAGAGTAGGTCAGGTTTCTTGTTGAAATGAACAGTTATATAGATCCGGTTTCCCTTAAGTCAGTCTGTAAAGGGTTCGAGGGTTTGACGTTAATGAAATAAAGCTCCTGAATATCATCATCATCTTTTTATCGTCCCACTGCTGGACACAGGTCTCCTCTCATACAGAGAAGGATTGAGCGTAATCACCACGTTTGCTCAATTTTGGTCAAAGCTGGCGATTTCAGACTTAAAGTCCAGGTTTCTTCAAGACGTTTTCTTTCACCCTATTATCAGTCACTGGTGTCCAAGATATACTTAGAAAGTATATATAACTTAGAAAAGTTACATTGGTACTTGCCTGGCATGGAATCGAACCCGCACACTCACAGACTCATACCTACTTAAGAGACTGCTGTTTTAACCACTAGGCCACCACAACTTGGATTATACACAAACCCTTTCAACTTCGAGGGGTGTCCTGGTTACATTTACCTGCATAGTTCTCTTCCTTGGGATTGTAAATCCAAATAGTAAGCCTTTTTGATACACGATACGTTTGTCAGCAAACGTTTTTAGCTTCAACGTTTATCTAGAAATAACTGAATATAACTGATAAGCTCACTAAACTAGAGTATTACTTACATTTCGCAAGTCCGTATACTCACTACCCCTTTCCATTTGAACTAACTATACTATCGATACTTGCACAGTACGAGTACAATATAATATTACCACCTACGCCCGTTTACTTGCTACCTACTGCTTACCCTCAGTAAAAGAAGCACCTTTAACTAAATCTATAACAGTACGGAGCAAAATTGGATCAACTCTAGGTTAGAAAGAAAATTTATTTGCGATAAATATAACGCAAAAAAAGACACAAAAAAAGTAAGAAATGGTTGGGGAAAACATATGCCACGTTCACACAAAACTACTTTTGTTCAGTTTTATACAGCGACCCTATGGAAGACAGCACCAGCGCTGGTTTTCAGCGACAGCCGACGCGGCGTAACAATCAGTTACTAAGATCATTTATCATTCTCTTACACTTCTTCTGATTTAATACGAGACGGCGCAACATTCCAAACTTCTCTATCGGTCGTAATCTCAATAATCACCCCTTTATTATTCTAATCTCTTTTGACACACAGCTTATTCTTACCTCCTCAACCTTAGTAGTCACCCTCTTTCATGCTATATTTCATATCCTCCATCTTCTTTTTGGTTTTCCCTTCAGTAATACCCAACTACATGTATCCTTATTGCCCTGCGTCGCATGCCCATATAAAGATAACCGATTTCATACATGAGTTATTTAAAACGAAAATATCATCATCATTATTATCAACCTTTTTATCGTCCCACTGCTGGGCACTGGTCTCCTCTCATACAGAGAAGGATTGTGCGTAATCACCACGCTTGCTCAATGCGTATTGGCGATTTCAGACTTAAAGTCCAGGGCCTGTAGCCAATGTAACATCGCTTCGTAGCGAAGCGAAATCGAATACCAAACCAACCAATGGCGGGAACGATTGACCACGTGATTTATCGCGTCGCGTGATAAATCTTTCCCGCCATTGGTTGGTTTGGTATTCGATTTCGCTTCGCTACGAAGCGATGTTACATTGGCTACAGGCCCAGGTCTCCTCAAGATCTTTTATTCACCTTCAGTCATTGGTGTCCAAGATATATTTAGAAAGTACATATAACATTAGAAAAATTACATTGGTACTTGCTTGACCTGGAATCTAACCCGCGCACTCATACTTGAGAGGTTGGTGTTTTTACAACTAGGCCACCACGACTCATAAAAAAAAGAAAATAATACTTCAATATTAAATAAAAAATATTGCAGGTATTTTGAATTAGACATTTTTACTGCTGTTCAACGGGTGGTCGATTACTCATACTATAATATTCACAAATCATCATACAATAATGATCACTCCATACGATCATAGCCAATATGTATTTATTAACACTGCAAAAGGCAATGCATATAATTACTCGTATGTAAAGCATCGGGCACCACAGACGCCACAGTCTGCCTGTTTGAGCTCCTTACAGTATGTCAACGCAAGTGTTCTCACATAGTAAACGTGTTGTAATTATTAACACTGCAAAAGGCAATGCATATAATTACTCGTATGTAAAGCATCAGGCACCACAGACGCCACAGTCTGCCTGTTTGAGCTCCTTACAGTATGTCAACGCAAGTGTTCTCACATAGTAAACGTGTTGTAATTATTAACACTGCAAAAGGCAATGCATATAATTACTCGTATGTAAAGCATCAGGCACCACAGACGCCACAGTCTGCCTGTTTGAGCTCCTTACAGTATGTCAACGCAAGTGTTCTCACATAGTAAACGTGTTGTCATTTTAGACTTAGGAAAAGCAATTTAGTTCGTAATTTTATCACTGTGGCTATCGAAACACCTTTTAAAACATACTGCATGATTGGATAAATTCCAGTTTACTTGACAGATTAAAATTTTTCGTCATCGATCGCTACTTGCACGTTTCTTCTTCAGCCTATAGAGGTCCACTGTTGGACAAAGAAAGGTATTCCCAAGGATATCATTAGGAGGGTTTGCCGTAATGCCCACGCTTGGCAGGCGGGTTAGGGATCGCAGTAATTTGATATTCCACAGGAGATGCGCTGCTGTCCGCTTCCCTGGTGAGAGTTTCCTTAGACGCCTATTACGAAACCCACGGGAGGATATGAGCACGTTTAATTATGTTAAATGTGAACGGCCAACGTTTTGTCCCTTCTCAAACCTAACATTTTTTTTGTTGTTGAGTCAATGTTATTAATTTATACACTGTGGTTCACTAGTCTTAGAATAAATGCAATTATACAGGATGTGTGTTATTAGTTAGTAATGTATCGCGAAGGGCGTCAGAGAAGCAAGTAGAACGGATACCGATAAAATCGACCATAAAAGTAAACTTGATCTTTGGACCCCTAATCAGGAAAATAGTGGAATATTTGCAATAGAATTGCTCTATCAGTATCTATATACGGAGCCTTGAACCTCTATATGAGGGTCGACTATTAACGTTTGAAGCAGTAGAATGCTGAATACTCAGTAAGTGAGGATTCTAAGTTTAGGTTAACGCTATTTTTAATTTGAAATTGTGGTCGCTTGTAATATCTACCGTATTCATATAACCAAATATGCTTAGAAGTTCATTGGTCTGTCATACCATATAGTAGAGGATACAATAAGGAACGATCTTCCCCCTTTTGTTCATTGCATGAAACGTATTTTATGAAATAATATATCGCAAGTGGGTTGGTTAAGAAATTCCTAGACAAACTATTATTAATAAAAATTGAAAAAAAAAAATCAATATTTGACCTATGTGTTTAACGGTTTTTTTGTGATCTACAGACCCGACATCACACCCAAATAGGCGTATAAACATTGAAGCTTCATACAAACATATCTAAAAGGTCATGCTTGAACCAACGACGGTCCAAAACTGACCGGATTATTTTCACTAACCTTGGAGGGAGGTTGCGATACATGTTTATATGCACGGACGCATGTTACTACGAAGGTTTGCAGCGTTGCAACACTTACACCGATCTGGCAACCTCGCGATAGTGACGACACCGAGAATCAGTTGATGAGAATCTTTGATGGATGGATTATGGAAGTGGTTAAGGGTTCCGGTGGAATGGTAGGCCCACTCCAGTGATCATCACAGCGATAATTAATATTAACAGCTTGTGAAAAATGTAACAGATTAACAAGTATTTTTGACAGACTGGGATGCATGAATTTCCCACCTGTTAATTTGAAACAAATTTAGCAACAATAAACTTATGTTTACAGAAGACTGATTATATGAAGTGAAGTGAAAAAAATATATTTTTTCTTACTCCTCCGCTATTCTTTTCTGATTAATTTCGTTGCGGGACCCAAGACAGTTGAATCGTTTCTCCGGGACTCGTCGAGCTTCATTGCTCGGCGTTTTTTGGCGGTCTCCACTGTTGATTCTGGCTTTCAGGAGTTGCAGTGGGTGGGATAATGTGTGGCGGGTGTTTGAAGACCTTATATTGACCTCAACCGTGAAGCCGAACTGATCATCATTTTATAGGATTTTCCAAGATATAACCAAACATCTGAGTATACATAGCGAGAGTTATGTTGCTACGTGGTCTTTCTCACAGTTTGCCAAATAGACAGTTCACTTTACATACAATGCTGGGACACAGGCCTCCTCTCTATGAGAGGAGGTAGGCCGTACCACACCACGAGGGGCAAGCGCGGGTTGATAGCCGCTTCATGTTTTTGGTTCTGGCGTGCCGGTTCCCTTACGATGTGTTCTTTCAAAGTTTTTGAGAGCCGTGTTGATGTAATAAAATACAATATCTAAGGTGCTTGCCTGAGATTGAACTCATGACCTCCAACTAAGTGGGGTCAATACCACTGATCCACGACGCCATACTCTTGCACTCTCGCACACTCGCACTTACTAATCATCATCATCATCAACCCTTTTATCGTCCCACTGCTGGGCACAGGTCTTCTCTCATACAGAGAAGGATTGAGCGTAATCGCTTGCTCAATGCGAGTTGGCACTTACTAATAATATGGATAAATTAACTACTTATATTTTTCAAATGTTGTCCCACACTAGGAATTTCTCCTGTATCGTGGGTGCGTTTAAAAACATAAAAAAATCACATACACAAATAGCCAGACCCGGAAGGATTACTTGTAGGTCATACAAATATTTGTTCCGTGCGGGAATCGAACCCGCGATACGTAGCGCAGCAGTCGATCGCTCAGCCACTGCGTCAATCGTGTCGTATACAATAGCTCCTTAATAAATACTAAGCACACTACTATACCTATGTATTGAGATAGAAAGAAATATTTTGGAAGCATTTACATCGTATATAGTTCTTACATTTCAATGCAGATAAACTTAAGATTTCCTCTATAATATAGGTATCTTCATATAAACCTATTCATCTCTTGCAATTCTATCACATAATAGCTAGACATATACATAGTTTTTATATATAACCCATTGTTTACTGACCTCTCTCGACCCCTACCATAATGATTATAATTATAAGCTTTAATTACAAGGCAATAAGGTTCATTGTTGAACCGATTTTGTTACTACATCTTCAAGGATTGGATTTCGTCATAAGCTTGAGACAAAACCTATGAGAAAAATACTTTGACGCCATCTATACTAATATACAATAAAGCTGAAGAGTGTGTTTGTTTGAACGCGCTAATCTCCAGAAATACTTGTACGATTTGAAAAATTCTTTTTGCGTTGGATAGCCCATTAATCTATAATGAAAGCCCAGGAAGCTATAATGATGTTACATATATATATATGTATATATATATAACATCTGCTGCGACCAATAGGAGCGGGGCGTATAAAGGTAAAGTGCGGGTGAAACCGCGTGGTGCAACTAGTAATTTTATAAGGTTGTGCGAATATCTTACACCGCGTTTATATGTTTACATATACCTACATACATAAAGTAGTAGTAAAGTAGTGTCGATACTCGACGTCACTTCTAAGCAACCATGTACTATGTTCTTATTCTTACTTACCATCAGGTGAAAAGTTATTAAACGCAATCATAAACTGGTCCTAAAGTGTTGTAATTTGTACGCAAAATTCCTAGCATTGAGATAAAATAGTAATAAAATATATGACTTGATCTCAACTTCTCCTCCAAAATGTTGCTAAAAATTAATCTTTGAATTAAATTACTGGACATCCAAATGTACCGTTCAATCATAAATGACGTCACACAATACATTGTATCCCAATTGGTTTAAATTCAACGTCTATTCAATAACTAAAACAGAAAAAAAAAAACGGGTTTTAGCTTTAAAAATGTAACTAATTTTGAAAACTACTTAACTATTTTGAAATCAGTTTTAACTGCGCGTTGATGTCTTTTCTGTGTAAAACAGTTTCGGGATCACATTTTCAGTTTTACATGTTGTTATATATTTTTAAAGTTCAAATGATTGAGGTAGATAATAACTTTCAATAATGAATTAAATAGAGAGAGAGAGGAGAGTGAGAGATACAGTATATATATTTTATAATGTTATGTTGAACGTTCAGTTCGATAGAGATTTTATCACTAATATTTTATGTTACAAAAACTTGTACTTTTTGTTTGAGCAAGATAATAATACAACTAATCGTATCTACACACAACACGTGACTTTAATAAAGACACGTGACACGTGACACACGTCACGTCACGTGACACGTGACACACGTCACGTCACGTCACGTGACACACGTCACGTCACGTCACGTGACACGTGACTTTAATACAAACTAAATATCAAATAACTAAATTGGATTTTAGTATTCCAAACTTTTAATAGATCTCTGTTTTTCAAATAATGTTGCCCTATAATAAATATCTGCAAAATAACTGCAAATTATCTATACTTATTATACTATTATGCATAATACTATCTGTCAGGGTTGAGGGTTGACTAAAAAGAAACCGTGGCTCTAGCGCACAGGCAAGTGAAGAAACACGGGTGGATTTTAGTCAGTAAAAGTCTGACACGCCCTTCCACTCCGCCTAGAGCGGGAGAGGACATTTGATGATTTACCATCCAGAACAAAAAAAAACGTCTTTCTATATGTAACCATATACATAGTAATGGCAGCCTACGTTGGAGAAGGACATAGGCAACTTTGATCTAGGATATTTTTATTAAAAAAAAATGACAAAACACAAGCATATTCACACGAAATAACTAGATTATAATAACTATGTAGTTTAAAAATGATGACGTATTAAGATAAAGGGCGGTCGTTATGACAAAACGACCATTGGACGTTAAGAGTGATCAGTGATCCTACTTGCTTGGTGAACGATTTCATTTCATTTCAAACACTTTAATTTAGATGTAAGAAAAGCCCAGTTTGAATAACTAGCATTAGGTTTTGATTTGATAAGTTAATTTATAACCAGTCATAAAATAACCCATCACTTATAATAGATACTGAAGAATGAAAGAACAGCGTAACTCTAACCAAAGTTCATTATACAAACTATTATTTAAAAATGTCGTTAAAGTTTTTGTCACATAGTGTACAGCTAACCTCATCCATCAATGGTGACCTCTCCAGTACCTAGCCTGACACTTATTGACGTCACAACTCTTAATGATGCTTCCTGTTAGAGACAAAGTATTTATTATAGTGTAAGGCTTCTTCCTAAGAACAAATGATAAGTTCTACAATCAGAAAAATATTTGTTAAGTATATAATATACTCTACATCCAATGACTGAAGGTGAAGGAAAACATCTTCAGGAAACCTGGACTTTATAAGTCTGAAATCGCCAACCCGCATTGAGCAAGCGTGGTGATTACGCTCAATCCTTCTCTGTACGAGAGGAACTGTGCCCAGCAGTGGGACAATAAAAAGGTTGATGATGATGATGATGATGATGATACGCTACATCAATTTATCGTGCTATGGTCATTACATGTACGGACGAAAGCAGGTCAACCTGACAGAAACTGTCAAAAATTCCCAATCTACCTTGAGCCTTAATGCTATATATAGATAAAGTTGAATATGTAAGAAAGAAACCTGACAGATAATAGTAGCTTGATGTGCTGTCGTCAGTACAATTGTTTGTTTTCCCAATACAAAAAATACATAAAAATGATAGCTGCTACCTATGTCAAAATAGTTGTAGAAACTATCATTTTTATGTATTTATTTTATTTAGTCAAAAATAACTCTTTCATAAAAAATATTACAGAAATTCGGTCTTCTAGAATTTAAACAGTCTGTTTGTTGATAAGAAATATCCGTGGCTATATCTAGTTTGTTGTCAGTATTCTAGATCTAATCTACATCATCATCATCACCATCATCATCATCTGCCTACTTTTTCCCAACTATATTGCGGTCAGCTTCCAGTCCAACTGGATTCACATACTAGTATTTTACAAGGAGCAAATGCCTATTTCCCCTCCACAACTCACATACTGGACAATAGGATGCCCCATGGTAAAACTGGTTGTCAAAAAACAGTTTGTCAGCCGGTATCAACTGCATATCGTGCTTTCAGAGGCACGGAGGGGTCTCGGTATGTAGATATGGTCACCCATCCTCAGAGCAACCGCAGCAACCGTAGCTTAACCTGACCGATCGACCAGTATGGCTGATATTATTTAGCCACTAACCCATCAGATCTAATATACTACACATTTTTGCAATAACAGTAATTGAATTCCTGTGTAGCGAGGTCCCCAACAAGGTGAATCGATGACCTGGTGAAGGTCGCGGGAAACCGATAGATGCGGGCGGCACAGGACCGGTCATCCCGGAAAGCCTTGGGGGAGACATTTGTCCAGCAGTAGACCTCTATAGGCTGAAGAAGAATTCCTGTGTAGCTATGATTGCTCGTTGCGATCTATTTTAGATTGCACTGATTGTGGAAAATTCCTGAATGCATGTTAAGTGAATAAGGCAGGAACAGCAAACAATTACCGTATACTTACTATTAAAACAAGTATGATATAGCGTCCATGTACAATTTTTCTCTTCCTACTAGCTTATAATAATCATCAATTAATATAATCTGCAATTGAAAGTAATTTGTTTATGGAAAAATAACTTTAACTCTTAGACAATAAAGCTCAGTTTACGTTTAACTTCAAACATTATTATAACTATATCAAGAGTGCTAGTTACTCTAAAATTAAATTAATTGTCATTGAAATAAAGTCGACATTTGTTTGATTTGAAATAACATCCATTTGAAACATTTGGCATAGACTTTACCTAAGTAGATAATTACTGCGATCCCTAACCCGCCTGCCAAGCGTGGGGATTATGGTAATGCCCCCCAGTGGAATGAAAGCCTTGGGGAAGGCTTTTGTCCAGCAGTGGACCTCTATAGACTGAGAAGAAGAAGTAGATAATTCTTCTAATACATAAATACACCAAATAACTTATAGCATCACGCCTATATCTAAATGGTTAGGGAGAGGTATATAGCTATAGTACACCAACATGACGTTAGTTATGTATAAGCCCTATGTAATAGTGGGTGACCCTATTGCCATCAACCAACCACAAGACTCCGAGCTACTCCCACGAATACTCAATAACACTAAGCCTGACTCGGGAACGCACCCAGGCCCTCCCAAAGACTCAGTCACACAAAATATCCATTTAAATAACGCCCAAAGTATACCGCATAGTAAGTAAGTTACAAGTCCGCATGTTTTAGCGCAAACATGCGGACTTGTAACTTGTCGCTAATCTCATAAACTACTGGACCGAATTAGAACGGGCTTCAGTGTTTCAACATCTGCCCTTCCGACCGACTCGATACGTATACATTAGACGTGTTTGGTAACGCAATGCTCGACTTTTGACTAATAATCGTATGTATTACGGTTGGAATAATATGTTTGGACTAATAACGGCTCTAGCAATGGATAGGTTTTAGTAAAATAATTGTCTGTTATGGTCTCACTGTGAGATACCGTCTTGTTTTTTTTAAATATTTATTTGTAGACATGAGAATGTCGCTCTGTAAGACTATAACTACATACTCAATACAAATATATCTGTTAATAAATTGAAGGGGATGCTCACACAATAACCGTTTTGGTGACAAACTTTGCGCATTCAATTGCAATACATTAATCATAACAGTCCTAGTACTAATATTACTGTTAGCCATATTTGGAACCAAAAATTGATTCTAATATCTTCTTAAATATGGAGTGAGTTGTCATTCGCAACTCATGCTAGGTATGGACAGCACAATCTAAGCTCGCTTCATCTAACTTTTAACACCATGAGGCTGTCGTTGTACCGATTGTCATATTGGCCAATTTTGGTTTTGATAGCCAAGAGCTCAAGAATCAAGGCTCTCGGTAGGCAGTTAGATCAAGGGCCAGATTCAAAAGGCAGTACTCCACTATATGGCCCGCATCGTGAGGAGGTTCCTGTCTCTGGAGCCCTAACCACCGGTAGCTTGGACCCTGCTCCCGTCATCGGTGGAACACATTTTTTTATGTTACTAATTTTAAATGTTTATATGTACATATGTTTTATATAACTATTTAAAAATGTAAACGATGTATATAGAAAAATAAATCAAATAAAAAAATTATAAAAAAAAGTTTTGGGCACGTTTACTATTGAGTCACGTGTGATATGTACTAAAACTAAAATAACAAGAATAATGCAAGAGCAAGAACAGACCAGATTTATACAAATCATAATCAAGTTTACCTTCACAGATTCTAAATTCGCCATTCACACTACCGAAAACTATAGTCAGTACTCTCATACGGCATCCAAAATAGTATCAATAGAAATCATAATCAAGTTTACCTTCACAGATTCTAAATTCGCCATTCACACTACCGAAAACTATAGTCAGTACTCTCATACGGCATCCAAAATAGTATCAATAGTATTAGGTAACTTAGGGTCCAATGTCTAACCATAGAATAAAGAGGGGAAGTAGGTTATCTGCGACCCAATCCGCGATTTAATTGCCTACTGTCTTAGGGTTGACGACTGTCCGCGCTTCGTCGGTTACGGTTGTCGCCCAAACCGCTAAGAAATATTTATAGACTAAGGTCCGTATTACAGAACGTCACTCAAAACTCAAGCTCTACTTAAGTCTCGTTTCAAGCCATTTGATTGGTTGAAACTAGTTTTAAGTACCTAATGCTTAAGCAGAGCTCAATGCTTGAGTTTCCTTCTGGAATACGCACCTAAGAGCTTATGTTTAAATTATTTGCTTAGTATTTAGTTTACATATACTAGTCAGTTTTTTTTTTGTAATTTTTATTTTTAGTTTTGTACACATAAAGAACCATATTTATTTTTGTTTTTAATTAATACAAATATAAATAATACAAACATAACATCTATTGAATCACACATTTAATACAAAATTACAAATTAGCTACAGAAAAATACCTACTTTCTTCGGTTTCGACTATTACGAAACGCGTTGTTAATAAACTTTAATGTGTAATATATCCGTATCCTTGTAAATAACTTTTAGAAATATAATTTGAAAAATATAAGTCTTTTATTTGTTCATAAATAGACATACCAACTTTGCAGTTTATGTGATCATTTTTTAAAAGCTAATGTGCCGAAAAGCCGCGACGCGCGAACCTCGTTCCGTGCTAGCCGCGACTAGCGCAGTCATAGGCACTCTAATATTGTGTTTAGGTGTGCGTGCGGCGACGCATAGATACTATGGCGCACACATACAAGCCGCGCGCGGTCCGTTTGTATGAAGATAACGTACTTCCCTCTCTTTATTCTATGGTCTAACGCCCACGAATGTGGTTGACCTAGTTCCTTCGTTACTTACGAATATGTTTAGCTGTTTACCTTTTGTGCAAGTTAGCCAGTAGTTGTTTTTGTGACCTAAGTTTTGTTTTTGGAGAAAAAAAAATATGATTTGAAAATAAACCTGGCAAAGGAATACATGTTTATCAAATTTGGGTTTCACTATATAGCACAGAAAAAAGTACAGCAATTTACGATAACACGCTGAACTATTCCATTTATGAAAGAAAGAAACACATTATATACACCATACTGAAAATCAGCCTGTATAATGAACAAAATGTCTACAATATACAAAACCCACCACAAACAATCTGCATGTCTGTACCACGCCCTAAAACATTCTACCGCATTTCTAACCTTATCTTTACATCCAGCATTACAATACCACCCTAATCAGAGCAAGAAGGTTTTATAATTCTATTTTTCTTACATCGCTCGTTATGTAACTCTCTCATTTACTAATTATGTAAGAGAAGCAGAGATGGAATATACCCAACCGAAGCAGTACGATACACAGTCGTACAAAAAAATTGTTCAATCGATTTGTGTTTTGTGATCGTGCGATGATGACGTAAATGCAATAATTCGACAATATTAGATGTTGAATGGCGACGCGAATATACGCAAAAAGTTGTTTTGGTTGTGTAAATAACTTATACAGGTTTTGGTTAGCATTTTTAAGATTTGAAGGAATATTATGCTTTAAGATATTTTCGTATTTTTACATGCATACAATGTTTTTCAGTAATAATGAAAATGAATTGATGTTCGCTTGAGAATGGCTAAGCCTTGAGTATTTACCATCATATATGTGTCTAGTTTATATCAAAATTTAAAATCATCATAGATTTTTATGGAAAAAAACCAACTGGAATAGTTGTCTAATATATATATTGGAATCCGTCGGCCCATCGGGCATCGGTCCTACGGGCAATGTGCCCGGCCCACTGCCACTTGAGTGTTGCAAGTCAGTCACCCAAGTCAAGAACAGTTGATGATCCGGATGACTCACTGCAGCCACCGCAGTTACAGTCAAAGTACCATTAAATTGTCATTAGCCCAGTTTTTATCTCCTTAATTTAAATTAAAAGAAGTTGATATCGAAAGAGGAATTAAAAATCATTTATGAATAACCTTCTAGAATGTGGTGAAAGTGTGTTTTTGGAGACAGTTTTGTAATTTTTACATTCGAGAAATGCTGAGATTTGAAAAATTCTTTTTGCGTTGGATAGCCAATTAATCCAGGAAGGCTATAGGCTATATAAAATCACGCTACGACCAATAGGAGCGGAGCATAACTAACTCCACGCGAACAAAGTCCCCGGCGGCCGAGAGTTAACAAATAAAATATTAAGTGTATTGCAGGTTGATGCTAAATATCAACCTTGATAACTAGAAATAAAATATTTTTAAGTTAATTAAATTGAGCATCACCAATATTTTTGTTTTAATTGTATAATAATATTTTATCTTCTATCCTTTTCTTAAAATAATAAATAGAAAAAATTAGTTGCAATGTACTTAAATTTTGTTGAGTTTCTGAGTAAGGGAACCGGGACTACTATCTCACTCTTGTGGCTACTTCCACTCCTTCAACCTTTCGCGACCCGCGCTTCCCCTTCCTGTTTTGACGGAACCTATGCATCTCCTGATAACGGGAAGAGATACATAGGTCCTATGTGGTGACACACCACGTTCCTACGACCTCGTATCGCAAAAATCCTCCTCTTTCTCAAGTCGTTCTCCTCATTACTGAGGGTCGCGATATCCCTGTGGAATTATCTTCTCCTTTGCGATAATTCGCCATCTGTTACGATCCCTGACCGCGAGTATAGCATCATGCAGGCCCATGTCCAGAGATGAACGAATTTGGTCAGATTCGATCAATCGTCAAATTCGATCGTAAAAATATTACCCATTAAATAATCATACGGCCTACGTATAAAAAAAAATTGTTTGCTTCATAAATATACAACACGTCTACGTAAAAACCGCAGTGTGGAGAATAATTATCCCGCAGCTTCCTGATTAAAAACTTGTACAACAAGAATGTTTACTACTTAATCTTCTCTTTGGATTATTTTACTGTGACATTCCACATCAGGAATAATATAGGTACAGCGTTATTTTTTGTTTATGTGGAACCCTAAACAAGTTTCCACTAATTTTCAAAAAGATATCATGATAAGTTATGAGCTTGTTATCATACTTGGTTGTCCCAACAATAATATGGTCAAAGAACGCTCGCGCCCGCCCGCGCCTTAAGCGGCGCGGTGGGGGGGGCAGGGTCTCACTGTGATCCTAGAACTAAGATCCGTCAGCTGTGTAACCACACTGTAACAATTTCTAAGTGTATTTGGGAAAAAATATAACATGGTGTAAAAATGATTGGAATCTATTCAGTTGCTTATTCTGAACAAACTATAAAGGGTGTATCTGACATCGACGCACAAACGAGTACCCTGGATCCAGTACATGATTCTGAGCCCCACAGTGGTGGAATTTTTCGTCGGCTTTTTCATGATATGATATGTGATATATATGTAGTATTTTTCAGTTCAGACCGTTCACAATTGCTATACTTTTATAACCCAATAATATTTGAAAGTAAAAATTAAATAATTCGCTAATTACATAAAAAAGCGCAATGAAAGCAAAACCCGAAAAACTATCTTATCAGATTTAATAGAGTTCACATCAGGGATCAACGTCATACCATGCCGCACGGCGGCACGCTTGCAACGTTCAAAAGCCAAGCCGACACTTTTTTTTAAACAGTGTGTATTCTGTAACCGTTCATTAACGACATAAATGACTATCATAATTTTATTAGTGGCATGCGGTCTAGCCTTTTCGCGAAGTTTGCGTTACGATGTCGATACACCCTGTATTCAGGTTTCCTATAAAGTAAGAATGATGTTGTATAAAGTAACATACATATCAAGAAATCCCTTTATATATTCTTTTGCCAGTTTATAACGTCAATGACCCGAAAACAAGTGCCAGCTGGCTGGTTACAAATGTAAGTGACCACTTAAATTTTCCACTACAGCTCCATTATTTGCGTGCGCCCAAACCTATCTCGAATTAAACTGTGTAATTTATATTGCACGGCTGTGTAAAAGTACAGGCAAGGCCAAGATGGCGATATAGCTGAACTGTTGTTGTAATTTTAACTTTATTTGCGTGAAACTAGTGTACATTTTTGGTTGTTAATTCTTGATAATTTCGAGAGAAATCATATCATATCCTTTAAAATTAAGTACGTAATTAGTTGAGTCATATTTTATTTACGTGTTTACTGTGTTTGAAATGTAAAACAGTTGCCCGCAGTCAAAATTGCACGTCTATAAAAGTTGCCTAACCTTTATTTCGTGAAATGGTCTCTCTAAAATAACAGCTGACTCATTATAATTTATTTGCCGTTTAGACATGAAGCGCTAATATAAATCATTTTTAATTTAAATAACTACATGGATTACATAATATATAAATATCTAGGGTATTCCAAATATTACAAAACTAGCTTTCCGACCGCGGCTTCGCCCGCATGGAGTTCGGTTATATCGCGCTTTTTAGATTTCCCTCGGGAACATTATATTTTTCCGGGATAAAAAGTACTCTATTACTTATTCCGGACTTCTAACTTTACGTCTGCAAAATTTCAAAGCAATCGGTTCAGTAGTTACGGCGTGAAAGCGGAACAAACAAACAAACAAACTCACTTTTCCATTTAGTAATAAACATGATGATATTCCAAATTGAAAAAAATCTCAACTTTGCTTAAATTATATATTTTTAATGAGGTGTTTTTGAGAGAATTTTGGAACGACTAGCACTCTTGAAAAATGTCATTAAATGTTTGGAATTCGAGCATAAACTGAGCTTTATTATTTTAGAGTTAAAGTTGTTTTTTCCATGAACTTCTATTTACTTAATTTTTTGCAAATACTCGCGAATGCAAATTAGACTGCTTCGTTACTGTAGTAGTCACAAACACTACTGTTTTAGGTCCAGGGTTCGATTCCTAACTCAACCACATCATGCTTTGCCTTAGTTCTTTTGATCACTTCACCATTCCGGCAATAATTATGATTACAGACAGTAATTATTTACAAAGAATTCTTGCTAATGTGAAATACCGTACCATAATAAATTGTTCTAATAAATCAATCAAGTATTGCAAATACTACGAACCGAGGAATATACCGAGAAGGTAGAAAAAAACTGTTTTAATTTTAATGGAATCAAAATAATCATGCGTTGTAGGTTCTTTTTCCACAGAGTCTTAGTCTTTTAATATACTGTTGTTGTCCATTTTGGAACTTTCTTTAATTAATAATAGATTCCCAATCAAACGGAGATTAGCCAGGTACACGGAAGATATTATAGTGCACAAGTGTGTGTGTGTCCACACAGCTGTACTCTCTGTTCCTTCACTCTAGAGTTTAGTCCAATGGGTCGGAAATCCGAAACGACTGGGGAGAGATCAGGCGCAAGGAGCAATGGTTTTACGTGGTTTCTGAGGCACTAACATTCAATTTTTCTACGAAATGCTTAAAGGGAAATTAAATAACACTTTGTCCAACTCGGGAATAATACATACTTAATATTATAAATGCAAAAGTATATCTGTTTGTCTGTCTATCTGTCCGGCTTTCACGCTAAAACTACTGAACCGATTGTAATGAAATGCGGTACACACATAGTCTAGAGCCTGAGAAAGGATATAGGCTATATAACATTCCGCTAGGACCGAAAGGAGCAGAGCAGTCACAAAAAATGTTGCGAAAACGGGGGCAATCGCGGACGTACATATTGCTCCCATTATTTTAAAAGGCGCTTATTTTATATCAACACGCGGCCGGAGTCGCGGGCAACAGCTAGTACCCAATATATCCACACTTAGTAATCGTGCTTTCAACTACGAAACCAACGTGACTTAAACACGAACAAGTTATTCTCAGAGGTCAAATCACGCCATAAGTCATGTAAGACATTTGACCTTAATAGTGCATGACTCGGGGAAATTCATGATAATGGTCATTCCCCTTAGTCAGTGAGTCATATAGATTATAAATACATATATCTACGATTAATTAGTTAGTTAGTTTAGTTTTGTTGACTAATAAATCCTTTTGTACCTGGTCGGTCAATAGCCTTTCGATCTACATGCTGCGGTTACACAGGTTTGGAGTTCCGTAAGGAATATGAAGTATCCGGTTCAGTTGCTTTAAGAATGTCACTGCTGTTGTTTCAAATACTTGTTCCATGCGAAAATCGAACCCGCGACACGCAGCGCATCAGTTAATAGCTCTAATACTGCGCCAACTGTGCCGTTAGGATAAGAAATGTAGCGTCAGCCACAAATAAATAGTAATTAGGATAAAAATGTTGCACCAACCACAAAAACATTGGCATAAAGATAAAAAAATGATGATAACACTTTTTCAGCAGATTCAGCAGCGGTCATTTATTCCGTATTAACCAACAAAATTATAAACAAATCATGCCTGATTGTTATGGAATTCAAAAAATCATAAATGAGTATTGAACTAGGTACTCATTAGTTCTACGGTTTAGCTTCATAATAACCAATTAGAATCATCACATAAAAACGCATAATTACAAAGTACACATTAACAATTATTAGCAAACAAAACATGGGTAATTTTCAAAATTCACTTCCTGTTTGTACGAAACATAAACTGATTACATCGACTCGCACTTGACGGGAGTTTTTTTGCAATAATTTCGTGCTAGATCTGGCAGTGACTCGGCAAAATTACACTTGCAAAGAACTTTGAACATCTGATGAAATTGACATTGCACAAGTATGATCACACTGAGTAGCGGATTGATCAATTAATACAAGTATAGAACAATGTAATGGAATTCTTTAAATTAGCCAAGCAAGCTGGAGTGGTCAGGAGACGGCGATACTACTGGTCTACGGCTAACCGTAGAGCCGATGGCCATTTATAGGGAAGACGTGTTCTTGAATGTGGACCGCGAATCGATAAAAGAAAGTTGGGACGTGGTCGTGGAGTCTCCAGATCAATCTCACTCCGGTGCAACATCGTTGGTCATGTTGTTGGGTTTAACCTTGCATCGCCCCGCTCAACTGTCGTCTTCCTTCCTATTCACTCAGTTTTTTTTAAGTGAATAAGCTCTTAATAAACTTTCCCGCTTAGCTTTACCATCAACGATTGCATCACTACTTACGGAAGAACGATGATCTTCGTAAGGTGGCTGGTAACTGCTGGACCGATGTTCATAAATCGTTGGATGGTTTTCCTTGGGAGAGCCCTACGTCCAGCATATTGTCACTTTTATTAATAATGTTAGTAGAATAAATAAATTACATTCTAGTAACATTATCAATGTGAAAGTTTGAATGAATATGTTTCCTCTCCTGACTCATCCTAACGCATCGCCTCGCCTGTTTCGCTCTCTGTCTCTCGCCTCACTATTGCTTCATTTTCGTTTGCCATTCCTTCTTACCTACCTTTTCTGGTTTGATTCTTAGGTCCGTATTACAGAACGTTACTCAAGCATTGATATCTGCTTAAATATTACTTAAAACTAGTTTCAACCAATCAAATGGCTTGAAACGAGACTTAAGTAGAGCTTGAGTTTTGAGTGACGCCTGCCATTTGATTGGTTGAAACTAGTTTTAAGTAATGCTTAAGCAGAGATCAACGCTTGAGTTTCCTTCTGGAATACAGACCTTAGAGTCTCAGCGCGTTTTCGATAGCCTTTTTAAAGAATTTGCAATTGTAGCCTGGTGGTATAGGCCGCGAGTTACAACTTGTAGGTTGTAGGTTCGAACCCCATCAGGCCCTTTACTTTGTGTAAATTATTTCATCACCACTGCTCTCAAAAACGGTGAAGGAAAAAAAGCAAGATTACGGCCCAGTCCCTCTCTCTGAGATCAGGCCTGTGTCCCAGGAGCGGGAACATTATGGCTGGTTATGTATGTTATGGTATGTTATGTTACGTAAGCTATCAAATACAAAACTTTTTTTTAATACGATTGGTAGTTGAACAGATACAAATAACTTCATAATATTGTTATAGAAGTATAAATTATGTTCACCGCAACATTATTATGGTAAGATATTTTTTAATTGATTCACGGAATATTCCGCATTTCTGTTTATTTGCAATAATAGGTAGTTTAATTAGAAACAATTATTGTTCATTATTTTACGTTGGCAAGGATTCCTTGTAAATAATTATGACTGGCTCATTGATCTAGTTGTGGTAAACAATACCGTGCACGAGGTCCAGCAGGGGAATCCCGCAACGCTTTAACAGTTGTAATGCCTTTTGACAGTCTAACAACATTCAATGCGGTTTTTATGTTGTTGAGCAGATAATTTCTTCGAACATATAAAGCAATGGATGAGCAATATCCTTCAAAATAATTCAAATTGTTATTGATAGTGTGTTCTCGCCTCTCAGTGGTAGGCCATAACATCGGCATCGGCAGAAGTTACCACCGACCAGACAAAGTCTTGCCGCCAAGCGATTCGTCGGGTTCCGGCATGATGTTTGGTGAAGCCGTACTGAGGGCAGGTAAAATGTTGTTGTGTCGGGAGTTTGGTCGTGGAGGGTCTCCAGTTTAATCTTCCTCTGGCACAGCATTGCTGATTGTGTTGTTGGGTTTAACATTGCATATTACTTCCCTCCTATTCACTGAGTTTTTAAGTGAATATAGGCTTAATAAACTAGCGTGTTTTACCAGCAACAATTGCATCACTGCTTACCATGGCGGGATTGCGGTCAAACACTAGTTTATAATTATTAAAAAAAATTAGTGCTTGATAGAGTTTATTAAAAGCCTATTCACTCAAAAAAAAAAATGAATGAATAGGAAGGAAGACGGCAGTTGAAGAAGGTGATGCAATGTTAAACCCAACAACACCACCAACGATGCTGCGCTAGAGGGAGATTGATCTGGAGACCCTCTACGACGAAACTTCAGACAAAACAACATTTGGCAATATCGTACCCGGCACATATCGCAACACAACTGCTTAGATCCGTCCCATGTATGGCTTCACCAGACATCAAGCCGGAATACGACGAACCGCTTTGTGGCAAAACTTCGTCTGGTGGGTGGTGACTTCTACCTGCAGCTGATATTATGGCCTACCACCGAGAACACCCATCATAAAACTACTACTAAGTTTAGTAGTTTCGGTACTACATTATTAAATTCACAACATTACCTTATTAACATAATAGTTACTTGTATGCTTATAAAATTATTTTTAGATACGACGCTGGATTAGCGATCAATATTTATTTAATTATGCTAAAATTATTCATATTTTAAATTGCCTACAAAAAAATTAAAATTGCTTATACATAATATATCATATAATTATTTTAAGCTCGTGTTTTTTTTTTTTAATTTTTGGTAACTTGGCGTAAGTCACGTTACCTGTTTTATTGAACACGTGTAAGCAACCTAGGTTAACAAAAACTCTTGATGTGTGTTAATTAATTAAGCGGTTCCCTTGCCTGCATACTTTTTTTTTTGGAAAGTATAATAAACGTAATATACATCAGGAACTGAACGTCATAATATCAAAATAAATTGCTCTATTTTCAAAATTATCCTTGCTTGGGACTCGAATCCGAGACTACCATAGAAGGCCGTGCTACTGGTAGAATATGTGGAATTAATACTCTTTATTATGTTCATCATGAACATAAATACGAAGATTTTACAAAGGGCGACACAATAGGCGATTATATTGTACTAGCTACGCCACGTGGTTTCACCTGCGTTTTTTTATATGCCCCGCTCCTATTGGTCGCAGCGTGATGTTATATAAATAACTAAATAAATAAACTCTTCAGCTTTATATATTAGTATAGATTTAGATATTCATTGGCACCAATATGCTTGTTCACATACATAGGTACTCACAAAATTTAAGTTCAGTGTACCTTAGTCTTTTAATTTCATTTAAAAGACGGATCAGACAGCACCTGACGTAATTAAACGTATTTTTACGCAATATTTTTTTAATCACGTCTAAAATATCTTAATTTGACAGGACGAAACTAATATTTATCTTCTGTCTGAGAAATCCGGTAGGACTAGGGAGCACTGTCTAGCGGGATAGCAATTAAAACACGTCCGTTCTTAATTACTTGTAATCGCAGACAAAAGACGAACTTACTACCTACAAAGATCTTAACATAAAATATAAATCTAAATCTACCTTCAATACATACATCACACTGTCCTTCTCATAATAACATAAAAAGAAAAAGATGCAATTTGAGGACAAGGGAATAAACGTCATTGAACTCCCTTTAGATCCAGCCGTCACTTGCTGTCCTCTCTAGCGACGCCCTAAGCCGAGATTCGTACCCCACAGGGGGTGCCCTTAGTGCGTAGTCGCCTTAATTTTAGTTTAGTTTTTAAGTGCCCCTGACTGGAGGCTTTATTTTACCTAAGGCATCCACAGGAAAGTCCGGTTAAGTAGTCATAGCCTCTAATGGTCAACTACGAGATGCCATAACAACAAACAAACGTCATTGAACTAAATCCACTGCTAAATTAAGTAACAAAATTACGACTATTATCTCATCTAGGTAAACAAAATATGTTATTGATGAAGATAAATGGACTAATTACTGTCAAACTTTACTTGATGCTCCGTTGAGCAAGAGATCACTCACTCCTAGATCCCGTTTACATTCGGTCATAGAATAAAGAGAGGGAAGTACGTTATCTTCATACAAACGGACCGCGCGCGGCTTGTATGTTTGCGCCATAGTATCTATGCGTCGCCGCACGCACACCTAAACACAATATTAGAGTGCCTATGCTATGACTGCGCTAGTCGCGGCTAGCACGGAACGAGGTTCGCGCGTCACGGCTTTTCGGCACATTAGCTTTTAAAAAATGATCACATAAACTGCAAAGTTGGTATGTCTATATATGAACAAATAAAAGACTTATATTTTTCAAATTATATTTCTAAAAGTTATTTACAAGGATACGGATATATTACACATTAAAGTTTAGTAACAACGCGTTTCGTAATAGTCGAAACCGAAGAAAGTAGGTATTTTTCTGTAGCTAATTTGTAATTTTGTATTAAATATGTGATTCAATAGATGTTATGTTTGTATTAATTAAAAATAAAAATAAATATGGTTCTTTATGTGTACAAAACTAAAAATAAAAATTACAAAAAAAAAACTGACTAGTATATGTAAACTAAATACTAAGCAAATAATTTAAACATAAGCTCTTAGTCTATAAATATTTGTTAGCGGTTTGGGCGACAACCGTAACCGACGAAGCGCGGACAGTCGTCAACCCTAAGACAGTAGGCAATTAAATCGCGGATTGGGTCGCAGATAACCTACTTCCTCTCTTTATTCTATGATTCGGTAGAGCAAGAAACAGCTAATTATTATCTAATACTAAAAAGAATTACCTATATCTCTTCTTTCCAGCTGGAATACTTGGAAGTGATGTAACGTCTTTGGACTGTCTACTTTTTAGCAGTTCCGATTTCTCATGAACAGGAAGCAAAAAGCAAATAAAAAGCAAATTAGCATGTTAATTAATAACATTGTTTAATTAACATAATTAGAACACTTAGGGAGCCCTAACATGTTAATTTTTAGCCTTAATATAATTAAAACGTGTTTTATATTCACATTTTCGAACAGTAAATGTGTGATTTTGCACTGTAACTTACAAACGATTAAGAATCTCTATGCAAATGTCTTTTTACTGTGTGTTGTTAGCCCAATTTTGACATTTAATTCAATAACATATAGCGTAAAGTTCTTTAACTAGTTAATGAAAATACAGGTTGTAGTATTTTTCCGCAAGGTCTACGCCTAATTTTTAATTATTGGTAATTAAAAATTAGGCGTTTTCCATCGGAAAAACCAAGTTTATTTTAATTCTATGCTTCTAGATAAGAAAGAAATATCATTCTAGTGCGAAATCAAACTATATAACCACGAACTAATTTTTCGATGTAAGTATCGAGAAATTGTTTGTAAATATTTGAGCTACGTTTTGTGTTCGAGCGTGTAGTCGATTGAGAGATTAGTCGTTTAGTCGTCGTCGCAAATTAGTTTAACTATTTGGAATTTTAGGGGGGAAAAAATCGACAATAATCCGTTATTACATCAACTAAGACATTATAAATCGATTTCGTTATGGTCTCTCCTAATGCAAATTACTACGAACTTTAATTTCTGGGTCAAGTCAAAAGCGAACCGATTTTAATCTAGCCGACGTTTTCGCAATACGAAAATCTTTGTTTGTTCTACTTCTGAGCAAATATAGGTAATTACTTAAATACAAAAAAAAAATAAAGAGATAATAAATTACAAAAATAAATTAAGTATACCTCAAGATATAATAAAAGTAATCAGATATAAATTCAATCAGAATAAAGAGGATACTAAGCATAAGCACATCCCTTCAGGTTTAAAAACTTACGTTATAAGCATCTTGGTGGCCTTTGGTCAGCTTCCTTGTATCATGTACTCGATTCACAGCACAGAACACAGAAACAAACACCAAAAATAACAATTATAATATAAATTAAATGTAAAAACACTCACACACACGTAACGTGGAATTTGCGTAAAGGTTTACGAAACTTTCTAATTCGTAGCGCGAATTTTGCGGCGCGGTGATCAAAGACGTGTGACGTGCGGCGCGCTCAATCGCTGACTGGCGCGTTCCGTTTTCGCAGTCACAGACCGCAGCGTGTTCTTTTTTTTTTAAACCGGCTCCCACAGACTATAACACTGTCTTAGTGGCCAGTCCGGCGTGTCAAGCAAGAAGGTATGACGCAAGTAGTTTCGGCAACACTGGGTTTTTTCATTGCCCCAATCGGCACACACATTTATAATGGCTAGCTTTATTCGGTGCTCGCTCCCAGCGCTAATTTTGTATATTAATTAGATTGAAAGCCTTAGACTGACGTGGTGAGAATATATGTAATATCTTCTTTTGATGCAGTTAGGAATCGTGCAGGAACAAATCGATTAGATTCATAGATAGTGATGCCATCTCTCATCGTATCATTGAAGGTAACGCGTGTTGGACATGGTGTTAAGTCAAAGTCTTGTACACTATAATTACTTCTAGTTCAACTATTTGGTCACGCCGAAATATTAGGTCCTATAAGGAAAAAAAATGTAAATCACCCCAATCTCTCAATCCAAATATAGTTGAAATCGAAAGGAATTACTGCTGGTTTATTGTCATCATGATCTCGAGAATGATGTCGAGAAGATGAAATGATGAAAATGAAAATGGAAGCATCTTTCTGGTATCTTCAAACAAACTGATCAGACCATTCAGGTTTGAGAGAACAGTTAGGTCTTAGTAAATCCAGTTTGCGAAAATCGCGAGATATAATTTATGCAACAAACATCTCGAGAGTTTGCAGCGCGTCAAACAAGACGATAGCACCGTAGCCAAGCAATGAAGTGTTACGCTAAGAACAGAATAACTTATGAACGTTCAACCACGGGAATGGAACGACTTGCAAGCAAACTATAACAGGACATCATCTGCAGAGGTTCTCCTAAACTCAAGTCCTATTGCATTGTGCCATGCTTTAAATTCAGAAGACATCTTTGACAGTTGATAGATTTTGACAATGAAAGTCCCGATAACTTTGGATTAAAATCCTTTATGATAAAACTAGCTACCGCCGATGACTTCGTTCGCGTTAGTTATTTGAACATTTTACTTTTACCCCAAAATATATAGTATACATTTTAAATTTTTGTTATGCTTTGCACCTATTGGTCATAGCGTGATTAGTGAGCTTAAAGCCTTCCTGGATAAATGGGCTATCTAACGCAAAAAGAATTATGCAAATCAGACCAGTAGTTCCTGAGATTAGCGCGTTCAAATAAATAAACCCTTCAGCTTTTTAAATTAGTATAGATATATGAGCTAACCTGGCTCATACTGGTCATATTGGAAATCGTGAAATATGCAGATATACTGAAACTTTTTTTGAACCCTGTATTTTAAAACTTAAACCTTGTTCTTTCAAAATACGAACAGTACTCAGATTATTACTATGTATAAAACATAACTATTTAAAATGTTAACATAAAATGAAGTTCATCATTAGTTCAGGAACAGTATCAAAGTTATGTACAGGTTTACAAAACGGTTTTGGGCAAAAATTGTGGATGTTTTTCGTGAAGATTTATTCCAGAACCTTTGTGGATGTCCACTGTGTCCTAAAGTCCAAGTGGTTTGCGCATTATACAACTGGTCTCGCCAGCCGCCATGAAGTAAATTGATCCTTGTCTAACACTCACATAACATTCAACAAAATCTAATTTACATACTAATATTATTGTTTTATTGCTGATTTAAATGATATGTCACATATCATTTAAATCAGCAATAAAATGTCCCAACCAGTTCTTAGCAAAACGTTTTAGCTAGCACACGATTTAATCGGGCACAACAACTCACACAAAAATCAAATAACAATAAAAATAAGAAGCGCATTGTTTATTTGTTTATTCAAACAGACGCAAACATTCGCATACGCGGGCTCTCGTCGAATGTTATTCACTCCATTTCACGCTGGAGGTGTAAAAATATGACAATTTGATTGTAAACACCGCGTCATAACTATAAGTTGTATTGTTCAAGATACTGTAATGTCAACAAAAACCAATTTGTGACATGTTTGGAATTGTTATATAATTATTTAATCATTTTAAATGTTATTATAATATCAATATTTAGAGAAACGGAACGTTGCTTGAACTAAAGCCTGAACGAAAGAATAAAAGAATGCTATTTTCGTTTATTATCTGTGGATGTTATTTGGATGATGGACCTTCTTTGGTGCTAACAGATCTTCGGATAGTCTTGCGGTCTTGCGACTTTCGTTTAGTAATCAGGATACATTTTGATCCTGATATCAAACTTAGTACCGTCACAATCCTAGACTTCTTAGGTGCGTATTCCAGAAGGAAACTCAAGCGTTGATCTCTGCTTAAGCATTACTTAAAACTAGTTTCAACCAATCAAAAGGCTTGAAACGAATCTTAAGTAGAGGTTGAGTTTGAGTGACGTTCTGTAATACGGACCTTAGTCTTGTTGGAACCAGTACATGTTTTTTTTTTAACAGGAACGAAAGAGTTTTCTATTAAACTCTGTTTTACAAATCTAAGTCTTGTTATTTCAGGAAAGATCAGTAGGTTTAAAGTTCCTTAATAAGTAAAAATTAACTCCATACTAAAAATAATTACAAAGGGCCGAACAAAGTTAAAACTTAACTTTGTACATAATTAGACACAAGATGTGCATGAAGAAACTGATAAACATCATAATTATCATTAAAATCATATGTAATTAATCAAAGTAAATAAGACAAGGCTTTTTCGATGCGTTCACCAATTAAATTAAATTCAATTTAAGCGAATTAACAAAAACACTCTCAGTTTATAAAATTCTAAAAGAAAGCAGAATTTTATAAACTTCGCAGCTGTATTTCTTTCTTCATTCATCGTATGGAGGTCGGTTATCATATTATAAACAAAACTACATTTATTATAAAAAGTAATAATACTTACACGTCCAAAATATATGAAATAGCAAAGTTATATATATACGGACCAATCACACAGATTGAGCTAGCCCCAAAGTAAGTTCGAGACTTGTGTTATGGGATACTAACTCAACGATACTATATTTATAATAGATACATATATAGATAAACATCCAAGACCCAGGCCAATCAGGAAAAGATCGTTTTCCATCATGACCTGGCCGGGGATCGAACCCAGGGCCTCCACGTCGCAGGCAGGCGTGTTGACCGCTGCGCTACGGAGGAGTTTTCTTTATAATTAACTAAAAAGTTTAACACTTCTCTGGTTTAGAATTCTGTTTTGAAGTCTGATATTACTATGTAAGTTGATAAAGGTATATGAGCGATTTCGTGTCCAAAAGAAAAAAAAAAGAATTGAACACTCTGTCATCATCATCATCATCTCAACGTTAATCCCAGTCGCATCCGAAGCTTTTCAGCTTTGAAGTCTGGTGTCCGCTTAACAGTCTAACTGCTGATTTTGGCTATACTTCGATATTTTCCGTGAAGCGACTGCCGTCTGACCTCCACAACCCGAAGCGCTATCGAAGCATTGCAGTTAGACAAATTGTTGGATTTTTGAGGGCTCCAACAACCCGTACCGACTGCCATTAGATGTTCGTATGGCAACCGGGACCAACGAGTTAACGTGCTTTCCGTGGTACGACCAGATATGTGCAAATATTTATATTCATGCATAAAAATATTTGCACCGCGCGTTGATCGAACCTACGCCCCCTTGCCCAGCGGCCGCGTACACTACCGCTACGCCACGGAGGCTGTCCGAAATTGAACACTCTGTATAACAATACAAACCATTTCCTAGATTAACTATATTTTTATCCTGTATAAATAATAATAATAATAATAAAGCCTTTTTATTTCCAGTAGAAAAAAATATTACATCTCTTAAAAACAATCTATTTTATTTATTAATCTGCCGGAACCCCATAATGGGTGAAGGCCTCCTCCAGTGACGCCCATTTGTCTCTGTCTTCAGCTGTTTTTCTCCAATTTTGTCCAGCTACCGCTCTAATGTCATCTTCCCATCTTGTGATTGGTCTACCTCTTGATCTTTTGCCTAGTGGACCCTTCCAGAAAGTAACTTTTTTGGTCCATCTGTGATCAGTTAGCCGGGCAATGTGTCCTGCCCACTTCCATTTCAATTTTTGTGCGTAGATTAAAGCGTTTGTCACCTTCGTTATTTTTCTTATTTTTGTATGACGTATTTTGTCCAATTTCCTTATCTTTAGCATATTTCGTTCGAGTCCTCTCTGGCAGACTGTTATCTTTTTTCTTGTTTCAGCAGTGAATTTCCAAGTTTGACAACTATATGTCAGACATGCCAGGAGGCTCGAGTTCATGACATTGGTTTTAATGGCTTGTGGTAAATTACTTTTGAAAATGTCCTTGAGAGCCCAATATTTATTCCATGTTTGTTTTATTCGTTTCTCTATTTCTATGTTTTTATTTTTCCTGTCAAAACTTATAGTTTTTCCGAGATAGACATATTCTTCAACGTATTCTACTGGTTTGCTATTGATTATTATTGGTCTTGTCAAACTGTTCGTCATAATCTTAGTCTTTGTAGCATTTATCTCTAAACCCACCTTTTCACTAGCCAGGTTCAGGGTTTCTACCATGTTTTGTAGTTGGGAGGACGACTCGGACAGCAGTACTAGGTCATCCGCGAATCTCAGGTGGCTCAAGTAAGTGTCGTTTATGTATAGTCCTTGTTTACTCCAGTCTAGCTTGTTAATGATGGATTCCAGGACCGCTATAAATATCGTTGGAGACAGTGGGTCACCTTGTCTCACTCCTCTTTCTATTGGGAAGCTAGGGCCTAAGGTTTCAAGCTTAATTTTACCTTTGTTGTTTTTGTATATGGATTTGATGATATTCACATATATTTCTTCAACTCCATGTTCTTTCAGACTTTCCCAGATGCTTGTATGTCTTACGGTATCAAAGGCTTTCTGGTAGTCGATGAATGATATGTAAAGTATTCTTTGTTTCTCCTGATACTTTTCCATTATCAATTCAAGGGTGTGGATGTGGTCGACCGTTGAGAAGCCCTTTCTAAAGCCTGCTTGCTCCACTGGTTGCTTTTTTTCCAATCTATCGCTAATCCTTATGTTTATGATTGTGGAGAATAATTTGTATAGACTCGGTAGCAAGCTGATTGGTCGGTAATTTCCAATATCCTTTGGGTCGCCCTTTTTATATATTAGGATGATATTGGATTCAGACCACTGGTATGGTGTTTCCAAATTTTGCAGAATCATGTTAAACAGTTCAGCTATGGGTACAGCCAGAGTTATATGTCCTTTCTTCAGTGCTTCGTTTGTAATATTATCTGAACCAGGGCTTTTGTCCAACTTCAGTTTCTTAATTGCTTCAATTATTTCCGTTTCGTCTATTGGTCTAACGTTATTTTCATGCATGGCCTCTGTTTCTGTGTCTAAATTTATGGCTAACTTGTCTCTGCTGCTGTATAGATATCTGTAAAATTCTGTTGCGGTAGCTATGATATCGTCTCTAGTGTATAATTCTGTATCTTTTTTCCTCAGTCCTTCTATCCACGTTGTGTTCGTTTTGAGTTTCTTATAGGCCTTCTTTGTACTTCCAGTGTTTTGTAGTTGTTCTTTTATTGTGTCTTGTTTATATTTAGTGTAATCTGCTTTTATATATTTATTGACTACTTTATATAGTGCGGTCATTTCATTCTTCTCGCTTCGTGATTTGTTTTTAGTTTTCTGTAATTCCTGCCTTCTCTTTAATAGCCTTAATGTATTTGCCGATAGTATTTTGTGTTGTTTATGTTCTTGTCTCTTTGGGCGGGCTTGTTTTAAGCTTAAAGTGATAGCCTTTACTATCCTGTCGTAGCAATATTGTACTGTGGTGTTTTCGTAGATAGTTGTAGATGCAGATAACTGTGCTATTAGGCTTTCGTTGTACTTGCTTATTTCGTCTTCGCTCTTAAGTTTGCTAATTTGGCTGTTTGTAAATTTAGCTCTTGACATTTTTTGTTTGGTTAGTGTTATTGTTGATCTGACTATTCTATGGTCGGTATTGTAGTTCAGGTTTAGCGTCTCAATGTTTTGGAATATTCCAGGTTGGTTTGACAAGATGAAATCAATTTCGTTTTTATTTTGTCCGTTAGGGGATCGCCAAGTCCATCTTCGACTCTGCCTTTTTTTAAAACATGTATTTATTATCATGAGTTTATGCTGGAGCGCAAAATCTACCAGTCTTTGTCCTCTTTCGTTTCTCTCGCCGTATCCGTGTTTTTTAGTAACCAAGTATTCATCATCTTTGGGGGTTCCAAGCTTGGCGTTAAAATCTCCCATTAATATTATGGTTTTTTGTGCTGTGTCCAAGGCTTTCTCAATTATAGTGTAGAATTCTTCGATATCATAATCGCTTGCCGCTTCAGTTGGTGCGTAAACTTGTATGATGGATATCTTATAACCTTGAATATTTAAATTTAGTGTTGCGACTCGCTCTGTTATACCATTAAAGCTTATTATGTGGTTTTTGAGAGACTTATTTATTATAAAACCAACCCCATATTTACCAGGGGTTTGCCCTATGTAGCACATTATAAAGTTTTTGTATTCTTCTATTTTGTTTCCATGTCTTCTCATTTCTGATAATCCTATGATATCGTATTTTGTATAAATAAATCACCATAATTTATTCTAAAACAAGGGTACCTTCATCATCATCATCAACTTTTTTATCGTCCCACTGCTGAGCACAGGTCTCTTCTCATACAGAGAAGGATTGAGCGTAATCACCACTTGCTCAATTCGGGTTGGCGATTTCAGACTACCTTTCAGGGTACTTTAAAATAGCCTTATTTTTCTTTTGAGTGACAATAACTGTAGTATTTCCAAAGCATTATATTTCATTAATAACGATATGGCCTTGAAATTAATTAAATAGATGTATTGGAAACAAAACCACGATTCGATGTCGCCTTCGGGTTGTGGAGGTCAGACGGCAGTCGCTTCACGGAAAATGTCGAAGTTTAGCCATTTCAGCAGTTTGACTGGTAAAGCGGACCCCAGACTCCAAAGCTGAAAAGGCTTCGGATGCGACTGGGATTAACGCTGGGATGATGATTGGAAACAAAACCACAATAACAGGGCATGTATGTATATTGTATAAAGTTTTTATTCAATGCCGTAAGAAATATGTAGTTATTTTATATGGAAAACTATGTGGATAGAAATATGTTTATTTCCTGGTAGAATACACTACAGAATACAGTAAACGATTCCATACACAAGATTACAATACCATTCCCTGGATCAAAAACATTCTTGTAGGTAACAACAATTTTTTTTAATGCTTATTTAATGATATGCAATGGAAGGTGTTTCTGAATTATAAACCACCCCCACTCCCTCTCACCGAGAGGAGGTCTGTGTCCCAACAGTGTGAACATTATAGGCTGATTATGTATGTATCCCATAACTCTAGGGCAGTACCTAAACGTGCAATTTCTTACATAATAAACATATTTTAGTTCGAATTTATGTGGTTTTCATTAACATCATCATCATCAGCCTCTACTCGTCCACTGCTGGACATAGGCCTCCTTCATGGCACGCCAACAAGCTCGATCCTGAGGAGTTCTCCGCCAACCACTACCAGCCACCTTTTTGATGTCGTCGCTCCATCTCGCCCAAGGAGATGGAGCGACGACATCAAAAAGGGTGGTAGTGGTGGTATGTGGTTTTAATTATTTTAAATTAGCTAGGGGTAAAATCAATTCCCATACTTGTGTACAGGGGTAGTGACATTGAAAAGGCTAGGAACCACTCTAGGGTTATAATCTATGTAAAAATATTACAAAAAGTGCTGTAATGATCGAAAAATTTATAGTTCTTAAGATATACATAAATATGTGTATTTATGTTTTATTGATAAATATGGGTAATTAATCATCATTCAAACCAATCATCATAATTATTGTCATACTTCAACAAAGATATTTCAGATGAATAAAATCAAAGGGGCTTTTTTGATTGAGTTTGTATTAAAAATGAAAACGAAAAATTGACAAATAGTTCGTAAGTAGGTATGCCAGTTTCATGCAAACCATAGAGTTATGGGATGTCAAAACACCTTGTATAGTAAACTGTTTATTCCGGTCTAATCTTATACCATGTATGTTTAATTTTGTTTTCTTTCCTGTATATATTTTTTTTTTTTTGTTATATTTGCATTAACTGATCTTTCAGTAGTTTTGACTTTTTCTTAATAAGTACATCTATTTCTGTTCAATACTTAGTACAGACGAGAAAAAATCAAGCTACTACAACCTGTCAATTTTTTTAAATATATTTTCAACTTTATTGCGCATAAATAAATCATAAAAGTTCAAGGTTGATTATGATTATTTTTCATATAGCTTTACCTGCTTTTGTGCCTAAGTGTTCTTTTAACATTATAATTAGCTATCTGTGGTAGAACCAGTTTGATCTCTGTAAACCCTACGAGAATTTAACTTGTTTATAATCATCAACAGCACCACAGCGTTAATCCCAGTCGCATCCGAAGCCTTTTCAGCTTTGGAGTCTGGGGTCCGCTTTACCAGTCTAACTGCTGATATGGCTAAACTTCGACATTTTCCGTGAAGCGACTGCCGTCTAACGTCCACAACCCGAAGGCGACATCGAAGCATTGCAGTTAGACCAATTGTTGGACTTTTGAGGGCTCCAACAACCCGTAACGACTGCCACTAGATGTTCGTATGGCAACCGGGACCAACAGCTTAACGTGCTTTCCGAGGCACGACCAGACCAGTGCAAATATTGATATTCATGCATACAAATACTTGCACTGTGCGGGGATCGAACCCGCGCCACCTTGCGCAGCGGCCGCGTCCGCTACTGTTACGCCACGGAGGCTATCGTTTAACTTGTTTATAATATTAACTTTATATCGTCGTCATCCCAATTATCATCATTATAATAACTTTTCAGATCTGCCGAATAATCTACATAGTAGGTAAAACTTATGCACTATAATTGTAGTTTGTGTTACTTAAACGAATGTTAATCACACCAGCGTCCTAATTGCGTAACAGACTATTAATTACTATCAGTTAGAATCATTTCGAAGCAAAATGCTGATACATTGCTCCCTTTGTTCGAAAACATGTTTGCTCAATAACGCAATGAATGTTGTTGAACTGTCAAAATGAAGCCCATTGCTACTGATAGTGTGTTACGTAATTACCCTAATGTTACATTCATCATGATTCCAATGTCAAACAAAGATGAAGCTGAAGGTGATTTTTTTTTTTTTTATAATTTATAAACTAGCGCTTGACCGCATTCCTGCCTGATGGTAAGCAGTGACGCAGTCGTTGATGGTAAAGCGCACTAGTTTATTAAGAGCCTATTCACTCTAGCCTTGAAGACACTCAAATTGTAGTCCGACGGAAACACCGCCGCTGGCAAACTATTCCAGTCCCTCAATGTACGCGGTATAAAGGAGGAGGCGAAACGCTTCGTCCGGATCGTAGTGGTGTTAACAACGTAAGGGTGGAAACCAGCCGTACGACGGGTCGTCCGCTGGTGGAACGGAGATGGGGGAATTAAATCATGCAATTCCACTTTTGAATAGCGTTATCCCTTTTTCATAGCAGCTTAATAATGATTTTAACACCACGACTTACTAGGTAAGTAAGTTCGAACCATTTACTCTAAGTTAATTACGTCATCATCCCTGTCTGTGATGCGCTATTCACTCCCATCTCAGTCCCAATCTGTTATAAATTTTATAGCGACTTTGACTATTGTACCTATACAATATGTAAATAAATCCCCGTCCGACCCTAAAGGATAATAAATGTTAGGTAAACACATGACCAAATAAAATATGAAATTTTACGTAATCATCATAGTGACAATACTAATTAATTTTGAAATAATCTTATTTTTCCGCGAATTAATTACAACTTTCCCAAAATTCGGAAAACAAACACCATTTGTGACGGAGCGAATAGCGATGCGACCACGTACCGCCTGCCCTGCCTCCCTTCACCAGCGCATGTATGCCAAACGTGTTGCCTACCGCACATGTATTAAGTTACCTCGCGTTTTCGGAATAATTTTTATTTTTTTAGGGGGATTTTTTTTTTTAAGTTTAGCGCGGCTTTGTCGGTATTATTAGAATCAATTAACGATACCTAACAATACCTTCACGGATCGGACAGGGTTTTCTTTACATATTGTATATTTAAAAGTCTATAAACGCTATCAAATTTAAACATTATTCAAACAATAGATCTTGAATCTTTTTAAGAAAAAGGAATACGACTTCGGAAATTTTGTCGATCTTCGTTCGACTTTAGATCAAACAAACAACAAATGTTCTTCTCTTAAAAATTCTTCAAATGATATACACAGTGTATCTGACATCATAACGCGAAAAGGCTAGACCGCATGCCACTAATAAAATTATGATAGTCATTTATGTCGTTAATGAACGGTTACAGAATACAGTGTTTAAAAAAAAGTGTCGGCTCGGCTTTTGAACGTTGCAAGCGTGCCGCCGTGCGAGTTTGTAGGTATGACGTTGATCCCTGATGTGAACTCTATTAAATCAGCTGATAAGATCGTTTTTAGGGTTTTGTTTTCATTTCATTGCGCTTTTTTATGTAATTAGCGAATTATTTAATTTTTACTTTAAAATCTTATTGGGTTATAAAAATAGCAATTGTGAATGGTCTGAAGTGAAAAAAAATACATTATTTTTTTTAAATCATGAAAAAGCCGACGAAAAATTCCACCACTGGGGGGTTCAGAATCATGTACTGGATCCATGGTACTCGTTTGTGCGTCGATGTCAGATACACCCTTTACAAACCAGCTACATTTATATTCTAAATGGAATGGAAATGCTCTGACTTAGGACCAAAACAACTGCTAAAAATAAACAGTGAATTTTTCTCAGCAATACCACAGTGCAGCATAAAGAAAACATCGTACATACTTAATGAGGGCTCGCTGAACTTACCCCCTTATTCATAAACGTTGCTTAAAGTTAACTAGGGATTAGCTAAACCCCTTAAACACTATGGTGTTTATTCATATACGATAATTAAAGTTAAGCGACGGGCAAACGTCGAAAATGTATGGTTAAACAATCGTTAATCACTAGTTAACTTAAAGTAACTTGTATGAATAAGGGGTTTATCTATATCAAGAGTAAATTCTGATGTAAATGTATGTAAATTTAAAGCTTTTCTTACGCAATCACTCACTTAAGTGAATTAATAACGCATTCAACTGTATTATAAAGGTTTTATTTTTATAACTCATCACTTTTTCTAACTATTACCTTCCGCTTGAGTAACTATAAAATTATAATTGAAGAAAAATCACTGACGAAGAATTGACCACAATCCATACTAATATATAAATCTGAAGAGTTACGCGCTAATCTCAGGAACTACTGGTCCGATTTGGTCCAGGAAGGCTTTAGGCTATATAACATCACGCTACAATCAATAGGAGCGGAGCATAACTAACTCCACGTGAACGAAGTCGCCAGCGGCCGCTAGTTCTTAAATAAATAACATCTATAAAGAGATTTAAATTACAATAGAAACTGACCACAACTTAGTTGAATAGGTAGATTTTGAAGTTACATGCGAATGCTCATTACAATTCACTTTACATAATTATTTCACAAGTTATTTATAAATTGCATTATAATTATTCAGATGTCCTCGCAAAAGTCAATGGAAACAAATTAATTAAGCAATCCTACAACATAATTAACCTATAATCTTCTTACTCCTGGGCCACAGCCCTCCTCTCGGTATGAGGGAGTGGGCCGCAATGTACCGTGCGGGCCCAGTGCGGGTTGTAAAATACAGTCTCAGGATATAAAAAAAAAAACAAAATCAAAGCATTTATTTCAAATAAACCAGTTACAAGCACTTTTGAATTGTCAGAAGGTCGGTCAGTCAGTAAGGTGAAGCTAGTCGCCCATTCCAAAGAGTTGGTACCTATGGAGAAGAACGGGCAAGAAACTCCATGGACACTCTTTTAAATTATCAAGCTATTGATACAAATATATTTTAAATATATTGATTACTTTATTAGTGTGATAGTAAATATAATAATAATAAAAAAAAATCTTCCATCTATTGCTGACGACAGCATTTCAAGCTACCCGAAACTACCAAATATTCCCAATCAACCTTGAGCCTTAACGCTATAGAAATAAAGTTGAACATCTAATAAAGAACTCTGACAGTTTGTAGTAGTTTCATGTGCTTTCGTTTGTACTTTAAAGGTAGGGAATATTGATATTAAAGACATCGCCAGTTAATCGAATCGTCACATGAAAAAATTAAGCAAAGACTCAGCATCGCCATATAACTTAGCAATGCTGCCTACTTTTCGGGCACATTTCCTTTTCGTTAGTTCACGTTCGGACGAAAGAATCATATTTTGACATCCTGAATGCGTTAAACGTTATCTTTATCTTCCTATTGATAGTGATGCGGACGAATTTTTTGATGCACTTTGATTCCTGTAGGCCTAGTATGAGTTTTCATTATCGCGTGCGTTTGGCGCTCTCATTGGTTGAGAGTTCTTACAACTTTGAAGCGGGACAATCGTTGAGACAAACGCGGCGATATCGACAATCGAGTTTCGTAATGAAAACTCATAGTAGGCCTGCAGACCTATCCTTTCCTTTGTATACAGGACAAGCGGCCGCTCGCGACTCCGTTTGCGTTTTTTATATGCTCCGCTCCTATTGGTCGCAGCAATGTTATATAGCCTAAAGTCTTTCTGGATTAATGGGCTATCCAACACAAAAAGATCGACTTTTTTTACCTCTAATTTCAAATCGGACTCGTAGTTTAGCGTAGTAGAGTTTGTTTGAATCGCTAATCTCAGGAGCTTAGCGATTCAAACAAACTCAGCTTTAAATTTTAGTATTGAAGTATAGATGCCAGGGAAACTCAAGGTGTTCCTTAATTGGGTTAAACTAGACGAGAATAAAATTAAAAATTTGCTATTAAAGGCTTTTTATTTCTAAAAAAAAAATGCTTTCAAGAAAAGCATTGTTTTTAAATGATAACTCATGGTCAATTTTCAGCACATGAGGCAATTCTCGTAATTAAATTTTAACATTCACAATCCAATCTCAAAAACTGTCAAAGACTCCAATTTGCTATTAAAGGCATCTTATTTCTAAAAAAAAAAAATGCTTTCAAGAAAAGCAGTTTTCTTAAATGATAACTCATTGTTCAAATTTCAGCAAATGAGGCAATTCTCGTAATTAAATTTTAACATTCACAATCCAATCTCAAAAACTGTCAGAGACTCCTTTAGTTAATTTCATTATTATTTTAACAAACCTTTCATTATAATAAAATTACCTATTCACCTTCAAACTATGTAGGTAAACAACAACTCATATTCTAATCTTTACAATAATCTCTTTTAAACTTTATTGTTTAGGTATATGTTAATTTTAATACACGTGACTGGACATTTTAATTAGATTTTCAAATGTCTTAGAAATACTTTAATCTTCAAGGCAATTAGTAAAGTCAAACTATAAGATAAACCGATTAATCCTTCAGCTAACTCCAACACAATCGATCTACAGCGCCTCTATTAAACTAGGTTCTGGGGAATAGGGTATATGACTGAAAAAAACTAATTAGTCCCTCAGTCAGATTTTCAATAAAATACTAGACACGTATTTTTTCTTTTTTCATATAAACAAAAAATGAAAACGACACAGTGTGTTGAAAACTCGTGTGACGGCACTGCACGCTACACTTTTTAACGAGCAGTGACGTCACCGGACACCACTCCTGATCTTTGATGCCTTTTATTGTTGTCAATTTTTATTGATTTGATTAAACAAAATATACATATCCAATATATTTCTATAACTAATCTGAATGACGGACTAGAGATTGTCGCACCCCACACAAGGAATTACTCATCAAGGAATCGGAATCATCAGTGCTGCGTGTCGCGAGTTTGATTCCCGCACTGTAAAAATATTTGTATGACCTACAAGTACTTGTTTCGAGTCTGACTGTTTGTGTATGTGAGTTTCTACGTTTGTAGGTATTTCACCCACGAGGAGAAGTTAAGTCTGAAATCGCCAACCCGCATTGAGCAAGCGTGGTGATTATGCTCAATCCTTCTCTGTATGAGAGGAGACCTGTGCCCAGCAGTGGGACGATGGAAGGTTGATGATGACATGACAGGAGAAATTAATAGGGGCAAAGTTTAAAAAAAAGCGAACACCGATGTTTCGCCAGTTGTATTTAAAAAGAAACTAACAAAAACAATTACGAAGAAAAGAGATATGACACTTAAAATGACACTTATTATATTCTGCTACTGCTGGATTAAAATCCCATATTTATAGTCCGTTTACCTACCTAGAGTCACAAGATAAACCTGGTCTGTACCAATATGTCTTTTTCTAGAAAATAAGTGTAATTTATTCGGTTTATCTAGATAACTCTGAAGCAATTATAAAAAAAAAGAACAGGTATGCGGCGTTCGTCATTCCATGTCCAAAGATGTATACAAATACCTATGAGTAAAACCACTTTAATAACCTCACATAAAGTTCAATTCGCGCTACAACATTCAATTGCATATGACTTTTCAATAATTTGAAAAGTTTTTACAGCTTACATTGTTTAAATATAAATATATACGCATAAATCACACAGATTGAGCTAGCCCCAAAGTAAGTTCCAGACTTGTATTATGGGATACTAACTCAACGATACTATATTTATAATAGATAGATATATAGATAAATATCCAAGACCCAAATATCATCCAGGATCAAAAGAAAACAGACCGATCATATTATGAACGTTAGAAGGCTGTAAACCTAACACATTCTAAACGCACCAACGCAATACATAAACCGAATGGCGCCCCATCTAACTACTGACCGCGACACAGATTGCTTAACCGCGTGAATCATTTCTAGCTGAGTCATTCGTGCCGTCTCATAATTTACAAGAACCTTCATAATTTTCCATTATGTGTAAGAATTTATATTGTTTAGATTATTTAGATTGTTAATACTTTGTGTGAGTCTGAACTTTGTCCAATGTTAGGACATCAACTTTAGTTAGAGCTAATTTATTACATCAATGAGCAAAGTTCAACATCATCGGCCTAGCCTTATCCTAACTATACTGGGGTCAGAGTTCAGTCCAACTGCGACAAATCTGAATCTTCATCAAGCATTAGACAAACGTTTTTATATGCTTGAGTACGAGGCTTTTGACAACATTGTATGTGTATTTATTGCCTTTTTTTTATTCTGTGGGATTTGTTTGTGCATATATACTTAACAAGACATCCCGCTACAGACCACTGCTAGACATGGATCTCCACCGGTTACTTCGAACCGGTTCTGCGCATCTGGATTACTACAGCGGATTTCTGCAGCCTTCGCAAAGTTTTCGATCTACCTTGTAGGAGGCTTTGCAACGTTCTATTTTAGTCTGGAACCGGCTGAATAAACTTAAATCACAAATATGTATATGTAGAAGACGTTTAAAGTAATAAAATAACCCACTTCGTACCTTGAAAGTAACCTGAGTTTATAATCGTAAAACCGATCACATAAAAAGTTCGTAGCATTAACAGCACCTGACAAAAGACGTCGAGTTTGCGCTCGCCTGGATGTCCAGTATTACCCCATGGGGACATGCTTCCAGGACAAAAAGTAGTCTACGTCGTTCCCAATGCCGCTTACATCCTTTCTGAATTTTATCGAAATCCCTTGAATGATTTTGTCGTGAAAAGGTAAGGCACAGAGTTCCTTTCGGATTTATAATATTTGTATGGCTTTTGAACCTCTCTTTCATATATACCTATGTACAATTGTAAATACGTGCTCATCAGTAACCAACAGGCCATGATGGTCGTCGGACCCTCCATGACGTCACGGCATAAAACCAACCACAAGGGAAATACGTTGACCTTAGTTATTAGTAAATAAACATTAGATTATTAATAAGTTAGTTTATGCGACCACATAATTATCATAGTATTGCATTGGCTTAAAATAGATTGGACATGGGCATGCTTTTAGAGGTGTTATTTATATGAGTTACCATTTTTTAAAGGTGTGAGGTCATTTCTCGTACATATTTATGGCGTGTTTTATCAAATAATTCCCAATTTGGTTTCCGATAAATATTATTGATCAGTCAAACACAATATCTGCGCACAATGACTGCGCTTCTTTCTTCTTTCTTTCTTTCTTCTTCTTCGTGAAACTCAATTAATTGCATACTAAATACTCTAAGCCCCAAATCCTCTATAAGTGATTATAGTGATCACCACATTATGTTAGTGTCAGCTTCCAATCTAACCAGATGCAGCTGAATACTATAACCCAGTTACAGGGTAATACATCTCTTGGTAAAGCTGCTTCTCAGTTTTTCGGGCTTAAGACAACTGGTAACGTCTTCCAAAATTCCACTAATGACAGCCAGGACCAACAACGGTTTAACGAAGGTACTTTCCGAAGCACGGATGGTCTTGGTATGTGAATATGGTCACCCATCCACGGAATAACTGCGGTAAACGTAACTTAATTATTACTTAGCCAGAAGCTACTCTAAAGTCTGTTATATGAAATAAAATTAAACGCTAAAACAATCAAGATGACTGTGTTATAAACGACACGGATACGTACCAACCTAATCTTTCTTATCTCTCTAAATTACACTAAAATTCTTGTTTTATATGTCACACATGTATGCAGAAAAGACAGAAAAATATTCATATATTTATTTGCATTTTGATCTCGATCGATATTTTGAATTAATTTTCAAAATAACCTGTTATTTCTCACCATATTGACGTAGACAGTATGACAAAGCAGATATTGATAATGAATAAATACGGGTTTTAAAGCAAAATGCCTTCGAACCCGAGTGTTCCGGCGACGTCGTCCTTGCGCCAACCAGTTTGTTGGACTTTACACCCGACGCAGACGCAGAGCCACTCAAATATAGTCGTGTGTTTACGTAGAATAAGTATTTGAACACTGAATGGTGTGTCAAGAGTTGAGAGCAGCTTGTGATCAAACAGTACAACCGAACCGACGAATCTGATTCAGTTAAAGTAGAATGGAGTTTGCCGACAGCATGAGCCGAATGAGAGAGTGTAGCAATTGCCTTAGGTCGGCTTTGTCGGTTTACAAATAATGCCAAATCGATTGTGCCGAGCCGAACAAACATGTAGAACGGCTGAGTTCACCTCCAGACTGTTTTCTGCCATCAAGCATTGATGTTATTGCCAGTAACGATACTCTGTGGTGGCCAGCTCATCAGGTGCACTGTCTGTGTTAAGGTGGTCTGTGTACAAACGTTTACACTGGGTTAGTATTTGAAACAAAATTTCCAAAATAGTTGAATGAAAGGAACTAATTTTTGCATTTCTATAAAAATAAAAAAATGCATAAATAAAGAAATGCAAAAATTAGTTTTTATGATACATTTCCCGATATAGATGACAGAGTTTTGGAAGGAAAAAGGAGACTTCAGCTTCGTCATCTGGCTAACAAAAACCGGCCAAGTGCGAGTCGCACTCGCGTACGAAGGGTTCTGTACCATTATCTTTAAAAACGGCAAAATATCACGTTTGTTGTTTAGGAGCCCCCCTTCAATATTTAATTTTTTTATTTTTAGTATTTGTTGTTATAGCGGCAACAGAAAAACATAATCTCTGAAAATTCCAACTGTCTAGCTTTTACGGTTCATGAGATACAGCCTCGTGACAGACGGACAAACATCTTTTAGGTGTGGAATCCTAAAAGCAAAAACCTCGCTTGCTTTTCGCTCTGTTTAATCAAAAACTCGGGCTTAGAATCACGTTTTAGCGAAACGTGAACTCAAATATTCGCTCAAACGTGATCTCTACTTGTAAAAACTGCCCACTGGTTGTATTTACATATTGTCTATACCACACGCTGATGACGCCAAATTGTTGAGAAAAATATGATACGATCTATGCTCATAATGCAACTACACTATTAGCGCAGTAGTTGAACGATCGAATGCTGCGCTACGTGTTATTGGTTCGACTCCCGCACGGAACGAAGAGGTAGTTGTATTGGCTGCAGGTAATTCCGGATCTATCCGGGTCGGGCTATTTGTGTATGTGAATTTAAATGTACAGACGACAGCACATCAAGGTACTACAATCTGTCAGATTTCCTTTATAGATTTTCAACTTTATCTCTAATGCTTTAAGGTTCAAGGTTGATTGGGAATATCTGACAGTTAGGTGTAGCTTGACCTGCTGTCGTCCGTACATTTAATAATTTGTATGTTTACGAACGCATCCACGATAATTCCTAGTATAGGGCGGTGTTTAATCAAAAATTAAAATGTTCCTTCAACCTTTTCGATATCTCTTTCTGCAAGCAATTTGCCTAGCTCTTCTTACGACCTATATATACGTAGTTTTTTGCGACCAATATTAATTTACGATTACAGCTACCACCTTCCACAAAGACTCTTCACTAGCTACATCCAGTTAATTCAAGTAATTTCATTATAAAAAAAGCCCTTTGGCTTTCCTGTTTCTTATTAGTTATATTTTAAAATAATAAATATATGTATTCAAGCATTGCATCATAATTACACACAGATTAAACTTAAATCAGAAATGGCCCTAATAGGACTAGAATTTGTAATAATAATAATAAATAAAAAAACAAAGAAAGATAAACAAACCAAGTCTCTTGATTTGGTTCACGAGGTTGTCGACATGTGGGAAGTGGATTCAACAATCATTGTACCGATAGTCATGACAGCCAATGGCTTAATAGCCAAGAGCCTCGACCAACACCTCAGGAAGCTCTTGTTAGGCAGCTGGATCAAGGGCTTGATTCAGAAAGCGGTACTGCTGGATACGGCTCGCATCGTCAGGAAGTTCCTCTCTCTGGAGCCCTGACCGCTGGTAGCTTGGACCCTGTTCCCGATACCGGTGGGCTACCGGCTTATATTTTTAAATGTTTTTTTTTATGTATTTTTTATGTAAAAATATTTAAAAATGTAATTAATATGTGTTTAAGATGAAATAAAGGAAATAATAAATAATAATAATAAATAATTTTTATTTCGGACATAAAAATCCATAGAGTGTTAGTAACATACAAAGAAAAACAAAAACTTATTGCCTAGTGAATGAATGAATGCCTAATGAATGTTTTTATTCCAATAAAACTATTTTAATTAAACTATTTTAGTAAAACCGATTTTAATAAGCCTATCTTCGTAAGAAATTATTTCGTTTTTTGTTTGCTACGCCGGGTCTGCTACGAGGCTACGTACGTAGCTATTGCTACGACGCGTAGACCAACGCTACGATAGTTATTTCGGGATATCGGGAGTGATCTATTTAAATAAGTTTTTTTTTTATTATTAGATTGTTATTTGGTTACAGTTGATTTTTCAATCGACAGATAACTTTTATTCGTGGAATAAAATTGATATCAGATAGGTATTGAATCGAAGAACAGTAAATAATTCATTCCTTGCTTATGCACGATTTTAAAAAATAATATTGTTCAAGTGTATAAAAGGGAGGGGAAATAAAATCCATCAAAAATTTACTGTCAATACGAAAAGTTCCCAACATTGCCACGTTTTATGGCAACATTGGTTCTTTGGTCAAAAAGTAGGTCACCACTTACAAAAAATATAAATACAAACTAAACTAAACTAATAAGAAAAGGACAGAACATACTATGTTAGTTTAGACCTGTCTAATTAGTCCGCGCTTGAAGTAAATTGATGTATTTTTGGTCGCCATGTTTATTTATTTATTATTAATTTATTTAATTCAAGCCACTAGGGCCCATAGAAAATACAATACAAACTATAACATAAAAATACAAGTAAACTAATATATAAAAAAAATATCACAACTAATACAATACTATACTATTAAAACTTAAAAATACTATTAAATACACTAAAAAAAATACTATAAAAATATAAAATACTATAAATAAACTGTCTATGGAATTTGAAAACATGATTAAACTAAAATGTTATCTTCTATCCTTATCATAATGAAATAAAAAGATGCAATTAAATTAAAATTAGTTTTTGAACAAGACAATCCGCGCCATTGTTTAAATATTGTAGATAATTTAAATATTGTAGATAATTTAAATATTGTAGATAATTTAAATATTGTAGATAATTTAAATATTATAGATAATTTAAATATTGTAGATAATTTAAATATTGTAGATAATTTAAATATTGTAGATAATTTAAGCTTTTCCAAACATTTTCATGAGTTTTTGGTTAAAATATGATCGAGTACAAAGTAACCTTGCCGAGTTCAAGTATAAAGTGAGACACCTCGTACAGAGTTCAAATCAACTTTACATAATCGAAGGTTACGTCGATATACCAATAGTTGTATGTCTTGAATATTTAAGATACAATTATTCCTTTTGACATCTGTATTGATAACTTCTATTAATTTTGTAGCCAAAGTTAAAATGTTGGAAAAATTACAGTTTATATTATACTAGCTGTGCCCCGCGGTTTCACCCGCGTAAGCTTGAAACTGAAATAGCTCAGTTGACATAAAATAAGCGCCTGTTAAAATAATGCGAGCAATATGTACTACATCTGCGTTTGCTCCCGTTTCCGCAACATTTTTTGTTCCTGCTCTGCTCCGATTGGTCATAGCGGGATGTTTTATAGCCTATGTCGTTTCTCAGGCTCTAGACTATCTGTGTACCAAATTTCATTACAATCGGTTCAGTAGTTTTGGCGTGAACGCCGGACAGACAGACAGACAGAGATACTTTCGCATTTATAATATTAGTATGGAGTATGGATTACTGAATATCATACAATGTGGCGACGACAACATCACAGGAGGACAATATATAAACAATTAACAAACGCACATTTATAGAAAAAAAAATATATCTAAAGTATACATTTCAAAGTAGTTAAAAGCTGTACTTGGTATTTCCTATGATAGTGCGAATCTACAGTCCAAAATATATCCAATAGTTTTGTCACTACAGTTCGTCAAAGATTGTTTTGGTCTAACTACAATGCTTCCAAATCGCCTTCGGGTTGTGGAGGTCAGACGGCAGTCGCTTCACGGAAAATATCGAAGTTTAGCCATATCAGCAGTTAGACTGGTAAAGCGGACCCCAGACTCCAAAGCTGGAAAAGCTTCGGATGCGACTGGGTTTAACGCTGAAATGATAATGATGATGAGTTCGTCAAACATTGTCAAATATTAATCATAGGCGGCCCATCACTACCACGTTCTTAGGCGTGGAGGGAAGGTGATTAAAAAAAAAAACACTTTTATTGTGTTATATCCTGCCAGTACCAAGGCTGGGAGAAGTTTGAAATAAGGAGATACCGTGGCAGAGCACACCCGTGGAGAGCGTGGTACAGGCAAGTGAAGAAACATGGGTGGGTTTTAGTTAGTAGAAGACACGCTCTTCCGCTCCGCCCAGAGTGGCAGAGGTCATTTTTTGATAACTTCCCATCCGCAAAAATAAGAAATGCGTGATAACCTATCCATGATATAAATGGACTTGTATTGTGTAAATCTTATTAGCATAAACAAATCTTGTTTTTACAAATATTGTTTCTGCTCTATTGCGAAAATATCTAATGTTGCATAACAATTTACATAATTATCTAAAAATCAAGATCCGGTAGGAAATTGTGGTACAATCTAAAAATAATTTTGGAATTAAACAAGACCTATGTATTATTAAAATTATTGTAATCTACAGTAGCCTGGAAAGCTCTCAACCGATTGAGTAGGTACTCAAGTAGGGCGCCGCAGACACAACTTGTTGTAGTCAGGGATTGCTGACCCATCCAATAGTTGCTGATCAATCCCAGTGCGAATGAGATGCCTCTGATCAACGTCCAATAGCACCACTGCGGTCAAATTTTATGTTAAAATAATTTCCTTTTTTTCATGATCTGTTGCTAAATATATATTTATTATTCTTTCTTTGTTTAGATTTTAACTGTTACGAAGTAAAATTAAACCAGTTTTTTATTCATATAATGAGAAATCAATTTCTAATGTTGGAATATGTTTCAGGAGAACTATATCATTCTAAGTATATCTTGAAATCGCCAACCCGCATTGAGCAAGCGTGGTGTTTAGGCTCAATCCTTCTCTGTATGAGCGGAGACCTGTGCCCAGCAGTGGTACGATAAAAAGGTTGGTGATGATGATATCATACTAAAGCCAACAGTTTTCGAGATTAGGCTACTATAAAGCCACAGACGTGGTCTGAAAGCGTGCTGATTACTTACGTTACGATAAAGAACACTATTATTATAATAAATGTTATTACGATTACTAGATAGTCTACTTAATACGTAACAGATAACAAAATAAATTATGTATTATCTAACTTATGTATGATATAAGTAGAATACATGTAGATTATATTTAAATATAATTCAAAAATATGCTTCAATATGTTCAACCGGTTCTAAGTCGTAATTATAGATACAATTAAAAAGACAATGATGCAGATAATATAATTAGTAGTATAGATAATGCAATTGTAAAACTGGTGCTAGACCGCATTCCCGCCTGATGGTAAGCAGTGATGCAATTGTTGATGGTAAAGCGCGCTACTTTAATAAGAGCCTAATCAACCAAAAAGCTATTAAGAAGGAAGACGGCAGTTAAGCGAGGTGATGCAATGTTAAACCTAACAACACGACCAACGATTCTGTGCCAGAGGGAGATTGATCTGGAGATCCTCCACGACCAAACTCCAGACACAACAACATATGGCGCATCGTACCCGGCACACGTCGCAACACAAGTGCTCAGACCCGTCCTCCGTACGGCACAGTTCAGTTTGTGAACACGGCGCTATTGTGTCTCGCTTGGACGCACGTTCATCGCATATGAAAGGTTAAAGGCGCTTTATCACTGAAACATTCACCTCATCATCATCAACATTTCAGCCGGAAGACGTCCGCTGCTGGACATAGGCCTCCCCCAAGGTTTTCCACGACGACCGGTCCTGCGCCTCCCGCATCCAGCGGTTTCCCGCGACCTTCATCAGGTCGTCGGTTCACCTTGTCGGGGGTCTACCCACGCTGCATCTTCCGGTGGCATCGGTCCTACGGGCAACGTGCCCAGCCCACTGCCACTTTAGTGTTGCAATTCTTTCGGGCTATGTCGGTAAAATGTAACAATACAAGATTCCACTGTAACAGCTAGGGCAATGCAAATAGACTGCGCAGGCCGCCAACAGTTATGTGGGCTACACAAACAGCTGTTTAAGGTCCCACTGGTGGGACATAGGCCTCGGGGTGTGATGAGTTATCTACCACTGCGGGTTGATAGATGACATTTCATGATATATGATTATGACATATGAACACACGTCTTCGGCTTTTTTTTTTCACTTAAAAAAATAATTGCTTATTCTAATCGCAGATTAGTTTCCGTTACAAAAACGTTGTTATTTTAATTGAAACACACAAAACTATGTTTTTTGCTGACGCTAATAAAACTTAAATTTGTTTACGTTAACAGGCACCTTGATATGTATATTAATACGATAATATTTAAAGTTTTATTTCAATAAAAAATGTAATGTAACTAGCGAAGCAAGTTTAACAGGTTGCAGGAGCAGCAACCACTCTTGCGCCATCCAAGCTGTTTGCATCGTAAGTCTGTCAAGGGCAAAATGGTAAAAAAAAAATGGTAAATTTTAAATCATCATCATCATCAACAACCTTTTTATCCTCCCACTATTGGGCACAGGTCTCCTCTCATACAGAGAAGGATTGAGCGTAATCACCACGCTTGCTCAATGCGGGTTGGCGATTTCAGACTTGAAAGTCCAGGTTTCCTCAAGATGTTTTTCTTCACCTTCAGTCATTGGTGTCCAAGATATACTTAGAAAGTACATTTATATAACTTTAGAAAAGCTACATTGGTACTTGCCTGACCTGGAATCGAACCCGCGCACTCATACTTGAGAGGCTGGTGTTTTAACCACTAAGCCACCACGACAATTTAACGAAATTTTAAATAGACCATATTAATACTCGGACCCAGGTTGGGCGATGTAAGGAGTCCCAGACAACTCCACATTTGAGTGTAAATGTGATGCTGTCCCACAAACCATGGAACCCTTTTTTTGTTTTGGATGGGATATCATCTAATGACCTCTCCCACTCTGGGCGGAGCGGAAGGCCGTGTCAGACTTTTACTGACTGAAAACCACTCGTGTTTCATCACTTGCCTGTGCGCCAGGGCCACGGTTGCTTTTTTAACCAAACCGCAATGCTGACCCAAGCGGCATCGGTCTTCATGGACACCGTAACGATGTGCTGACATCTCTTTGAGGCGCGAGTGAAACACAACGCAATCTGCCTTCCTGTTGCCAGCTGTGTTCTGGCCAACTTCCAACGAGATGGAGCTGATTACCAGTATTCTACTTGTTACTGGATAATACAATATCCCTACGGCTTAACGTCCTTTAACTGCTGACCGATTCTGTGCCAATCTCTTTTATTTTTTGTTTAATTATAAACTAGTGCTAGACCGCAATCCCGCCTGATGGTAAGCAGTGATGCAATCATTGATGGTAAAGTGCGCTAGTTTATTAAGAGCCTATTCGTTCAAAAAAACTGAGCTAATAGGAAGGAAGACGGCAGTTGAGCGGGGTGATGCAATGTTAAACCCAACAACACGACCAAGGATGCTGCGCCAGAGGGATATTGATCTTTGGTGCATCGTACTCGGCACACATCGCAACACAACTGCTCAGAGCCGTCGTCCGTACGGCTTCACCAGACACACCGTGAAAGGTTAGAGGAACTGAGTTCACATTGAGATGGCAATTAGAATGCCAGCTGACTGGAATGGCACTGCGATGAAAACGCGCTTATCTGACATCACACCATAAACACATATCAGGTATAGGTATGAATAAATAGAAACCTGAGTTAATTACACATAGCAACACTTAAAAATATAATTGATAGGTAAATTTCGACACATTATAACGACGGCCTTCAAACCTGGACTATTGACTGTTGCTGGTGTTTTTGCTACAACATAAAGTTTACCATATATCCAACTCGGTTATAAAGCTAATATACGGACGGTACATATACGGACAAATCACACAGATTGAGCTAGCCCCAAAGTAAGTTCGAGACTTGTGATATGGGATACTAACTCAACGATACTATATTTATAATAGATACATATATGTATAGATAAACATCCAAGACCCAGCCCAATCAGGAAAAGATCGTTTTCCATCATGACCTGGCCGGGGATCGAACTCGGGGCCTCCACGTCGCAGGCAGGCGTGTTGACCTCTGCGCCACAGAGGACGATGCTATGGTTCATATTTAAAAGTAATGGTGTCCGTGTACAGACAACTCGCACATAGAAATTTTAGCTTAGTACAATATATAGATAGTACTAGCTTTCCGCCCGCGGCTTCGCCCGCGTGGAGTTCGGTTATATCGCGTTTTTTAGATTTCCCTCGGGAACATCAATTTTTTCCCGGATAAAAGGTAGCCTATGTTCTTTCTCAGGGTCTAAAGATTGTCTGTGCCAAATTTCATCAAAATCGGTTGAGAGGTTTAAGCGGGAAAGCGTAACAGACAGACAGACAGACAGACAGACAGACAGACAGACAGACAGAGTTACTTTCGCATTTATAATATTAGTATGGATATAGAATATTGTCATTTTATAATGTCAACGAGAAGGCAAGTGTTCAACGATGTGATTCCACTCCAGAACCTTATTGCACCATCATCATCATCATCTCAGCGTTTATCCCGGTCGCATCCGCGGCTTTCGCGTTGGAGCCCGGGGTCCGCTTTCTTACTTAATTTCCTCCATTTCGCGCGATCTTTAGCATCCTGTGGTGTGAGATTGTTGGCACGCATGTCATCTCTTACAACGTCAAGCCAACACTTCTTTGGTCTACCCCGCTTGCTCCGGCCCGGCGGAGGCGCCATGGCAAGACATTTGTGACCCACGTAACATACCGGTTTTCGTAAGACATGACCGTACCAACGTAGGCGATCCTCCTGCACCTTACTGCACCATCGGCCATCAATTCTACGAGCAAAGTGCCCTGTCCCCTGCCACTTAATTTCTCACTTGTAATTAAAGGTCTATTCCTTCAAATTTGTACACTATACAATATGTAAAAAAATCTCTTTTGTTCCTTCTGCCTACGTTTTAAGATTCGGTACTTATACGGATGTAATAAAACATCATTTATAAAAATTTGTTCAACAAAAATTATAATTAAAATAAATATTTAATTATTAATATGTGTAATCTTTAACGAATTTCTTACCTTTGCAATTCTGCATGAAGAAGACATAAGTAGAATGTTCTCGGCAATCTCTTTAACTTATAAAATCAGATATTCTAAACATTTTGTCGAATGTGTTGATTTTAATAATTATTTGATGTTGACCCCTCGACTAGACAATAATTACTTTTTTTAATTATAATTTCATTAAGATGTGCTTGTAAGTAAATATATATGTCGCTGAAAGGAACAACAGGGTTTTTGTTACACAGTGTATATTATGTACCTACTTATCAGTAAAAAAATAGTACATTTTTCATTTCAAGAGATAAAAAAGGACTTGTAATAACTGTTTAATGTGGTAACCTGACGCCACTCTGTATAATAAATCTTCACTAAATAATCAAGTAAAATGGAATAAATTATGTATAAACGAGATCAAAATCTCAATGACCTCAGTGAGAGGACGCCTGCTATCTCGGTTTGGTTCAAAACTAGTTACCGATATTTCATTTATTATAAATAAAATACATTGTAAATGATCTTGAACGCCATAGCTGCGTTTGTGAACGTATTACGGGAAGTTAAACAAATTATATTTATTAGGGGTGCTTTTTTTGGATGTGAAATGGACTTCTTCCGCTCTGGGAGGAGGAAGAGGGCGTGTCAGACTTGTACTGACTAAAAGCACTCACTTGCTTGCCTGCACTTCAATTGCCTGTGCGCGAGGGCCACGGTTTCTTTTTCAACCAACCCCTTTTTTTAACATGAAAGTCATTCTTTCTCGGTTTTTTTTATTCAATTATAAACTAGCGCTTGACCGCAAACCCGCCTGATGGTAAGCAGTGACGCAATCGTTGATGGTACAGCGCACTAGTTTATTAAGAGCCTATTCACTCTAGCCTTGAAGACACTCAAATTGTAGTCCGACGGAAACACCGCCGTTGGCAAACTGTTCCAGTCCCTCGATGTATGCGGTATAAAAGAGGAGGCGAAACGCTTCGGTTAATTTAATGGTAAAAGGATTGCCTCGTATTCTATGCATTACTGTGGGAGTATTGTTCCTACAACTCTGATTAGGTACCTCTTAATGAATATCAAAATAGTATAAGAATTTAAGTTACAATTAAATAATATTTGTTGACATTTTTAGGAAATTAAATCACGAACGCAGTATGTGTCAACGACTTTCCTATAGCAATTAAAACAGCGCCGGGCTCTATTGGCGCTGCTGCGGTGCACGTTGCGGGTTCGATTCTCGCATGGAACAAATATTTTTGTGACCAACAAGTAAGTATGTATGTAGTTGTTCTGGCTGCTTGTGCATGTGAGTTTATATGTTTATAAACGTACCGAAGATACAGCAGAAAATCTTAGTGTCATCTTTTTTTTTTTTAATAAAAAAAAATTGGATCAAGGACCTACTTATAATATGAGAATGTTGATACCTACGTACCTTTATAGCAACGTTACGGCTTTATTTAGCTCCCTTTATCAAATAGGTTGATTATCAGACAAGAGGATGCTACTCTAATACCTAGGTATATATTCTACATTTTTCATATCCGCAATGATGTTAATAACAAAAAAATACCTATTAAGAAATATCAGCAATGATCACAGACTGTATCCATTTATTAATTACCTATTACTACTGAGAATCAAAAAGGTATCACAAAATACCTACTAGATAAAAACCTAACGTTTTAATCGAGTCAGTAAGTCGGTATTATGTAGGTAATTCGTTTTTATTCTGAAATAAAGTAAACTGCATTACTTTTTTTTAAGTGGCGGTTAATGACTAAAGGTGAAAATAAATTTAATGTAATGTGCATCTCGATCTAAAGCAAACTAACAGCTGATTTCGTTTTGTAAGTTGCTCTAAAAACAATTTCACAACTTACTTTAAAAATCCCGCCATCTAGTGAAATTACGCGGCATTACCCAACCAACAATCGACGATACCAGTTCGTATTACAACCAACAGATAGCGCTACTCTCAGCTGTTAAATAATAATATTTTTTAAATGTAGATGTCAGTGTTCTAAAAATAGAATGCTCATTCTCATTAGCAGGAGAAAGGTATCCAATAGCTGTAGAAGCAATATATTAAGTTGTTTATTGAATGAAGTATTACAAATATCTGGGTTATTGGGCTTACTCATCGACCTCCCGGCTGTACGCGAAAGTGGCTCTTGCGTCATTGGACAGGTCAGAATCTCATAACGCTTGCATCATGGAGAGGACGTTAAGTGAGACTGTACGTGTTTATTTTGTCTCTGTTGCTTTATAAACCTGTTGAGATGTTAAACGTACGTGATATGGGAGTTATAAGACGCTACTGTGAACGTGGCTACACATAAATGGCCCGAAGCGGAAACCTTACACCTTAAAAGTAAGTAGGTATACTATGCATATTGACCCCAAAAAACATAGGGACAATATAAAAATGTCAAATGTGTGTTATTCATAATGTATTCTTGCCTCAACACCTCACACATGTTTCATTTAGATTGATCGGCCGGTAAAACCTTCCATATACTAGCCCCGCACGATGATATTGCGATTGGCGGCCATCTTGGTGACGTAGTCTAACTCGCACCGTCGGTACCGTTCGCAAGTTCAGTCCGCGCTTACCCACTTACGCACATCGAATATTTTTGTTAGCTTTTTGTTTTTGATATCCTGTTTTATTGTTGTTCTTCAGTTTTGTTGTTTAGTTTTGTTAGCTGTTACTCGTTAAAATGAGTAAGAAATTAATTAATAGTCGTGCTCGTGAAATTATAATTAAAGTGGACAATTATTTTGTTATGGAGAAAGAGGACTGTAAATTAGTTCTTGAAAGTATAAACCATGCTTTAAAAAGTGCTTCGGACATTTTAATACCGAAGCAACTGCTTATAGTTATTAAAAATATTTTGCAAAATTCTATCAAAGTCACGGAGTGTGTGGCATGTGCCACAGGCGTTGCAAAAAATACTGGGACGAAATTGATACGAGAGCATGAGTCAGCAACAGCCAGTGGCAGCAAAATGAGAACTCCTACTAAAGGAAAAAGACAAAAGAAGAAATATTTCGACGGGTTTTCCTTAACAGCTTTAAGAAATATTGTAGATTCAATGTATACGGTGAGGAGAGAAATACCCACAATGCGCAAAATCTTGGCGGCTTCAAAAGTAGACCTTAATTATACTGGTAGTGAAACTACATTAAGAAAAATAATTAAATGTGATTTGGGCTACCAATTTAAACGATGCTACCAAAAAAGACTGGCCCCAATTTAAAGACCCCAAATTCAAGCGTGGAGGGCTAAATATTAACGACGTATGAAAGAAAATTACTCGCTTGGTGAAAAATAAAAGACAAAAGACCCGTTATTTATCTCGACGAAACGTGGATACACGCACACTACACGGTAGAAAAATGTTGGCAAACAGCAACCGATGGAGTGAGATGGAACGACAGCCCCGGTCGCCGATGGATAAAGAAGTTAAAGCGGTTTTGTTGACTATGCCCTTTTAATATTTAAAGCAGATACCAAAACGGGGGATTACTATGATCAAATGAATGCTGAGAATTTCACCAAGTGGCTTACAGAAAAATTAGTACCCAACATACCACGCAACTCCAAAATTGTGATGGACAACGCCCCTTATCACAGTAGGGATGAGAATAGGCCACCAAGTATGAACAATAAAAAACAGTTGATTGTGGAGTGGCTACAAGATCACAACATCGACTTTCCCAACGACAGTACAAAACCTGAACTGTATTTATTAATTAAACGGCACAGACCGCCGAAAAATTATAAAATTGACAATTTATTAGCTGGCAATGGCCATGAAGTCGTTAGATTACCACCTTACAACTGCGGCCTCAACCCCATTGAGTACATCTGGAACCTGGTAAAGACGAGGGTGTCAGAAAAGAATGTGTAGCAGTTGGAAAGTCGCATTGAAGTTCTGACGTTGGAGGCGTCGGAGTCAATAACTCCAGATGACTGACGAAAGGAAGTCAATCATGTTAAACGGCTTGAAGAGGAATATTGGAATAAAGATCGAATAACTGACGAGTTATTTGTCATAAATACAGCGACGACAGTGAATCGGAAACGACAGACACAGAAAGCAGTTCTGATTCGGAAGACTATATACATTTTTTTACATATTATCCTGGTTTTATTTATAAGCTGATAGATGTAGGTAGTAATTAAAACATGACTACTACACAGTGGACTCTGGTTCAATTCCCGCTCGCAAATTAACAGAAATGTAGTTAGAAAAAATAGTATACATGTAAGAAAGATATACGAATAAGTATATTTTTCTTACGTCTACAAAAATTATTTCCTTGAAATTTTTAATAATGAAAGTTTGTTTGTCAGAATATGGGTGAGTAGGTAACCCTTAACCCTAATATTAATTTATACATACACTTTTTATAAAGAGTGTAATAAAATTATATAATACAAATAAACCCTTAACCCTAATATTAATTTTGCATTTAACATTCTTTTGCTAGCTGTCCTTTTGTGTGACAGATGACGTCACAACGCTGTTATTGTGACAAGGTTCCATCGCAATATCATCGTGCGGGGCTTATACACGTAGGTACATTATTAACATCTCGTAATATTAAAATCTGATTATGAAAGCTGTTGATTGTTTAAATACAGAGGGCAGCACATCAAGCTATTACAATCTGTCATATTTTTTTATTAGATTTCCAACTTTATTACTAAAGCAGTTAGGCTGAAGATCGATTGGGAGAAGAGATCTAGAGATTATTTGACAGTTTAGCTTGACCTGCTGTCAAACTGAAGAGTTTGTTTGTTTGTTTGAACGCGCTAATCTCAGGAACTACTGGTCCGATTTAAAAATTATTTTTTCGTTGGATAGCCCATTAATTCTGGAAGGTTTTAGGCTATATAACATCACGCTGCGATCAATAGGAGCGGAGCATAACTAACTCCACGCGAACGAAGTCGCTGGCGGCCGCTAGTCTTCCATCCGCCAGCGACTTCGTTCAACCTTCAGCTTTCCTCGAATAATGGGCTATTCAACGCAAAGATAATTTGAAAATCGGACCTGTAGTTCCTGAGATTAGCGCGTTCAAACAAACAAACAAACTCTTCAGCTTTATTTATATTAGTATAGATATTTTAGTACCAATATTATGATGTTATTATAAATCACTTACGCCGTAGTCCAACTGAACATTTGCTTCACCCTCTCTGAACGCAACTCTGTTGGTTGCGCCATCTTCCTGTAACAAAGAGAACTAAATTTAAAACAAACATGTTCCGGGCAAATACTGGCCCCGATCCCTTTGTTCATAAACTATTTTTTTTAAATTCAGTGCTCCTTTTTCTTTCTGTTTCATTATGGAAAGGACAGAGGATAAAATGTTAGTTTAGACCTGTCAAATTAGTCCGCGCCTGATATATTTTTGGTCGCCATGTTTATAATCGGGTCTAAACTGTCTATGGACTGGGAGTTTGGCGGGAATGCCAAGATGAGTGTCACGCTCATTTTTCATTGGACTTTTACAATTATTTATAGTGTCGTTTACTAAATAAAAACGCGTGATTTATGTAGTAAAAAGTGCATTCAGTGAATAATTCAAAAAGAACAGTGAAATATTGTAGCATAGTGGCCTCATCATGTCTTTACGCTAAACCGCTCCTTATCGTCCAAATGCGTAAAACGAAAGGAGTTAGTTTAGGTTAAGTTATGCTAGGATAAGTTAGGATAAATTAGGATAAGTTAGGATAGATATTTAATGAAGAAAAAAAATACTGAAGACTTGGCTGTATGGCGTACTATGCCTTTGCCTTTTCCATTCGCCCGAACGGAAAGAAATGAACCAAAAAAAATGTCTATGGACTAACTTAATTTGACAGGATTAAACTAAAATGTTATCTTCTATCCTTTTCTTAACGAAATGGAAAGACAAAGATGCAGATAACTTATAATTAGTTTAGTTTGTGAACAACAGAATCGACGTCATTATCAACCTTTTATATCTAGAATAAAGTTTTCTCAACCTAGATTAAATTTAAAAACTAAAACTAAAACTGTCAGACGTCGACTTTATTCCACGGATTAAATATCTGACTTTAGTAAAGTCAACTCTAAATAAAATAAGCCACTAAATTGAGTTGCAAATTGCAATCCATTCCAAAGTTTCAGTAGCATGCCAGAAACTACTGTTTCTTCCACGTTGCAGGACCTTCCCTAAGCAGGTAACGCGAATAAAATGGGGCCAACTACGTGATAATAAAACTTGTGTACAGACGACAGCGCATCAAGCTACTACAATCTGTCAGATTCCTTTATCCGATTTTCAACTTTATCTCTAAAGCATTAAGGCTCAAGGTTGATTGGAAATATCTGACTGTTTCGGGTAGCTTGGCCTGCTTTCGTCCGTACGTCAATGACACAAACTCATCTTAATTTGAATTCAGTGCAAGTTTTTCTTTCTATTTAATTTAGAAAAGGACAGAAGATAAATATTAGTTTACTCCTGTCAAATTAGTCTTATTCTTCTTCTTTTATCAAGGTGAGATTCAACCTCAACTTTTGATCAATGGCCACTGTGGAATAAATACCACAATTTTGCCCATAACACCTGCAACAAATTATAGAAATTCATTGAAAATTTTATTTCACAATAATGGCAGATATCGCCAATGATAGTTGAAAAAGACGGCGGCGTGAACCGTCTATGAAGGAGGTATGAGGCAAAGTCATGATGTGGCCACTATGATGCGATATTTCAATGTTCTTTAGGAATTATTCACTGAATGCACTTTTTACTACATAAATCACGCGCTTTTATTTAGTAAACGACATTATAAAAAATTTTAAAAGTCCAATGAAAAATGCGCGTGGCACTCATCTTAGCTTTCCCATCAAAAAACCATCAAATTAGTCTGCGCTTGACATAGATAAAGGATTTCATTGGCGCCTGACGTAAATTGACGTATGTTTAATCGCCAAATTTTTAATGGCGTCTAAGCTGTCTATGGAATAGAATCACTTGGCGGGAATGTCAAGATGAGTGTCACGCTCATTTTTCATTGGACTTTTAAAATTGACACAAAAACGCGTGATTTATGTAGTAAAAAGTGCATTCAGTGAATAATTCAAAAAGAACAGTGAAATATTGTAGCATAGTGGCCTCATCATGTCTTTACGCCAAACCGCTCCTTATCGTCCAAACGCGTAAAACGAAAGGAGTTAGTTTAGGTTAAGTTATGCTAGGATAAGTTAGGATAAATTAGGATAAGTTAGGATAGATATTTAATGAAGAAAAAAAATTACTGAAGACTTGGCTGTATGGCGTACTATGCCTTTGCCTTTTCCATTCGCCCGAACGGCGAACGGAAAGAATTGAACCAAAAAAAAAAATGTCTATGGAAAATCTTAATAATGACAGGAGGATTAAACTAAAATGTTATCTTTATGCTTTTCTTAATGAAATACAAAGAAAAAATGCACTGAACTTAAAATTAGTTGAGCTTGTGAACAAGACAGTCGGCGCCATTGTCTTGAGTTAACCTAAGCGACCATCATCATCATCATCACAGCGTTAATCCCAGTCGCATCCGAAGCCTTTTCAGCTTTGGAGTCTGGGGTCCCCTTTACCAGTCCAACTGCTAATATGGCTAAACTCATAAACAACACAAACATTTTCCGTGAAGCAACTGCCGTCTGACCTCCACAACCCGAAGGAAACGTCGAAGCATTGCAGTTAGACTTTTTTCAGTTGGACTTTTTGAGGGCTCCAACAACCCGTAACGGCTGCCACTAGATGTTCGTATGGCAACCGGGACCAACGGCTTAACGTGCTTTCCGAGGCACGACCAGACCAGTGCAAATATTCATATTCATGCATACAAATACTTGCACTGTGCGGGGATCGAAGCCGCGCCACGCTGCGCAGCGGCCACGTCCGATACCGCTACGCCACGGAGGCTGTCGACTATGTAGTTTCATGTTATTGTATAAATATGGTATAATATATACTTACTACACAAGTAAATACAGTCAACTTCATATTAACAATGAGATTCGTAGTCATTATCTGTATGCATGGGTGAAGGTTCTATAAGCTGGCATAATTGGCCCTAGATTATGATCTCTGTACTTGATTATAGGTGACTTAGAAGATTATAGTTTATTTCTATCTCTCTGTCAAAAGAAAAAGCGGACACACACGCGGACAAATCGTGGGCAAAAGCTAGTAGATGTACTATAAAGTAATATAGATGTACCCGAGTTTTTGTAGTTCTTTTGTAAGCCTTTCGAGCCAAACCTACCCTAAAATATAATAGTTGTATAAGCATTATCCATAGGTCGCTTGTTCACATCCGGCTCGAGGGACCAAAAGATGTTGGGGTTTCTCGCCGTTGACGATACTCCAGACCTGTTGTAGGTAAATGAGCAACACTAAAGCCACTAGTTTTAGGCCGCACTTGTTTTATTGCCACCTGACCGCGTGACGGAGGTATATTTACGACTGAATTACATTAATCTATTCAAGTTCATTATATAAATTGCATTTTGCTGTATGAGCATTATTGCCTTGTACAGACGACAGCACGTGAAGCTACTAGAATCCGTCAGATTTCCTTATTAGATTTTAACTTTTATCTCTAAAGCGTTAAAGTTCAAGGCTGATTGGGAATATTTGACAGTTTGGGGTAACTTAACTTGCTGCTGTCCGTACAACAGTACAGCTTCGTCAATCCGAACTTCCTCTTGTTCGGTGTCCGGGTGGCGGGGGTAGATGCGGACTGCCATGAAACAACCCGTCGTCTTTTGTTCATCGTCTGTCTATCTACACTGTTAATATGCCATGTTAACATTCAATGTTAACATTAAAAGTCAATTTGCGGATTATAGAAATGTACCATAAACCTGTCATTCAACTATCTTATAATCATTAATATAAACTGTAAGCGACATAAAGAAAAAAAGACAAAATCTTGAAGAGCCTAACACAACGTGGTCCCGGTAAGCGAAAGACACTGAAGAAAAAGTCCGTTTTATTTTGTTACCATATATGGCATACTATAATCCGGATACCTCGATAATGTCTGGTGAAGCCGTACGGAGGACGGGTCTGAGCAGTTCTGTTGCGATGTGTGCCGGGTACGATGCGCCAAATGTTGTTGTATCGGGAGTTTGGTCGTGGAGAGTCTCCAGATCAATGTCCCTCTGGGGCAGCCTCGTTGGTCGTGTTGGTCTTAACATTGCATCACCGCGCTCAACTGCCGTCATCCTTCCTATTCCTAAGTTTTTTTAAGCGAATAGGCTTAATAAATTAGTGCGCTTTACCATCAACATCACTGCTTACCATCAGGCGGGATTGCAGTCAAGCACTGGTTTATAATTAAAAAAAAAATATATATAATCAGTAAAGGACCTTGTTTTTTGCGAAGCCCTTCTGCAGTTACATGCATACATGGCATGGAAGTCCATGAATAGCTTAATATGTATGTATGTAGTCTTGTTGCCTACACTACATAACTACAACATTCAAAGTTATAGATGCACCATGCACTTTTCATTTATGTAAATTAATATCGTATTCATCCACTAGATAGCAGCTTCAATACAATAAAGATGACATTGCATAAACTGAGGCCATGACAATGGTAATTGCAGGAAAATTACAATAGGTAATTGCACAGTAGGATAATCTGCGCAAGAGCATCCAAGATGGTCGTCAGACGTCGTCGATGCATCTGCGAGATAAATAAACGTAAACCTAACTTTATTGACGATTTAATGAAATGTTTACTGTTTCTTTTATGGTTAGTCCTATCTATTAATAGGACAGTAAGAAATAGTTGTCATCAGCTTACCTAATGAATGACATCTTTAATGACTTCCTTGCCAATTGTGATGTTTCTCTTGGATTGTGTCGTCTGAATAGGTGGACATTGTATTACATCATTTATACTTATATTTATTTAAACTTATCGCACAACGAGTTACGTACGGACGACCAGGTCAAGCTACCCGAAACTGTCAAATATCCCCAATCAACCTTCAGCTGTAATGCTTCAGAGATGAAGTTGAAAATCTAATAAGTACCTAAAGAAATCTGACAGATTTTAATAGCTTGATGTACTGTCGTCTGTACAAAGGCGGCCTTAGGGAATTCTACTAGTCAACCAAGGGTGATAAAGAGTAGCTTGCCGCCCGGTAACGACCAGGTCCGGGTCAAAGGCGCGTTGTGTGCCACGAATGCCTCAAAGAGATGTAAGCACGTCGTGAAGGGGTCGACGAAGACCGATACCTTCCAAGGACGCGAATTGTTTGAAAGAGATGCAGTGACCTCTAAGTACTAGCAAATGAAGCAACACGGGTGGGTTTTAGTCAGTAAAAGTCTGACACACCCAAAAAAAAGGTGAGTTATTAAAGAGATGAGATGGCGAGCGCTTCGTAATTGACTAGTACTTTGTACTTACACAAAATATTCTGAACATTTTAAAAGAGTAAAGCTTGATGTTTTTTGCTCATTAAGTATTCCCCATACAAACTACTTATGTATGTGCAGATAACAGCACGTGAAGCTACTATAGTCCGTCATATTTCTTTATTAAATTCTCAACTTTATCGCTAAAGCATTAAGGCTCAAGGTCGTTTGGGAATATTTGACAGTTTAGGGTAGCTTGACCTGCTGTTGTCAGTACCATTTGGAAGAGGTGACTAGAATGCAGCATTCTACATTGTTTTGTAAAGAACTTAAAAAAAAATTATTTTATACATAATATAAGTACTTACCTAAAAATAACTTTTAAATGGTAGGTATACTTCAAATAAAAAGATCTTTGTGTATCTAGTCTTAAACGATAAACAGCCCCCTAATCGACACATTTTGTCAAATGATGGGGACTAGTTGGGATCAGTTGGTATACCAACCATGATAGTAGTAGTAATGGGCGGTCTCAACTAGTCGCAATCATTTGACAAAAATGTGTACACGGATTAGGGGGCAGGTACGGACGACAGCAAATCAAGCTACCCGAAAGTGTCAGATATTCCCAATCAACGTTGAGCCTTAATACTTTAGATATAAAGTTGATATCTAATATCGAAATCTGACGGATTGTAGTAGCTTGATGTGCTGTCGCCTGTAGGTACAATGTATCGAGTGACAATCGACGGAGTTCCACGTTTTTATCAGTTTATATAAGACGAGCTTCGGTAACCTGTTCTATTGGAATTATATAACTGGTAATACTTGTCGTTACTGTTGACTATAGGATAAACTTTTATTTGGCATAGAACCCCACTTTAATTACGGAACACAATTTCAGTCATAACTGTTTGATCTGTTTGAAGGAAACTACTAATCCATTGCTTGATATACAGTATGTTAACTAACAGAGGGCGTTCCCGTTAACCCGAAATAGTATAGCATACATACATGCTAAAAAAAATATTTCCATTCGAAAACAAAATGTTTTAAAATGTTTTCCAATAAGAAAATATTCAATAAAAATTTTAAATTGACATGTAAAAGAAACACACTGTACACGCGAACATGAAAGACGGCAACGTCGCAATTTATTATACATGACGACTACTATTTTGATATAAAACAGGAGGTTTCAAATTTATTTCCAATTACATTTTTTTTTTATTCGGATTTTTTATGCTTATTTTTCTATGCTGATATTTTTATTTTAATCTATTAATGATATATATTAACGAGTTTAAGGGAACGCCCTCTGTTATTTAACATACTGTATATTAACGAGTTTAAGGGAACGCCCTCTGTTATTTAACATACTGTATATTAACGAGTTTAAGGGAACGCCCTCTGTTATTTAACATACTGTATACAAAAAATCATCTGCTCAACAAAGCAAAAAACGCAATTAATATCACTGATCTGTCAAAATGAAAGCGATTACTACTGACAGCAGACAGTGCGTTTCGCAATTGCCCCACTGTTTCTTTGTTATACGTAGTAAAAACATCCATAAAATCAAATCTCAGAATTTATAATCATATGTTTTTTTCAATAAATTTTAATTTGTTATACATTTAAAATGTCAACTCAATCAATTGAAATTGATTGATACCCAGAAATCAGAATAAAGGGTATTACAATATAATAGGGTAGATCCTGGGTAGATCAGAATAAATGGATAGAAGTCTCTAATCAGCAGGGATGTGCCGGTCACTGACTCAAACCGGTTGCTGATGGAATGTGAATCTACACCTCAATGACTACTGCTATCTCTTTCACTCATGACGGATTTCACAATAAAACGGATTTTACCTAAAAAAGGGTTCAGTTACTTTTATGTTGAAATTGATTGGAAATAAACGGCTTCTGGACCTGTACCCACATACCATCGACAGTAGTCGCTAATCCTTATCCTTACTAACATTATTTTGAAAGTAAGTATGCTTGTTTGTTTGTTCCGTTTTAACGCCTAAACTGCTGAACAGATTGGGATGAAATTTGGCACACAGATGGTTACTGAACTGACTACCAGGATACCCCGATATTCCCACGGGATGGAATCTTACGTGAGGTAAAACTGGGGGGCGCGGCTAGTAATCAAACTAATATTATAAATGGGAAAGTGAGTTTGTTTGTTTGTTTGTTCCGCTTTCACGTCGTAACTACAGAACCGATTGCTTTGAAATTTTGTAGACGTAAAGTTAGAAGTCCGGATTAAATAATAGGGTACTTTTTAATCTAAAAAACGCGATATAACCGAACTCCACGTGGGCGAAGCCGCGGCCGGAAAGCTAGTAATTATTATAAAGGCGAAAGTTTCAGAGTGTTTGTTTGTTACTTCTTTATGCTCAAACGCCTGTAGGGTAATTACGTAAACCACAATACTGATGGTAATGATTGATGGGATGGATTGTAACAGTTCAACAACATTCATTGCGTTATTTAGGGTGTTGAGTAGACATATTTTCAAACATAGGGAGCAATGGACTAGCAATAGGTATGCTTCAAATGATTCCAACTGACAGTAATAGTGTGTTATGTGATTAGGGTGCTGGACTAATTTTGGACTAATTTTGGACTAATTTTGGATTAATTTGGCACACAGACAGATTATAATCTGGTTTAGCACATAAGATTTTTATATGAATATTTCCAAGGGATCCAAACTTAGGGCGCAGTTATTATATCTTCTTCTTCTTCAGCGTATAGATGTCCACTGCTGGACAAAGGCCTCCTCCAAGGCTTTCCACGATGACTGGTCTTGTGCTGCCCGCATCCATCGGCTTCCGCGACCTTAACCGGGGTCATCGGTCCATCTTGTTGGGGGCCTCCCTACGCTGCGTCTTCCAGTACGTGGCCGCCACTCCAGGACTTTACTGCCCCATCGGCCATTGGTTCGGTTCGGTTCATCGGTTCGGTGTGGTTCTTCTTCTTCTTCCTCAGCCTATAGATGTCCACTCCTGGACAAAGGCCTCCCCCAAGGCTTTCCACGATGACCGGTCTTGTGCTGCCCGCATCCATCGGCTTCCCGCGACCTTCACCAGGTCATCGGTCCACCTTGTTGGGGTCTCCCTACGCTGCGTCTTCCAGTACGTGGCCGCCACTCCAGAACCTTGCTGCCCCATCGGCCATCGGTTCTACGCGCAATGTGCCCTGCCCACTGCCACTTAAGTTTAGCGACTCGCAGAGCTATGTCGGTGACTTTGGTTCTTCTGCGGATCTCTTCATTTCTGATTCGATCACGCAGAGAAACTCCGAGCATAGCTCTTTCCATTGCCCTTTGTGTGACTCTGAGCCTTCGTATGAGGCCCATTGTGAGCGACCACGTTTCAGTTCCGTAAGTCATCACTGGCAACACACACTGGTCAAAGACTTTAGTCTTGAGACACTGTGGTATCTTGGACGACGAGAAGATGTAGCGTAGCTTCCCGAACGCTGCCCAACCGAGCTGGATTCGCCGAGACACCTCTTTCTCGAAGTTGGACCTACCTAGTTGGACTTTCTGTCCCAGGTATATATACTCGTCAACAACTTCGAGTGCAGAGCAACCAACTACAATTGGAGGCTCGGTGTGGTTGTGCGAGTTTAACTTTGATTGATGTCATTGATGTGTGGCGTTACGCAAATGGATAGAATAATAAATGAATTCACCGGATGGCAGAGATTTCAACCTGCGGGGCAATACGTTTTACCAATAGCATTGGAAATCATTTGACAGTTCAACAACATCCATTGCGTTATTTACGTTGTTGACCAGACAAATTTTTCGAATATAAGAAGAAATGAATTAACTATATGCTTCAAAATGATTCAAATTGAAATAGATCAATGATAATGTGCTGTGGACTGCACGGTTAGCGCAGTGATTGGCTATTGCTTAGATTCCCGCACGGAAAAAATATTTGTATGACCTACAAGTAGTTGTTCCGGGTCTGGATGTTTGTGTATGTTAGTTTATATGTTTATAAACACACCCACGATACAGGAGAATATCCTAGTGTGGGGCAATGCTTAAAAAAGAACTGAAACCATGAATGCAGTACAGAATTCACCACACTACGCACAAAAAAAAATAATACATTAAAAAAAGGTCGCTAATTCATAGAATACTCAAAAATAAAAACATCATGCATTTGTAATTTTCGTTTATTTTCCTGTTGTTTTTCCCTGTTAATATTTTCGTTGTTAAAATAAGTTGGCTCCTTCAGTTGTATACTTATGTTATTTTATTACCCTTCAGGGTATTCCCCCATCCCTTACAACTGACCAGTAGTATTTATAGTAACTGGTTTTAATCAAGTGACCCTCACATACCGGAGACAACATTTGTATAAAAAATAAAAAACGTTAGTATGTTGACGCACTTACAATACAGGTATTTATGTCCTTTACACCATGATGCGGTCAATTTTTGAGTATAAAAAATACGTTTTTTGGAAATTTTGGAATTCCTCGAGTCCCACTTGAGGCCACGATGAGCAAACGTAGCGAAAGCTTAGCTGTATGCCCTCGTAGGGACATACTGCAGGCCTAGAAACTCGATCGTCGATATCGAGCGCGTTTGGCTCACCGATTGGCCCGCTTAAAGGTTGTAAGAACTCTCAACCAATGAGAGCGCCAAACGCGCTCGATATCGACGATCGAGTCTCGTAATGAAAACTCATACTAGGCATACTGGATGCTCAAGGTAGCCCTATGTCAATATTATTTTATACTGTGCCCATTTCCGGAAATAATACCAACAACTAACAAACAATAAGATAGGTAAAATATGCAACGGTGGCCTAGTGGTATCGGCCGCGTCTTACAAGTCGTACATCGTAGGTTCGATTCCCATCAGACGCTTTAGTTTGTGTAAATAAATTATTTTATCACCACTGCTCTCAAACACATCGTGAGGAAACCGGTATGTCCTAGAAGCAAAACTTCGAAGACATGTGACATCTACCAACCCGCACTGGGAGTAGATTACGGCCCACACAATCTCACTGAGAGGAGGCCTGGGTCCCAACAGTGGGACCATTACAGGCGGATTATGTTATGTAATTTTACTCGGTGGTAGGCCATAACATCGGCTGCCCGCAGAAGTTACCACCCACCAGACAAAGTCTTGCCGCCAAGCGATTCGTCGTGTTCCGGCATGATGTCTGGTAAATCCGTACGGAGGACGGGTCTGAGCAGTTGTGTGGCGGGTACGATACGCCAAATGTTGTTGTGTCGGGAGTTTGGTCGCGGAGAGTCCAGATCAATATCCCTCTAGCGCAGCATGGTTGGTCGTGTTGTTGGGTTAAACATTGCATCACCTCGCTCAACTGCCGTCATCCTTCCTATTCCTAAGTTTTTTAAGTGAACAGGCTTAATAAACTAGTGCGCTTTACCATCAACGATTGCACCACTACTTACCATCAGGCGAGATTGCAGTCATGCACTAGTTTATAATTATAAAAAAAAATGTAATACAAACATGAACAACAAATGAAATCCGTTACACACCTAAAATTTCAATGAATAACAAAATTGAAAGAGTTTCTATGCGATTGCGAAACGCGCCAATTTGGCGGGCATCCTTTAATTTGATAGAATTACACAAAGCACATCCCCAATCATTATTTATTACTCAACCGTCATTAGGCATGCACATTACACACAATAATAATTATACTCGGTAAAGTGTGCTCGAGAAAAACTTTCCAATTTCTTGGATAAATCAGTGATCATGCGTTACAGGTGGCGCTAATTTGAAATGTCACAGCGGCCATCTTATTTTTAGTAAGTATAATTAATAGATACATATCGAAATACCGCAGTGTCTCAAGACAAAAGTCTTCGACCAGTGTGTATTGCCAGTGATGACTTATGGAACTGAGACGTGGTCGCTAACAATGGGTGTAAACTATGATAAAGAAGTACTTCCTCTCTATTTAAATATATGATTACATTTTATTTGCCCTTGTATGATATGTATTAATTAGATGTATACATTTATTTAAACTAGTATGATACACCTATCGTATGTATATATTTATTGTATAATCTATGTAAATAGTAGTTACAATCAAGGGTCAAAAGTGCATTAGCACTTTTGAACTTTATTGCAATAACAATAAGGGTCAAAAGTGGTATTTCACTTTTAACCCTTACTGTAAACTGTAGACTACCTACCTACATTATTTCTCTCTCCTTCCCCTTAGTATTCCATCCAAAGGTTGTCTGTAAAAGATCGCTCTTATCGATAAGACCGCCTATTGTGTCACCCTTTGTAAAATCTTTTTATTTATGTTCTGTAATCTATATGGTGTACATATTAAGGAGTTATTCTATTCTATTCTTATAAGAAGGCTCAAGGTCACTCAAAGGCTATGCTTGTGGTTTCACTCCGTGATCGAATCAGGAATGAGCAGAGCCGCAGAAGAACGAGAGCAACCGACATAGCCCGAAAAATTGCAACACTAAAGTGACAGTAGGCCGGGCATGCCCGTAGGACCGATGCCCGATGGGGCCGACGGGTTCTTGAGTGGCGACCACGCACGGGAAGACGCAGCGTTGGTAGGCCCCCGACAAGGTGGACCTACGACCTATTGAAGGTCACGGGAAACCGCTAGATGCGGGAGGCGCAGGACCGGTCGTCATGGAGATCCTTGGGGGAGGTCAACAGTGAACGTGCTTCAGCTAAAAAAACTGAATGATTATCTATCGACGGAGTACTGTCAATGTATCATAAAAATGAACAAAACAATGGAGTCGCAACCATCTTTCATCACCCATTAATAAGCATTTCGGACGTGTGGTTTAGAAATTGACTCATGTTGTCCAACTGTCTCTACTAATGACGTAAGTAATTCTAGGATACTTAATACTACTAATTAATCTAGAATTGTAGTAGTCATTTTTAAACAGAGGAATTTATGTGGATTATTATCATCATCACCTTTTTTTATCGTCCCACTGCTACACACAGGCCTCCTCTCATACAGAGAAAGATTGAGCGCAATCACCATGCTTGGCGATCAGACTTAAAGTCGAGGTTTCCTCAAGATGTTTTCCTTCACCTTGTCATTGGTGTCCAAGATATATTGATTTATAAAGTAGGTACCTAAATAAAAGAAAAATATAAGTGGAAAAGTTGCATTGGTACTTGCCTGACCTAGAATAGAACCCGCACACTCATACTTGAAAGGATGGTGTTTTAACCACTAGGCCACCACGACATGATGATTCTAGTAAATATTTATAGGATGACGTGGTTCTATAAATTTGAACTTAGAAATTAAACATTAATATGAATTCTTAGAATTAATTAATTCATAATTATAATTTAATATTTATTATACGAATTAAGTAATTTCAAGAACATTCACAGTCTTATCTCAGTCTCAATCTGTCAAAAATATATTTATTTAATTTGTTTGACTAGTTTTCGGCATTGATATTATCGCTCAAATGAGATTCAGACTTGATTTTGAATGTCACGATAATCATATTGGTCTTCTAATAACGTCGTTCCCAGACTTGACAATTCACAGACCAATTGCTTTTGTCTATAAAATAAGTAATTCAATTAGTTAAACCCTCAGTGCCTCCCACAACGATATCCTGCGTCACATTCGCTATTAAAGACACAACTCACGCGCACTATGGTCAATCTTGACATACTCAATGATGTACAAACAGCTGGCCATACAAATATTTGTCCTGTTGAGGAAACAACGCTTATGCCTTAAACGTGATAGCCTTGGATGGAGAAACACCTTGCAAAGTTTCGCCAAAGGGCTTGGATTGACATTCAGATCTGCGATTGTTCTGTAAGACGAATTACAGGATGAGGGTCAATCGAGTGTCTAAATCCTAATAGTAATTATATTACAAAATACTAAAAAATCCTAATAATAAATCCTACTAATATTGCACATCATCATCATCAACATTTTTTTCATCGCCCCCTGCTGGTCACAGGTCTCCTCTCATACAGAGAAGGATTGAGCGTAATTACCACGTTTGCTCAATGCGGGTTGGCGATTTCAGACTTGAAGTCCAGGTTTCCTCAAGAAGTTTTCCTTCACTTTGTAATCAGTCATTGGTGTCCAAGATATACTTAAAAAGTACATGCAACTTAGAGAAGCTATACGGGTACTTGCCTGACCTGGAATCGAACCTGCACACTCGTACTTGAGAGGCTGGTGTTTTAATCACAAGACCACCACGACTATTTCACAAAAATAACAAACTCGCATATAAGTATAGTGTTTATATAAGTATAGTGTTTATATAAGTATAGTGTTTATATAAGTATAGTGTTTATATAAGTATAGTGTTTATATAATTATGCAAGTTTGTTACTTTTTCCCGCAAAAAAATACTGAACGGAATTGGAGGTTTGTCACACAGTTTAAAACAAGAAATAACACATATGGTTACAGAATAATTTATTTATTTATTTATTTATTAAAACTTCATGCACAATGAAAAAAATTGCACAATGGCGGACTTAATGCCTTAGGCATTTTCTACCAGTCTACCTTAAGGTGATGCAGAGACAAAACATGGTAGGTGCAAAGATATAAAAGAGAAGTTGAAAGGGAAACACAAAAAAAATATTATAATAGATACATAAATACATACATACAAAATATAAACAGTAGAGAGAGATAAAAAAATATAGATAGAGAAAAAGAATAAATTATATGTTTGATGAATCTGCCAATTTCTTGCGTAAGTATTCCCGAGCTTCAATTTTAAAAGTGTACCGACTGGTCAACGTCCTGATATTCTGAGGAAGATCATTCCAAAGGAAAACCGCTTGGACAAGAAATGAAGACTTAAGAAAACCAGAGCGGTGAGAAGGACATCGTAGAAGACAATTATTGGAAGAACGAAGATTCCTATTATGCGCAGAGCATAAATATTGAAAATGAGAAGTAAGATAAGAAGGAGAACAGGGTTTGTGTAGGAGTGAAAACAAGGTCGTCAAAGCTCTTAGAGCTCTGCGTTGCCTGATGGGTAGCCATTTCAAGATGGACCGGTGAGAAGATACATGATCGTACTTACGAAGATTAAATACGAATCGAATGCAGTTATTTAGAAGTCGGTCAAGTTTATTGAGTAGATCTGCATTCAGGTCGTAATAACACACATCACCATAATCAACATCACAATAATTACATTTTATCTTGATATTTCCACGGGCTCAGGAAGTTATTACCTATATAAAATCACATCCGTATTTCCTGAAGATTTCAGTAGAAGTTTATTTAGTCCAATCACCTTCCGCCCGTTATAATCAAGCCCTTTGTAGCGACCCTCTTAAGTACATGCGGAAAACCTCTGCTAATAAGTACAGTATCTATTTTGATATATATATATGTATGTATATACATATTTATAAAATTATAAACTAGTGCTTGACTGCAATCCCGCCTGATAGCAAGCAGTGATGTAATCGTTGATGGTAAAGCGCACTAGCTTATTAAGAGCCTATCCACTCAAAAAACTGGAATAGGAAGGAAGACGGCGGTTAAGCGAGGCGATGCATTGTTAAACACAACAACACGACCAACGATGTTGCGCCAGAGATTGATCTGGAGACTCTCCACGACCAAACTCCCGACACAACAACATTTGGCACATCGTACCCGGCACACATCGCAATACAACTGCTCAGACCCATCCTCCGTACGGCTCCATCATGCCGGAACACGACGAATCGCTTGGCGAAAGACTTTGTCTGGTGGATGGTCACTTCTGCCAGCAGCCTATGTTATGCTACCACCGAATCTCATAAAGCCATTTTTTCTTTTTTGGATTCGCGGTGGAAATCTTTATGAACCCTCCAAAGTGGAGATTACAGAGGGGTATAATAATAAATGCACGAAGTGTGCAGCGCATGAAATGGAGTTGTGTCCATCACATGCGCTGCACACTTCGTGCATTTACATAACATGCGCATGACATTTTCTTTGATGGATTGTTCCATCAAAGAAAATGTCATGCGCTACTATACTATGGGGCTACAGAGGGAGGAGTAACCTGACCGCGTACCGTGTTCGAATGCTCTCTCTGTTTCAGGTGCTTGAACCGGCTGTCAACGTTTCGGCACAACGTCTATCGGATCAATGCACTATCAATATGGCTCCAAAGCTTCTAAAAACTAAGCACCAGAAATAATTAAAAAACTTTTCACTTGGCTGTGATGAGCTAGGACAAGTTTTTGTCAAACATTACATTATCAATCCCGCTACACGTTCAACATTAGGTATATGGCGTGTATATTATGTAAATAATGTAAAACGTAAATAATGGTAAATGTTTCTAAGCGACAGTAGGTATCGTAAGTAACCAAATAGCTCAGTGGAGTCCCGATTGGAAAGTTGTTCCAATACCCGTTGGACAATAGATAATCTCACTCTTAGCTAGTCGTAATGTTTTGAACCTTGGAGAAAATTTATTTGCTCTTGTATTTATTTGTTGGGATAAATAATATTTCGCTAACGTAAAAGCAATTTCATGAACTAGAGGTTATTTTGGAAATTAATTATCCGTATTTTAATATAATAAATTATCAAGGCTTCTATTTCTTTTCACACCGTATATAGGATTTATTCCCAAGTGTAGCTTAGTAAAGTAATAATTAGATACTGATTAATTAATGTTAAATAGTTGTTATTTAAACATCTTTTAACTTTGCTGCATTATACTCAAATCTATGCTTCACAAACCGTTTTCATGTGTATAATATACACACATCAAAAGTGTCTAGGGATCAACATATATTTTTGCAATAACTTTTCTCCTGATTGATATTAATTAAAATTTTCTTTAAGGATTCATCAAATAAAGTGTTTTCGTTTGTCACAGTAACGATAAACCAAGTCACCTTTGCATTAATAAAGAAATTTGCCATTTTCCTAATAAAGGGATATTTGACATTTGAACCACTAACACAAAAGTTCGAAAAAAAGACTGAAATAACAGTTTTCTCTAAAATTTTATTGGGTAACTTAAACAATTAATAATCCGTGTTTCTACCGCGAACACTAACAACACAAGAACATCGGTTTGGCATACTCAAAATGAGTTTATCCAAATCACGCTGTGGAATGGCCGCCCATGTTCGTTGCAACAACAAAAAAAGGTCTTCTTGCGACTGGATACCCTCCATATTCGGCAAAGCTCTTCTCTGTAGCATATCCCATGCATGCTCAATCGGGTTCAAGTCTGGCGACTGAGCAGGCCAGGGCAGGACATTGATGTTAGCTGCGGCGAGAGTCTGTCTTACAACTCTTGCGGTGTGCGGTCGTGCATTATCATGCATTAACTGAAATAAGGGACCGATTTGCACTTGTAGAGGAACGATGACGTCTGATACAATCGTTTCAGCATAAATTTGAGCGTTGAGGTTGCCTCTGATCCAAATCAACTCAGTTCTTCCGCCGATCCAAATACCCGCCCATACCATGATGGTTCCACCACTATAAGGATGGACTTCCTGGCAGGATTTTAATCGCTGTTGGCGTCCAGGGGTTCTCCAGTGTCGTATACGTCTTGTATCCGGTCTCATACCAAAACGAGACTCATCAGAAAAGCACACGAAACGCCATTGTTCTTCTGCCCAATTTCTGTGTTCAAGAGCCCATTGATATCGAATCCTACGATCGTGCATTGCTATAGGTGGTACCCGTAGCGGTCTTCGGGAATGAAGGTTCACTTCATGCAAGCGGTTTCTGACTGTTTGGTCGCTAATTAAGTTCCCTGAAGAGTGATGAAGCCTCACGGCTAACATCATGGCGGTTATTGTTGGAGCTCTTCGAGTTAAGATTTGAATGTATCGGTCTTGTCTCCGTGTGGTGCAGCGATACCGTCCTCCATGGCGCTCAGCCACGGTACCAGTGCTTCGGTAACGTGTCCAAAGTCGACTGATAACACTCTGACTTGTATTCAGAGCTAAAGCCACAGTACGTTGCCGGGAACCAGCTTCTATCATTCCCACGGCTCTGAGCATTTCTTCCCTGCTTAAATGACGTCGCCGCTCCATAATAACGTTGGTTTTAATCAGTAGTAGGGAAACAGTAGCACTAATAATGTCTTCAATGCGTTGTATGTTTTTATAGGGAAAATATTGACAGCTGATTTTCATCTTTTACTCGAATTTGATTCACAGTTCCTGATTCAAATTATGAAATGCACCAAAAAGGATCCATATAAATTTATAAAATCATAAATTTATTACAAAGCCACATCTCAATCTCAAGAAATCCGCATAAAAATGCTTGATCCCTAGACACTTTTGATGTGTGTATATATTAAATATACGAGAATATCAAACTGAAAAAGGGACTTATTATTTATGTAAATAATAAGTCCCTTTCTCCACTTATTTCTCTTTTTCTGTACCCCACAACAGGGTTCATGGTTATTTCTTTTCGTAAATATTTACCACCAAATCCTACATTGTGGAATACAATAAAGAATTGAGTATTGAGTAAAAATTATACAGCTTTTATATAATTTTAAAACCCATACTGTTATGTGAAGGTACAATCTCTTAAAACGACTAAATATCAAGGCTGAAAACTTAAATTCCTTGTCCTTCCTCTCAAATGAACTTTATACCAGAGACCGTCTGTTTTTGGAGGTGATCCAGTGAAAGGTTACTGTCGTTAATGTTGTCCCTTCTTAGTGACGTAAATTGTCACCAATTTGGAATACACGATCTTTAATTTTGATTGACCTGTCTTTTATCATGTGGAAATGATTGAGAGGTATGTTGATGGGCCTTTAAATTAATAAAAGTTTTAGTTTAGGAACGATAGTGGGTATAAAAACAAGTTTCAGGTTATCAATAAATTAAAATTTGCATTTTTTTTAAACGACACAGCTAGCGCTGTGGATGAGCAATCGACTGCGGCGGTGCGTATCGCATGTTCGATTCCCGCACAGAACAAATATTTGTAAGACCTGCAGGTAGTTGTTTCGGCCCCGGCTGCTTGCGAATGCGAGTTAAAAATATGTTTTTAAGCGCACCCACGATACAGGAGAAATTACTAGTGTGGCGTAAAATTAAAAAAAAAATAAGTATTATTTATAGGATTGGAATAACAAATAATGAGTGAGCTAGGATTTTCAGTATGTCGATATAATCGAAGTAAAGTTCAACCGTTTCTTGCATCATATATAAGATATACACATATAATCATATATAAGAATAAGCTAATTATTCTTCTGGTTGGAACTACAAAGTAAATTCTGTATGGAGTTATTTTCTTTAGTCCGTGCATCTATAGAAAATATGATGGGTATATTTTATGACGCTATTATGTTTTGCTGTAGGCTACGTTTTAAATGCGCAATTTGTTTTGTCGCGTAACTTCACATATTATACGAAGTGCTCTATTAAGATTAATATTAATCAATGGATAAAGTAAGGAATTAAACACATAAACCATTTAGTTCTCATCGAGGAGAAATTCAGTACAGAGATATTACAGTGGTGGGGCTGATTGATGTTGAAACTAAATAACCAGATATAATGGCGTAATCAGAAAAAGGCCCACGTCCAACAGCTACGGATACTAAAAGAACTGACATTATTCATATGCCTTCATGGAAGTCCGACCACCAAGGCCCTTTACAACGGCACCCATTATTTAAAATTCGAACGTTGAAGTGACGTAACGTGTTGACCACAGATAACATACGCGCCTCAGATGAAAAAGGTCCCGGTAAGTGAAAGGAGTCCGTATGCTTGCGTACGGCCAGTTATCGTGTGATTACATAACGTGAACGTATCAAACCAGTTTGTAACTAGGACGCGTAGAAATGGTTCATTTTAAAAGAAGAAAAAATAAGGAATTTGATAGAATTTCTCAATCGTGCGCCTTTCTTTAAGGGCTCACGAATATAGTTTTGAATTATTGTGTACAAATAAGTTTCCGCCGTTTAACAAAAGATGTCTTCACTAAGAGGTTACGTTGAAATTGTCAGATGTAAAATGTGGTATCGTAAGTTTGGACATCTGGTAAATTGGTATTAACATACACTTAGAGTATTAGTGACTCTGTATCAGTATCACATATTAATGTTTGTGCAAAAATGTCAAGTTTTGTGCCGAATAAGCGTCATTTGCGGGAACCTTTGTTACTTCTTTAATTGGAAGAAATCTGCAGCTGAGGCCCATCGATTACTTGTAGAAGCTTATGGTGAAGCTGCTTTAAGAGAGAGAAGTTGTCGTGAGTGGTTTCAAAAGTATTGAAACTGTGAAGACAAAAAACGTAGTGGAGGACCGAAATCGTGCAAAGACACTGAATTGGAAGCATTATTGGAGGAAGAGGAAAAATACGCGCCCATTACTATTCCATAAATTACAAAATTGGCAAAATTATTCTCCTACATGATAATGCTTTTCCGCATAATCAAAAAACGGCGGATTTAACTATTTTTAGTATAATGGAAATTATTTTATAAGTTTTGGTGGAGGTAGTGGAATAATACTCTGTCGATGATAAGTAACTTATTCTGGCGGTTAAAATAAAGATTAATAATAGCCGCTGTAGCTGAGAAAGCTCGAGGGGTCATTGATTTATTGGTCAATACAATATCTAAAGAAAACCCCGGCCGACCGATAAGGATAATAAAGGTTAGGTAATCACATGACCTAATAAAATTTGAAACTTTACATAATCATCATAATGAATTTTGAAATAATCTTTTTTTTTTCGCGAATTAGCTCCAACTTCCGCAATAAGTATTTGATAAATTTTTAAATAGTGACAACACCATTTTGGACGTTATTATTGTTAGGTACCTTGAATGAATGAATGTACATACAATACTGGCGGCATTTTGTTTGACCGCGTGTCCCGCCCCCCCGTCGCCCGCGCTTGTATTGCCATGACCATTGCCTCCTTTTGCGAAAATAATATCTATTTTTAGGGGGTATTTTTTTTTTCATATAGGCCGGCTTTGTTGGAGTTAGTAGAATCAGTTATCGATACCTAACAATACCTTCACGGATCGGACAGGGTTTTCTTTACGTATTGTATATATGTATAAAATCCTTTCCAAAGATGTTTGACTCAACTCTGGCTCAAATATATAGAATTGAAACTCCAATGATCGAGGATGCAAAACATTTACTTCGTTTATCCATACTATAATATTGTTACAGGCTAGGGGTACTTAAACGCCAGTTAAGGGTTACGAAGTTTATTGGCAACGAAGGTACAGTCGATTGTAGGCAATGACAAGTAGAATGTAGCTTATGTCACACCGAAGTCTTCTCTTACGTCCACGAAGTCCGTGTTGTAAACACACAATAACGCTACAGATGTTTCTTCACGTAGTACTTACAGTTCTCGTTATAATTGTCGCAGTAGGTCTTCTTTAAGATTGCTTCTTAACTGTCGCTGTTTTCGTATCGCTAGTCGAGTGTAGACTGACTGTGCGCTGGCGTCGCGGCGCCTTATATAGCCCAGCTGATCGACCATTCCAGATTCCTCCAGACGTAATAATAATAGCACATAACCTCGAGGTCACTCGGAAGTACCTACGGTAATTCCCGGAAACGGGTTTCTAGAAATTTCGATGTCGACACTTTGTTGACAAAACTGTTGAGACCTGTACCATTCGATAGGCCGTCCTAAGTCTAGCAATGCGTTTTATTATTGTACCTAGAAAATGTCTAGATCTAGGAAAATAGGACTTAAAAGTGACACACTGCATGTCACGCGATATTGAACCTTATGCCATCGACATAAGGTCCATTCGTAACATTGCCCCCTTCTTAGTCATGCTCGTCCCGAGCATGATTTGATCCATAATAGCGAGCTAGGCGGTCTACGTGTACGACCTTCAGCTTCCCTCTAGGTCCTTTCTTAATCCGGTAGGTGACATCGTTTATTCTGGTTACTATCGTGTACGGACCCTCCCATTTGGCTTGGAACTTTGGACTCTTTCCTTTTTTTCTAATGGGATTATGTAACCATACCAAAGTCCCCTCTTCAAGTCCGGAAACGTTAGCTTTGCGGTCGTATCGGATCTTCATTTTCTCACTGGTTTTCAAACCATTCTCTCTTACTAGCTCATGTATTCCATCTAATTTACGCCGCAGGTCGGCCACATAGTCAGTGGCTAGGATAGGAGTATCGGGAGGTGTTCCGGTTAGTGCATCTATGGGTAGTCTAATTTCTCGGCCGAAGTTGACTTTCGCCGGTGTGCAATTTGTGCTATCATGTGTTGCTGAGCGGTATGACATTAAAAAGAGTGGAATGTATTGGTCCCAATCCCTTTGGTGTTCTTCCACTACTTTGGCCAAATGATTCTCCAACGTCTGATTGAATCTTTCGACCATTCCATCTGACTGTGGGTGATACGGTGTTGTACGAGTCTTATGTATCCCGAGTAGTTGGCAAACCTCTTGAAATAGTGAAGACTCGAAGTTTCTACCCTGGTCAGAGTGTAACTCCAAGGGAACGCCAAATCGACAGAACACCTCATGAACTAGTTTTTTTGGCGACTGTATTAGCTTCTTGGTTAGGTACTGCAAAAGCTTCTGGCCATTTGCTGAAATAGTCTTGCATGACGATGATATACCTATTCCCTTCTTCAGTAACAGGGAATGGCCCAGCTATATCGACAGCAACTCTTTCCCACGGTGCACCAACATTATACACTTTCAGCCGACCTCTGGCCCTCGTTTGCGGTCCCTTTACTGAGGAGCAGGTTACACATTTTCTACACCAGTCCTCTACGTCTTCGCGGCAATGCACCCAATAGAATCTTTTTCTCACCTTTTCCAGGGTTTTCTTTACTCCAAGATGTCCTCCGGATACTCCGTCATGCACCTGTCGTAGCACTGACGCGACTTTATCACCGGGAACAACTATCTGTAAGGTGACCTCCTGTCCACTGGGCGATTCCCATTTCCTCTTGAGAACTCCATTATCAATTATCAGGCTGTCCCATTGAGCCCAGTAACTTTTTGCTGTTGGGCTAAGCGCTGATATTTCACTCCAAGTGGGCCTTTGGCCACGTTCCTTCCATTCGATTACTGTCTTCAAGTCACTATCTTCCTTTTGTGCGTCTTCCAATGATTGATTATCCCAGTCTTCGTCCAAAGCGTTCACCTGGATAATCCTTACGTTCTCTTTCTTTTCCTGTTTGGCACAATGTCGGCAAGATTCTTCGCAAGGTCGTCTAGACAAAGCATCAGCATTATTGTGTGACTTGCCTTTCCGATGTTCAGTGACAAAGTCAAATTCTTGCAGCTGCTCTATCCACCTTGCTACTTGTCCTTCTGGGTCTTTGAACTGGAGGAGCCACTGTAAGGCAGCGTGATCGGTACGAAGTGTAAACTGCCTCCCAATCAAATATTTCTTGAAGTGTTGTAAGGTCTTAACAACGGCTAGAAGTTCTCGGCGGGTAACACAATAATTTCTTTCTGGCTTGGAAAGGCATTTGCTGAAATATGCGATAACGACCTGCCTATCTCCTTGTGTTTGAGAGAGAACTCCTCCAATACCCACATTGCTGGCATCTGTGTCTACCAAAATCGGCCTTCCCTACTAGGGTAACCTAGTACAGGAGCCTCACACAAGTGAGTTTTCAGTAGAGCAAATGCCTGTTCGCAGTCAGAGTTCCATTCAAATTGACACTTTTCCTCTGTTAAACGATGCAACGGTTTCGCTAACTCGGAGAAGTTCTTCACAAACCGACGGTAATATGCACACAGACCCAAGAAAGAGCGTACCTCAGTTTTATTACGAGGGGTAGGCCACTTCGACACGGCTTTTATTTTTTCAGGGTCTGTTCGAATTCCTTGCGCCGAAATAATGTGTCCCAAGTATCCAACCTCTTTTTGGAATAGTGTACACTTACTAGGACTGAGTTTTAAATTTGCTTCACGCAGTTTCTGGAACACTTTCTCCAAATTGCGTAGGTGCTCCTCGAAGCTTCGTCCCATAATTATGATGTCATCCAAATAGACCAGGCATGCATCACCAAGCAACCCCACCAAAATGCGCTCCATTAGACGCTCGAATGTAGCTGGAGCATTGCACAGTCCAAAAGGCATGACATTGAATTGCCAGAGACCGTTCCCAGGACCAGTGGAGAAAGCGGTCTTTTCTTTATCCTGTTGACAGATTTCCACCTGCCAGTATCCACTTTTGAGGTCAACTGTGGAGAACCATTTCATGCCACTTAGCAAGTCCAAAGTGTCATCTATACGTGGCAGAGGATAACTATCCTTTTTCGTGGCATCATTCAACATCCTGTAGTCAACGCAAAACCTTGTACTGCCATCCTTTTTCTTGACTAGGACAACTGGCGATGACCAAGGGCTGGTAGATGCTTCGATAATCCGGTTTTTCTCCATATCTCTTAACATTTCCGTGACTTCCTGTTCTCTTGCAAAGGGGATACGACGTGGTCTCTGTCTTATCGGCTGTGTATCACCCGTATCTATATGGTGTTTGACGAGCCCGGTCCTTCCCACGTCACCGTCGATCTTCGAGAAAATGTCATGGAAGTTATGTAACAGTTGCTTAACTTTGTGACTTTCGAACTTGTTCAAATTGCCCTTACAATTTTTGAGTAGTGTCGATACATGTTCCTGCCACTTCTGATCAAGTTCCTTTTGGTGAGCCTCTGTTTTTCTCAAAGATGCTACATGATCGCACACACCCACCATGCAATTCTTTTCAAGAATTATTTCTTTGTTACTAACGTTGATAATGCGTACTTTTGGTTTATCGGAAATCATCATCAGTGTCCTTGCTGTTATCCAGTCTGGGTGATCTCCAGAATCTTCTATTATAATGCAACGTTTACGGCATCCTATTGGTGATAGTCTAATATCTACTAAGGTTTCTGATCTTGGTGGTAATACCGTTCTCCTTAAACAGTACACTGACCCTTGTTTTCCACCTTGAAGAAATACTTCTTGTTCTGGGAAACTCAATACTCCTTTAGCTACATTAAGGACGCACTGCTGTTTCTTCAAAAAGTCCAGTCCTATTATGCAATCATCTGTAATATTCGCTACTAAAACGGGGTGCGTAAATGTCTTATCACCCATTTTCAAGGTCACGTTCGTTTCACCAAGGACGAGTACTGGTTGGCCAGTGGCGGTTTGTAATCGGCATTGTGAAGATCCTCTTTTCCATACTATGGTCCGAGGAAATAGCTCCGGTCGTGCAATGGTTCTTGATGCACCAGTATCCAATGTGAAACTGCAGGATTTACCATTCAGTTCTCCTTCTATAATGAGACTGTTTCCGTCACCCACTTGTGATACTGTTATAATGGGGGCTACATGTCGACCAGCCAGTACTCGCCCCATAGCCCTGGCTGTTCCTAGTTTAAATCCTCGGCTTCCACCTGTGTCCCAGAAGTGCTTCTTCCCTTAGCCTTCCTGGGACAATTGATCCGAATATGCCCTTTTTCACCGCACTCATAGCATGTTGGCCCTTGTCGGGGTTTCATTTGTGCGGTTACCTCACGAATACGGTGGTGTGGTCGGCCATCTTGGCGTACTGCTTCCACCTCCAGAGCGTGTGTCAAGGCTGCCTTCAGAGTCTGATGATGCCCCAGACGAACCGCAGCCCTGACTTCCGCATCTCGAATTCCATCAGTAAAAGCTTGCACCGTAGTAGCATCAATTGCTCCCGGCGTTGAAGCATACGCCCTCCGAACAATACGTTCTATTTCCGATGCCCATTGTTGCAAACCCTCACTGCTTTTCTGTGTGCGGTCGCGGAGTTGAGCCCTGTAGACATGTTCCAGGTGTTTTTCTCCATATCTAGACTCCAACGCTTCTAACAGACAGGCTAGGGTATTGCAATCGCCGGAAATATTTTCGAGGATTTGGACCGCCTCACCACGCAGAGCAAGCGTAAGGGCGGTTACGGCTTGATCGTCGTCCCAATTGTTGCCTTTTGCGACCTTTTCAAACTGTAGACGGAAGGCCACCCATGACGTTGTCCCGTCAAAATGAGGTACCTTGAAAGTCGGCAAAGCACTGGGTACCAGTACCACACCTTTAATAACTCCTTTTTGTACCTTCTCATGCAAAAATTCTACTTCCTTCCCAAACTCCATGATGGTATTGTCTAATTTATCGAAACGCGCATCATATTTGTCTATACGAGCGTCTTGCTGGTCTATGCGCGTATCTTGCTGGTCCATACGGGCATCTTGTTGTGCTGTTTTCATTTTAAGTTCGTTGACCTCTTCTTTGGTTTTTTCCCATTTTTCATTTAATTCTAATACCAGCTGCTGGGATTCCTTTATTTGTGCCTGGGTTACCGCCTGAGATTGTTGTATCTGTGCCTGGATTTCTGCCTGGGATTTTGCCTGAGATTGTTGTATTTGTGCCTGGATTTCTGCCTGGGATTTTGCCTGAGATTGTTGTATTTGTGCCTGGATTTCTGCCTGGGATTTTGCCTGGGATTCTGCCACACTTTTAATCTGTGCCTGAGTTGCTGCCTGGGACTCTGCCATACTTTTTATTTGCACCGTCAAATGGGCCAGCAACGCCGATAAATCGCATCCACTGCTTCCGGGAATAGTAGTGGTAGTAGGCGCACTAATAGGTGTTACGACGGCCGCTTCTGTTTCGGGTGCAGGGACACCAAGCGATTCTTCCTCTTGACGCGCCAAATCCATCGCTGCTTGTCGTCGCGTGCGAACTCTTTCGTCTTCCCTTGGCGTGACCGGCATGCCGCTTCTGACACCAATTGTTACAGGCTAGGGGTACTTAAACGCCGGTTAAGGGTTACGAAGTTTATTAGCAACGAAGGTACAGTCGATTGTAGGCAATGACAAGTAGAACGTAGCTGATGTCACACCGAAGTCTTCTCTTACGTCCACGAAGTCCGTGTTGTAAACACACAATAACGCTACAGATGTTTCTTCACGTAGTACTACAGTTCTCGTTATAATTGTCGCAGTAGGTCTTCTTTAAGATTGCTTCTTAACTGTCGCTGTTTTCGTATCGCTAGTCGAGTGTAGACTGACTGTGCGCCGGCGTCGCGGCGCCTTATATAGCCCAGCTGATCGAACATTCCAGATTCCTCCAGACGTAATAATAATAGCACATAACTTCGAGGTCACTCGGAAGTACCTACGGTAATTCCCGGAAACGGGTTTCTAGAAATTTCGATGTCGACACTTTGTTGACAAAACTGTTGAGACCTGTACCATTCGATAGGCCGTCCTAAGTCTAGCAATGCGTTTTATTATTGTACCTAGAAAATGTCTAGATCTAGGAAAATAGGACTTAAAAGTGACACACTGCATGTCACGCGATATTGAACCTTATGCCATCGACATAAGGTCCATTCGTAACAATATTATAAATTCCAAAGTAACTCTGTATGTCTGTCCCTTACGCTTTCCAGCTTAAACCTCTCAACCGATTTGATGAAATTTGGCACAGACAATCTTTAGACCCTGAGAAAGGACATAGGCTACCTATTATAGAAAAATTTGATATTCCCGAGGGAAATCTAAAAAGCGCGATATAACCAAATTCCACGCGGGCGAAGCCGCTATCAGAAAGCTAGTTCTAATAAAACAAACATATCAATAATTTTTCACCCTTGACAGGAATTCCTCAAGGGCGCATAATATCTCCACATATTTTCATAACCTAACTGGACACATGGTAAAGTACGTGTTCATGTTCAATGAAATCGAATTCAATACAATGAAGATTGCAGTATATTTCTTCTTCTTCTTCAGCCTATAGATGTCCACTGCTGGACAAAGGCCTCCCCCAAGGCTTTCCACTTTGACCGGTCTTGTGCTGCCCGCATCCATCGGCTTCCCGCGACCTTCACCAGGTCATGGGTCCACCTTTTTGGGGGCCTCCTTATGCTGCATCTTCCAGTACGTGGCCGCCACTCCAGAACCTTACTGCCCCATCGGCCATCGGTTCTACGAGCAATGAGCCCTGCCCACTGCTACTTAAGTTTAGCGACTCGCAGAGCTATGACGGTGACTTGGGTTCTTCTGCGGATCTCCTCATTTCTGATTCGATCACGTAGAGAAACTCCGAGCATAGCTCTTTCCATTGCCCTTTGTGTGGCTCTGAGCCTTCGTATGATGCCCATTGTGAGCGACCACGTTTCAATTCCGTAAGTCGCCAGTCATCAGTATATTTACTGTGTGCGTAATATAACACTGTCAGTCTGTACCGTAGTACCGTATTGAAGAAAATAGCCATTCCTTGCGAGTTGCGACATACTGAGTCTCCCAGATGAATTACTAAGAGTTATGAATGCTATCATCATCATTTAGAGACACGTAGATATCATTGTGATTCAATAAAAACAAATAAAACAGCATAATGTAAGAAGTATTTCATAAATAATAACTATTTAATATCTCATAATAACATCCATCATAAAGCAGGGATCAACAAAGCTACATATACGTGTAAATATTGACATAAACACTATAGAAACGCATTATGCTATTTTGCATTGAAGCCGTAGCTGCATACGGTGGGTAATAGCTACCTAATGTATGTACACATGGCAAGAACGTTAAGTTGGTATGCAAACAAGGAAGGAAATAAATAAATAAGGAAGGTATAAGTGTCAATGAAATTGCGATGTCCTAATAGATGAGCAGGGAGTAAATACATGGTCTACCGATGGGTCACATCTGAGCCATTGGTCCATTCGGTCCAAACAATCCCAACTAGTCCCCATCATTTGACAAAAATGTGTTCGCCGATTAGGGGACTGGTCATCCATACTAATATTATAAATGCGAAAGTAACTCTCGTCTGTCTGTCTATCTGTCTGTCTGTCTGTTACGCTTTCCCGCCTAAACCTCTCAACCGATTTTGATGAAATTTGGCACAGACAATCTTTAGACTCTGAGAAAAAACATAGGCTACCTTTTATCCCGGAAAATTTGATATTCCCGAGGGAAATCTAAAAAGCGCGATATAACCGAACTCCACACGGGCCAAGCCGCGGGCGGAAAGCTAGTACTACATAAATATGTTTTCCCATTCACGGTCGCTGCGTCTCTTCAACTACCATCGTTCCAAAGTCTATTATGCCTATAGATATATTTATATGGTCTGAAAACTTTAAAATGTAAACAAATGAATCAGTAAATGTACCCATGAGTACTAATTTGTATGTAACCACCTTAACGGTCATCATCTACCTTTTATCGTCCCACTGCTGGGCACAGGTCTCTTCTCATACAGAGAAGGATTGAGCCTAATCACCACGCTTGCTCAGTGCGAGTTGGCGATTTCAGACTTATAAAGTCCAGGTTTTCCTCAAGATGTTTTCCTTCACCTTCAGTCATTGGTGTCCAAGATATGCTTAAGTAACTTTAAGAAAAGTTACATTGGTACTTGCCTGACTTGGAATCGAACCCGCATACTCATACACCACGACTTCCCACCTCAACACGATATTTTACTTTTTTTAACTGCCGTCTTCCTTCTATTCACTCAGTTTTTGAGTGAATAGGCTTAATAACTAGTGCGTTTTACCATCAGCGGTGCATCACTGCTTACCATCAGGCGGGATTGCAGTCAAGCACTAGTTTATAACTAATAAAAAAAAAAAAAACTATTGAGGTTATTTTTATAAACTAGGTACAAACAACACAAGAAACAGCAGAAGACCCAAGTATGGAGAACCACGAATCAGTCCATAACATCGGCCGCCGGCAGAAGTTACCACCCATCAGACAAAGTCTTGCCGCCAAGCGATTCGTCGTGTTCCGGCATGATGTCTGGTGAAGCCGTACGGAGGACGGGTCTGAGCAGTTGTGTTGCGATGTGTGCCGGGTACGATGTGCCTAATGTTGTTGTGTCGGGAGTTTGGTCGTGGAGGGTCTCCAGATCATCCTCTGGCGCAACATCGTTGGCCAGTGCTTATTGGATTTGACATTGCATCACCTCCCTCAACTGCCGTCATCCTTCCTATTCCTTAGTTTTTTAATTGAATAGGCTCAATAAACTAGTGCGCTTTACCAACAACGATTGCATCACTGCTTACCATCAGGCGGGATTGTAGTCAAGCACTAGTTTATAATAATTAAAAAAAAAACGTAGACCCCTTTTTTAGCCGAGCCCTACAAAACACGGATCGCTGCGCCTACAAATGTATCAAAATCGTTCTACCTAGCCTGTCAACCAATTTCTATTGCCGACTATACTATACAACGATTACCTCATGTCAAACACATGTACCATGCAAACAAGGCTGGTCCATTTAGGTGTGTTTAGAAATATTAAGTGGTCAAATCTTGGTCATCTGTTAGTGTGTATTTCATCATTGTCGCTCGTAAAACCCTGCAGTTGAGCTCGTAACAAATCAAATCATATGACCATGATCGCTTCAAGATTTATGTGTGCTTGTTGAGTGGCATGTATAACAAGCCACACACACACAACGCGAAAGTTATGAAATAATGTCTATGTCTCTTAACAGAGAATTATTCAATCCTCCTGTTTTTATCTAAATTTATTTAGGGTCAGTATGCTATGATGTTTCCCAGGCATTTTTTATGTCCCGCTGTTCATCCAGAGCTGCCAAGGAGCAATGTGTATTACATGCCCAAAAAATAACTAGTCTCTAAGGTAGGTGTAGGTATTTTTTTTTTGGTGTGTATGTATGGGAAATCATCAAATGACCTCTCCCGGTCTGGGCGGAGTGGAAGGACGTGTCAGACTTTTACTGCCTATAACCCACCCGTGTTCCTTCACATGCCTGTGCGCCAGGGCCCGTTTTCTCTTTCAACTAACCCGCAGACCCGCGGGTTAGTTGAAAGTAGTTCCCGATGTCTTCGTGGAACCCATCGCCATGTACTAACATCTCTTTGAGGCGCGAGTGAAACACAACGCGCCGTCGAACCGGGCCTGGTCCTTTTCGGGCGGCGAGCTGCCCATTGCTCGCCGCCCGCAAGCCTACGACTACGGTGGCCGGGAGTCCGATGTTGTCTCCCGACTAGGGCTTCTGCTGCGGCGACTAGAGGCGTGACGGCGCCGAACTTCCCGCTCCCTCATGCGCTCCACCTCGTCCTTTGCCAGCATCACTGCTTTGCAGAAGGAGGTGACTGCCTGCCATGCACTCCCTCTCCGGACCATGGCCTGGACCAGGGCCAAATGCCACAGGCCAGGGCCGCCACGAAGACACGACGGTGCTCCACCCAGCAGACCTCCACCGTATGTTCTACCGTGTACCTCAGAGTATAGGTCTAAATTCTGAATTTTGATTTTACTCTTTACATAAGTACCTACACCTGGATTTGAAGAACTTCTTGAATGTGTTTTCTTCTTCTTGTCGTTCAGCCTATAGAGGTCCACTGCTAGACAAAGTTCTCCCCCAAGGCTTTCATTGCATTGCGTTGGGGATCGCAATAATTTGATATTCCACAGAAAAAGCGCTGCTGCCCGCTTCCAAGGTGAGAGTTCCCTTAGTCGCCTCTTACGAAACCCACAGGAGGATATGGGATGGTACTACTTTAAGCCCGGTACCACACATACAAATTTTTAGAGTTTAAATAAGGGCTAAGACAAAGAGTAAGCTCCCCAGCTGCACATACATTTGAACAACGGCCGCTGCTCGCTATATGATATTTCACAATCCAAATGTAGGATTTTAGATCAACAATTCAGTTTACTGTAATATTAACACGTGAACATCACTCAACTGGAATGATTGTTGCACATCGTGCTATTTTCTAACCGGTAAGCCGGCAACTGCTAACAATCGTAATTAGCGATAACTATTAAAAATTATCTTCTCGTTTGTTTATATTCATTATGAAATGTCCTGACAGAGCCGATGTTTAGCATTAAGAATGGTTTAAAAAATACTCATTTCCATGGGCCCAAAAGATTATTTTTTACATGTCGTATTCTAAAAGTCGTTATAAGGTATGGAATTGATTATGGACCTCAATTAAAATCTTTTTCCGTAGTTTACACCCTGACGTACCTTAATCAGCTAGCCAGATAATCTGCCTCTCTTCATGAGGCTGTCATTTAGACTTTCGTTTTTATCACTTTGGTGTACCAAGCTAAGCAGTCCTAAGCTACCCTTACCGCTTCGTAGACTTTCGGTTACACGTCTACTCTAGTTTACTCTATTGTCATTTGATTTTACGATAGGTAGGTACCCAGATCTTTAACACGTCTGGTTATATCCAACTTCATTTACGCTTTTTTTCGTGAAGAATTCTTCCTGGGGAAGGCCGAAGTGTCCATCTGGGAAGACGGAGAGAAATAAAAACAACCGCACACGGAGATGCGTGTACATTTGCTGCACACCCAACTGTTGTCATCCCGCGATGCCTAGCGAGCCTAATCATCAAGTGCGGGTGATGCCGATACCGCACGTCCTCGGTGCGCTAATACACTGAGTGCCGTTACTTCGTTGAGCCTGACTGCTCCAGCGATGACACAGGTGACAATGAAACCGCTTTTTTATTCGAAAAGGCCTGGTTTTGACCTCGATTACGCCTGATGGAAAGCGCTAGATGAGGTCTATGAAGGAACGAACGTGCCCAGAGATGTCGGCACCCTCACTCTTGCTTTGTTTGTAATGTAACTTTCTCAGTTTTAAATGCTTCTTTTTGTACTTGTTTCATAGAAGGCAGATAGGTTAAATCTAGAACGGAACGAGGCTGAATGAGAGTTCCATGTTTATCTGTTCAACTGTTGGCATAATAAAGGAATAGGACAAGCGTTGAGTACGACTAGTCCGGATCTCAACCAAGTGTGAATGTTGTAGTAGGTACGCACATGTGGTACTCCGGTAGTAAAAAGACGATGGTGGGATCGGCCCCCTAATCGGCGAACACATTTTGTCAAATGATTGCGACTAGTTGAGATCGTCAGCGTATAATCCCGGTCGCATCCGCGGCTTTCGCGTTGGAGCCCGGGATCCGCTTTCCTACTAATACGCCTCCATTTCGCACGATCTCTGGCATCCCGTGGTGTGAGATTGTTGGCACGCATGTCATCGCTTACAACGTCAAGCCAGCACTTCTTTGGTCTACCCCGCTTGTTCCGGCCCGGAAATACTGCCATGAAAATTCATTGATAATTATGATTCCAACTTCCTGGCTGAATCAGCACAGATGGTGCTACAGTGCTAGAGGGTACTGCAGGCTATCTGATAATATAATAATGATCGATATCAGAGCAGTGTACTGCTATACGAGAACAAATGTCTAGTTGATCTAGCAGTCGCAGGCAGTGCAAGCACTATTGCTGCCTAGAGTTTGGCCATGGGGTCTCAAGTTTTTTTTTTTTTTTTTTTCCGGGTGAAAAATCCTCATGGATGTCCGCCGCCCTGGGGCGGGCGACGGGGTCTGTCAGACTCTTACTGACTAAAAACCACCCGGTTGTTCCTTCTCACACTTACACCGGGGGCTGCGAGAACTAATACTACTTCCGCAACCCCCGATTGGTGCTGGCCCACCACCGTAGGCCTCCTCGGGTCAAGGGGGGGAGTGAGGTGTAGGACTCCCTCCGTGACGTCTAAGAGTAGCGCGCGTGGAACACTTCGCGCCGCCACCTCGGGTCCTGATGTTTGAGGGGCGACAGATGTCCCCGAGTCCATCGCCCCTGAACCCATTTAGGGGGGCTGGAAGAGGGCGTTATCCGCCCTCCGACGACGCCCGGTACGCCTGCTGCGGGTCGGGTGAGAGGACGAGATCTCTCCCTTTCGCAGCCTCCTTCCGCGAGACAACTGTTTCGCAGAAGGCATCCCAGGACTCTTCGCTGCCGACCATCGACTTGATTACGGCCGGCAGCGACAAGTCACTGCCTATTTCAGAGATGAGGACACGGCGCGGCTCCTCCCAACTGGCACACTCTGCCAGCGTATGCTGCACCGTATCCTCCCGGCAGTCGACGCAGTGGTGACACCGGGCGTCCGGCTCCCTGTTTATGCGACACAGGTACTTTCCGAAGCAACCATGCCCCGAGAGCACCTGTGTCACCCGAAACGTCAGGGAGCCATGCCTTCTCCCGAGCCAGTCCGCCAGTACCGGCCGGATGGCCTCGATGGTGGTGAGGCCGGCGGTAGGGCGTGAAAGCCTGCCCCGCCATTCCGCCACCAAGACCTCGCTGAGCTGCGACCGACGCTGCTCAAGCTGACGCTGCATCGGCCGTTCGCCCCGTTCTCGCGCCTGCTCACGCCACCGGTACAGAGACGCCGAGGACCCTCTTATGTCCCAGGGCGGGGTTCCAGCCAGTAGGCGAGCCGCCTCGCAGGAGATCGTGCGATACCCATGTATGACTCTGACGGCCATCGCTCTCGCGGTATTCGCGAGTACAGCGACACCGGCCGTCAGGTCAAAAGCCCACACCGGGGCCCCATACAGGGCCATCGATCGCACGATTCCATGGCAAGAGCCGCCTGCAAGCGCTCGGTCCCCAGTTGGGAAGCAATGTTGAGAAAGCGCCCTTTAACAGCAGGCGCCAGCCGCCGGAAGTGGGGGCCGAAGTCCCTCGGCGCAATCGACGCCAGTCCTGGGTAAAAAAAAAAAAAAATGGGGTCTCAAGTTAGATTTTTGGGTCGGGCAATGTATGGTTGATGCCTGCCATGGCTGCGGGTTATTCGAAAGATACGCTGTAGCCCCCGGCACAGGCAAATAAAGTCACGTGTATGTATGTGTATGTGGATTTTTTCATTGCCGGATTGCTGTTGTAGAAAATAGTGTAGTAGACTAAAAAAAACTATTTAGTCCGTCAGTCAGATTTCCAAAAAAAAAAACTAGACACGTATTTTCATTATCATCATCATTATCAACCTTTCTCATTGGGCACAGGTCTCCTCTCATACAGAGAAGGATTGAGCGTAATCACCACGCTTGCTCAATGCGGGTTGGCGATTTCAGACTTGAAGTCCAGGTTTCCTCAAGATGTTTTCCTTCACCTTCAGTCAGTGGTGTCAATTCAATTCAATTCATTTATTAGTGTGATTTTTTGTAAATACATTTTACAATGTGATCTTAATATCTAATACATCAGTTCCTCAAAAAATCTACCATAAAGGCATACACTTTTTAACAGAATTTAAAATCATAAAAAGGATTCACAATATATTAAAATGATAAATAATTTGATGAATGTGGAATATAATGCTATGTCAAATTTTTATAAATATTAATGTGAAATATCTTACAATGTCAAAATACAATAAAATGTCAAAATTAAATAGGTGGCAATGTCAAGTTAATTATGTTAAAGAAATAGTATAATGTCAAAATTAAATGAGTATTAATGTCAAATAACTTACAATTTATTATTAAGGAATTCCTGAATTGTATAATAACTTTTCTCCAATAATAGACGTCTTAACTTGTTTTTAAATTGAATAATATTTAGGTCTTTAATCCCATTTGGTAATTTATTAAATATTTTTGGGGCCATACAAAGTATGCTATTGTGCATCAAGGCGGTCTTTGAAGGTCGACCGCATAGTTCATGCCTGTATTTTTCTCTAATAATTTTATAGCGATGTTCAGATGCTTTTCTAAATAGATGCATGTTCTTTTTAACAAATACAGCAGTCTCAAATATGTACAAACAAGGCATAGTCATTATTTTTAATAAAACAAAATGAGGCTTACAGCTGTCGGTTATTTTTATACCAGTAATAGCCCTAATGCATCTTTTTTGTGATTTGAACACCATATCCTTATTGCAGGAGTTACCCCAAAACATGACTCCGTAGCGCAGTAGAGAATCGACATATCCATGGTATGCAGTTACTGCCGCAGTTTGATTGACTACTTTCTTCAGTTTAAATAAAGCAAAAGCAGACTTACTAATTTTTTTAATCAATATTGAAGTATGTTGTTTCCAATTAAGTTGATTGTCAATAGTTAGGCCTAAAAAATTTGTATTCTCAACTTCTTCAATTTTTTCATTATTAAAGCTAACATTTAATTTCGAATTGGCAACTCTTTGACGGAAGTTCATAATTTTAGTTTTCTTTAAATTTATAATTAAGTTGTTATGTTCTAACCAGTTAACGGCTTGTTGCAATGCATTAGTTATCTTAGTTTCAAAGTCATTATTATTTTTGTCAAGTTTTACAATGATAGTACTGTCGTCGGCAAACAATGTCATAGGATAGGGTATATTTTTAGGAAAGTCATTTATATATATAAGAAATAGCAAAGGTCCTAGCACACTGCCTTGAGGTACACCATGGTATATTTTCCATTCTTTGGATATGTACTTTATAACTGTTTTATTTGAGTTACAAATTCGACTTATTTCGGTGTGTTGTGTTCTATTTTTTAGATAGGACTTTATGAGTGATAAGACATTCAAAGATAGAAAGTACATATAACTTTAGAAAAGTTACATTGGTACTTGCCTGGCCTGGAATCAAACCTGCGCACTCATACTTGAGAGGCTGGTGTTTTAACCACTAGGCCACTACGACGTCGACACGTATTTTGTCTTTTTTCAAATAAACAAAAAATGAAGACAATACAGTGCGTTGAAAACTCGTGTGATGTCACTCCTTGCTGCAATATTTAGCAACGAGTGACGTCACCAGCCGCCACTCCTGACATAGAATAAAGAGAGGGAAGTACGTTATCTTCATACAAACGGACCGCGCGCGGCTTGTATGTTTGCGCCATAGTATCTATGCGTCGCCGCACGCACACCTAAACACAATATTAGAGTGCCTATGACTGCGCTAGTCGCGGCCAGTAATTGTGTTCTGTGGTCGCGGCTAGCACGGAACGAGGTTCGCGCGTCACGGCTTTTCGGCACATTAGCTTTTAAAAAATGATCACATAAACTGCAAAGTTGGTATGTCTATTTATGAACAAATAAAAGACTTATTTTTTTCAAATTATATTTCTAAAAGTTATTTACAAGGATACGGATATATTACACATTAAAGTTTAATAACAACGCGTTTCGTAATAGTCGAAACCGAAGAAAGTAGGTATTTTTCTGTACCTAATTTGTAATTTTGTATTAAATGTGTGATTCAATAGATGTTATGTTTGTATTATTTATATTTGTATTAATTAAAAATAAAAATAAATATAGTTCTTTATGTGTACAAAACTAAAAATAAAAATTACAAAAAAAAAACTGACTAGTATATGTAAACTAAATACTAAGCAAATAATTGAAACATAAGCTCTTAGTCTATAAATATTTGTTAGCGGTTTGGGCGACAACTGTAACCGACGAAGCGCGGACAGTCGTCAACCCTAAGACAGTAGGCAATTAAATCGCGGATTGGGTCGCAGATAACCTACTTCCCTCTCTTTATTCTATGCTCCTGATCTTTGATGCCTTTTACATTTGTAAATTTTTGTTGATTTGATAAAACAAAATATACGTATTGAATATTTTTCTATAATCTGAATGACGGACTAAATCGATTTATTTTTTTACCCAGGAAACATCCCTATTTTGTTGACAGGGTTCCCCGCCCAGAGCAAGAAAAATCATTTAATAATTTCGAAATCAAATTAAAAAAAGGATCGGGTAAATACTTATATCTTGGGTTTTTCCATCACCTCAAAACGCCCGCCGTTTCCAATTTCCTAGTGCTTTCGCTGAGGAGTGGCGCAACAAACGGTGCAGCAGAACTGCCAGTCCAATTAGAGACTAAACATTTTATAGTATTACACATGATTCAAATTCTATAACATCAATCGTGTCGTTTCTTATTCCTTGAAACGCGGATGAAAATTGAGTTCTGAGACTGGTTGCAATACTAAGAACATGTATTAAACATTATTTTAACCATTGTTAGAAATAATCAAGTCTTCTGGTTATTAAGAATAAATCTTTAACTTTCCCAGATTTAAAAACATTATTAATATTTTTTGCGATTCGGCAATAAGGTAAATCAACAAAGTGGAAAGTTAGTGCTGCACTCACTTTCTTTAACACTAAAAAAGAACCTTGATATTGGCTATGACCATTGCTTCATCAGAAACTTTGGACGTTGGACAGAACATGCAGATCAAGGGGTATTGCTTATATCGCAAAAATCACCAACTATATCCAAAGATTTAGAACCGACTTCAAATAAGGGCTGTGGTTTATTCCATCTGTGTGGATGTTAATATAGCGGTGATTTTCTCAAAACTGGTGATCCGATTTGGTGAGGATTTTTTCAACAAAACATATAGGTACATATTGCACAGCAAGTAGATCTATTCCTTTACTTAATTAAGTAGCGTCTAGGTAATATACAAATTTAGCTACTACCCACAAAAGATTGCTGCATTCCCAGCCAACCGTTGCAAACTGGCAATAGATACCGAGTTCATAAAATTATGTGCAAGCCACCGCAAGCCGGCATACAACCTGTTTAAGCTATCTAATTATTGCAAGTACCTGCAGGTGTTTGCAACTTGCGCACACGCCGCAAGACTGATTGCTGACTCATTTCTATGTAACAAGGGGTGTAAAGTGCTAGGAAACAACTTGTAATGAGTACATCCCTATTTTTTTAAATAATTATAAAGTAGTGCTTGACTGCAATCCCGCCTGATGGTAAACAGTGATGCAATCGTTGATGGTGAAGCGCCGTAGTTTATTAAGTCTATTCACTTAAAAGACTTATTGAATAGGAAGGAAGACAGCAGTTGAGCGAGGTGATGTAATCCTAAACCCAACGACACGACTAATAATGCTGCGCCAGAGGGAGATTGATCTGGAGACCGTCCACGACCAAACTCCCGACACAACAACATTTGGCGCACCGTACCCGGCACACATCGCAACACAACTGCTCAGACCCGCCTATCTATTTGATATCTTTGTCGAGCAATGTAACCCAGACATGGTCCTCAGAAGTTGCAGTAGTTGCGTTACTAAACCGCGTAATTCGCGATGTAGAAGAAATTTCACGAGTTGCTGATTTCTTCGAACATATTAAGCAATGAATTAACAATATCCTTCAATATTATTTAGATTATAATATTATTTAGATTATAATAGGCCGCAATTATGGTGCAAGTTTCATAAATAAAACTCAACACAAAATCTATCAAAGCTGGTAAAAAGCACAAGTTTAATTGTGAGTTGTGACACGTTCGTCGTCATCGTAGGTTCTTACGTTTCCGGGTTATTAAGTCATAAGAGGTTTCTTATTTTGAAGTAATACCTACTCAAAGAGCTTTACAGGGTGTCCAACTTTTTGCGGAAATAAACTTTAAAGTAATACGTGAATGGCATCCAATTTTGCAACTACGTCACGAACGGAAGTTTTGTGCCTTTTCTTTTATATTCAACTAGCTTAACGACCGCGGCTTCGCCCGCGTGGAGTTCGGTTATATCGCGCTTTTTAGATTTCCCTCGGGAACATCTAATTTTTCCGGGATAAAAGGTAGCCTATGTTCTTTCTCAGGGTCTAAAGATTGTCTGTGCCAAATTTCATCAAAATCGGTTGAGAGGTTTGAGCGGGAAAGCGTAACAGACAGACAGACAGATAGACAGACAGACAGACAGACAGACAGACAGACAGAGTTACTTTCGCATTTATAATATTAGTATGGATCTTTTGGGTAAATAGGCGGGGTCATGTTACTTACACAATAATATACACTTGGTAAACGTAAATAAGTAATTTTTATTGCGCTTACAACGCTATTGGCAAAATCAGTGATGTCGTAATCAATTTTTTTTTTAATATTGAGTCTGCCGCCACCAAAATCTGCCGCCCTTTTTTTGCCCCCGCCGGCGACTCCCGCCTAGGGCGGGCCCACAGTGGTCCCTCCACTCCACAGGGAGGGGCCGGGCTGGGTACGTCTTTTTGTGCGAGAAGACGCAGCAGCCAAGGGTTTTTTAGCGAGGTGTCCTTCCTCTTGGCCCCACTCGTTTGCCCGGAGGCAAACGGGGCCCCCAGCTCCTCTCAATGAGGAGACCGGGTTGCCCGACGGTGACCCGGAGTTCGGGTCACGTCAGCCACCTCGAGTGGTGGCCGACCCGCCGCACGTATGACCGCCGAAGCGGTCCCCGCATCTAGTTTTGGTCCGCGCCGGTAAACCGGTAACCCCCATATCTGGGGGCCGTTCCCCTATCCGCCACCTGGGGACGCGTCCGATGGCAGGCCAGAAACTGCACACGCTGTACCTGGGTTGCGGGTTGGTTAAAACAACAAACCGTGGCCCTGGCACAGGCAAGTGAAGAAACACGGGTGGGTTTTAGTCAGTAAAAGTCTGACACGCCCTTCCGCTCCGCCCAGAGCGGGAGAAGTCATTTGATGATTTCCCATCCTAAAAAAAAAGGGCTGACACCTTGGTTAGAAGCTAAGCATTGTCATAGAACGTGGCAATACCGCCAGTCTTTTGGGTACATTACCAGTCGATCAGCGATACGGAGGAATATTTCGACGGTATATTTTATAATAGTTTTTTAATAGCGATAGTATTGTGATATATTTATTTGTATAAATTATAGATTATTTATACTCGAGTAACTAGTCTTAGAAAAATGTAAATATTATATTTAGTTACCTTGTGCAATAATATATTCGCCCTTGAATTAAAAACTTTATAATAAGCTTCTATATAAAGATTATAATAAAGTTATTCAATTTCATGAATTCTGAATATTTCTTTTTAATGATTGTGTAACGTATCTACCAAGAAGATGACTTTTAAAGAAGTATGGAAGAAAATCACAAGTAGTGCCGACTCCAAATAAATTAATAATGATTGATGGGTCCCAAATAAAAGATTTGATTTGATAAGAGAAAACTCAAGGTCGCACAGATATCAATGGAGCGGCCTATGCTATGTTTCTCTACGTGATCGAATCAGGAATGAGGAGATTCGTAGAAGAATGGAACTCGCCGACATTGCCCAGCGGATTGGCTCTTTGAATTAGCAGTGGGCGGGACATACAGCTCGTAGAGCCGATGGCCGATGCAGGATGGGGCAGAAAGGCTCTTGAATGGCGACAAAATACTGGCAAGCGCAGCGTCGGACACCCACCGACTAGGTGGTCAGATAACCTGACCAAAATCTTAGAGGAGCGCTGGATGCAGGCGGCGTCCAACCGGTCTTTTTGGAAATCCTTGGGGGAGGCCTATGTCCAGCAGTGGATTTTCTGTGGCTGACATGCTGATGATGATGATGATAAGAGCAACAGAATTATGGTAATGATGAATCAATGGTATTAAATTAGCTAAATAAGTATATACCTACTTAAATGCTACCCACTCAAGTAACTATGTTGTACCTACTTATAATACAGCAAACTGTAGTAGGTATGTAGTTATTTCTTTTTGTAGTCCTCCGTGGCGCAGCGGTCAACACGCCTGCCTGCGACGTGGAGGCCCCGGGTTCGATCCCCGGCCAGGTCATAATGGAAAACGATATTTTCCTGATTGACCTGTCTCTTGGATGTTTATCTATATATGTATCTATTATAAATATTTTATCGTTGAGTAGGTATCGCATAGGCCATAACACAAGTCTCGAACTTACTTTGGGGCTAGCTCAATCTGTGTGATTTGTCCGTATATATTTATATTTATAATCTTACCTATATTGAGGTCAGCTTCCAGTCTAAGCGGAAGCTGAATACCAGTATTTTACATGGAATGACTGCCTAGCGGACCACTACAACCCAGTTACTGGGTAACACGATAGTGGTTACCTACCCATTAGTAAGATTAGTAGTCAGACTTGGTCTTATATCCTAAAAAAGATCTACGAATGACAACCGGGACCAGCGGCTTTGTAAAATGCTTTCTACGACTCATAATCAAGTCAGGAAATGCCTTAAACTCAGGCAAAAACAGTAATGATGCATAATCGAAACACAGTGTAGGTCTAAACTCTTTCCAAATTTCTCTTCACATTTACCATTTAGAATACTAATAGTGACCCACTGTAACCACAGTCCAAACTTATTGAAAAGGTAGGTACTGTGAATTCAGCTCCAGTAGGCACCTTCTATATTCATGAAAAAATTTAAAGTATTGTAGACAGTGGAAGATTCAAAATTCGAACATTAAAATTACTCAATGAACAACAAATACCAAGATCCGGAACAACGTGCCCACCACAAAGAAGCTATTGAGTTTACACACACAGGCACACACCTCGTCCACAGCTGGGTCACTTTCTCTAAGCAACCTTGATTCCTTACTAGCCCCGCACGATGATATTGCGATCGGCGGCCATCTTGGTGACGTAGTCGACCTCGCACCGTCAGTACCGTTCGCAAGTTCAGTCCGTGCTTACCCACTTACGCACATCGAATATTTTTGTTAGTTTTTTGTTTTTGTTATCCTGTTTTATTGTTGTTCTTGAGTTTTGTTGTTTAGTTTTGTTAGCTGTTACTCGTTAAAATGAGTAAGAAATTAATTCACAATCGTGCTCGTGAAATTATAATTAAAGTGGACAATTATTTTGTTAAAGAAAAAGAGGACTGTAAGTTAGTTCTTGAAAGTATAAACCGTGCTTTAAAAAGTACTTCGGACACTACTGAGGACATTTTAATACCGAAGCAACAGCTAAACCAAAGTCACTGAGCGTGTGGCATGTGCCACAGGCGTTGCAAAAAATACTGTGACTAAATTGCGACGAGAGCATGAGTCGGCAACAGCCAGTGGCAGCAAAATGAGAACTCCTACTAAAGGAAAAAGACAAAAGAAGGAATATTTCGACGGGTTTTCCTTAACAGCTTTAAGAAATATTATACATTCAATGTATACGGTGAGGAGAGAAATACCCACAATGCGCAAAATCTTGGCGGCTTCAAAATTAGACCTTAATTATACCAATAGTGAAACTACATTAAGAAAAATAATTAAATGTGATTTAGGCTACCAATTTAAACGATGCTACCAAAAAAGACTGGCTCTAATTGAAAGACCCCAAATTCAAGCGTGGAGGGCTAAATATTTACGACGTATGAAAGAAAATGACTCGCTTGCTAATAACAAAAGACCCGTTATTTATCTCGACGAAACGTGGATACACGCACACTACACGGTAAAAAAATGTTGGCAAACAGCAACCGATGTCGGAGTGAGACGGAACGACAGCCCCGGCCGCCGATGGATAATAGTTCACGCGGGAAGTGAAAGCGGTTTTGTTGACAATGCCCTTTTAATGTTTAAAGCAGACACCAAAACGGGGGATTACCATGATCAAATGAATGCTGAGAATTTCACCAAGTGGCTTACAGAAAAATTAGTACCCAACATACCACGCAACTCCATAATTGTGATGGACAACGCCCCTTATCACAGTAGGGAAGAGAATAGGCCACCAAGTATGAACAATAAAAAACAGTTGATGGTTGAGTGGCTACAAGCTCACAACATCGACTTTCCCAACGACAGTACAAAACCTGAACTGTATTTATTAATTAAACGGCACAGACCGCCGAAAAATTATAAAATTGTCAATTTATTAGCTGCCAATGGCCATGAGGTCGTTAGATTACCACCCTACAACTGCGACCTCAACCCCATTGAGTACATCTGGAACCTGGTAAAGATGAGGGTGTCAGAAAAAAATGTGGAGCAGTTGGAAAGTCGCATTGAAGCTCTGACATTGGAGGCGTTGGCGTCAATAACTCCAGATGACTGGCGAAAGGAAGTCAATCATGTTAAACGGCTTGAAGAGGAATATTGGAAAAAAGATTAGAAGAGAAGACGGCAGACGACAGTGAATCGGAAACGACAGACACAGAAAGCAGTTCTGATTCGGAAGACTGTATGAGTGGAATTGAATAAATAGGGTAAGATTATATTGAATTATATATAAAAAAAATTTTACATACTATCCTGGTGTTATTTGGTACTCTGGTTTAATTCCGCTCACAAATTAACAGAAATGTAGTTAGCAAAAGTTAATAAACATGTAAGAAAGATATACGAATAAGTATATTTTTCTTACGTCTACAAGAATTATTTCCTTGAAATTTTTAATAATGAAAGTTTATTTGTCAGAATATGGATGAGTAAGTATGTGTATGTATAATAAAATTATAAAATACAAATAAATCCTTAACCCGAAAGAATGTTAAATGCAAAATTAATAAACTATAATTTTGCATTTAACATTCTTTTGCTAGCTGTCCTTTCGCGTGACAGATGACGTCACAAAGCTGTTATTGTGACAAGGTTCCATCGCAATATCATCGTGCGGGGCTTATACCCCGAGTACGTTAACACTAGCTACGTAAAATTATGACAATTTCAACATTAAACTGTTAAACTTTTACTTTTTACCGATTTAAAAGAAAGTGTTAAATATGAGGAATACGTTCTGAGATTTTCCTCCATATTTCATAACGTAACACATCGCTTGATTATATAAAGACATTAATTACTTACGGAACTTGCATCAGTTTTTTTTTGTGTTTTATACAATTATTAATTATATTTTAGTGTTGTTAGCTGAACCAAAAACTTACCAAAAAATCCGAACGGAAGGAAAAAGAACAAAAAAGTGTCACAGATAATCACAAAAAGTCACTGTCACTGAATTTTGGCGCGAAACCGCGCGGCCACACTATCACTTTCTTTTCCAATTATTTTCAGAATTAAAAAACGAAACACAACAAACAATTTCTACACGAGGTGGTACTACGGTCGCCACGTACGTCACGGACTGTGGCTTCACCGGTTGTGGTAAGACGATTTCTTGTTTACACATCAAACCGAGAAACTCGAACTAACCAATCGGGGGGAAAAGTTATGATGGAAACGTATTTCCGCATTTTGACGGTGTCATTTCAATATAGCTGCGTAATAACGTTAACAAACCATATTAGCGTAGTGTTGTGTCGCAATAGTTGTCTTGTCCGTTTTCGCAATTATGTCGTGCGGGTAGGTAAGCAAACATTTACTTGATGAAGGTAATCTTCGGCCGATTATGTTCCTATGCGAAAGAGTTTGAAACACCTGGCTTTAAGTGGCTCTATGATTGTTCTCAACTTAGAAGATGGATGATAAGGGCATAATCATTCATAGATACTGCGAATGTTTAAGATTCTGAGTTGCTTTTCAAGTAGGAGCCGCTGCTATGTACCTACTTGTGAAGCATCAGAGAACACCTTTTATAACCACTCAAAACCACTTATCTACAGCCAGTAAATTCGGATGCTATGTTGTTTACGGCACGGGTATCACAATATATTTCACTAAAACAAGAGGCCGATTGCCACTCCTCATTCATGTATTTTTGTAGAAGAGACACCAGGGAAACAACAGTTTTCCTAGTAATTTATAGGTGACAGAACACTACAGAGAACTACAGATGACAGAACTTCAAGTTACTACAATCTGTCAGATTTCCTTACTTTATTTTCAACTTTATCTCTAATGCTTTAAGGCTCAAGGTTGATTGTGAATATCTGACAGTTTGGGACAGCTTGACCTGCTGTCGTTTGTACGTAAAAATATGAATATGTATGTCACAATATATCGCTTGATTTGACACTGTTTTTAACTAACACAACAAATTAAACACTGGCACTAAAGACATTACACATTTACAATCTCTTTGACTGGCACATGTTTAAGATTTCTAGTCCCCATATCGCTTATCAGTGACGAAATCCTATTTGACATCATCTTAATCCAATTAATTCATGACACACTACAACTTTGCTTGGACTAGCGGTACCCCAAAGGCCTCTCGAACGCCCCGAGAATTATTAAGAGGTTTGTAGAATACCCGTTATTTGTCTACCCTCTTACGGACTACCTCTAGCGTCAATAATTTGTCTGCACGAGTGCAGATAGGTACTTGAATTTATATAATTTTTCAATGGCAAAGCCTTGCTGGCTGGCTGCTGACTTGCTGGCCCAGAGAAAAAGATCATTAACCAAAGTATGCATAAACATAAATACTCATTAAGACACGGCAATGTGCTCATCGCCGAATTGCTATTAAATTTTAATAGGCCTTTTAAGTTTAAAACAGACTTCGGAATCAGATTGACCGAGGCAAGGAAAACCCGCCGAGCATGCGCTATTCACAACTCGATTTAAAATTTTAAACTAACAAAATTTTCGGGTTTTGGACAGCGTTGTTATCTCATTGATTGGTGTTCGATTCGGTGCGAAAGCGTATCGAGTATACTTATAAGTAGTTGTGAATAGCTGTGCCGGAGAAGAAAAGATCCATACATGAGTCCGCCATGGAGTGAAAATGTGGTGCTCTTCCACAGCCAATGCGATATTTCATATCATGTCCACCAGGACATGACAAAAAAAAGTTTGACGCCTACAGTTATGTCCAACAGTTCCTGTAACGTGCAGACTGGTGGACATAACTGTAATCGCCAAACTTTTCATCTAATTCTAGGTCACATCATTGAACAACATTACGCCTACGATACCATTTTAAAACTATAGCGTTCTGTAACGGCTATTTCCAATGTACAGTCAAGACCAAAAGTCGAGTTGCAATCTCACAAAACTATGGCCAAGCAATACTAGTTGTAGTTACGACCTTCTTCTATAATAAAGTTTGATACACACTCATACACTTTGCTGCCCGCTTATGATTGTTAGGTACTACTTACTAATTTCAACGTCCACAGTAAGTGTTTCAATGGCCTAACGGTTTTCGCCTTGATAGGCGTTCAAGGTGGTTCGAGTTCAAATCTGATAACTTACAAAATATTTTTTAAATGTTTATTGGTGAGTTATGAATGCTGACAACAAAAATATCTAAAAATACCGATCCGCAACTTAAAGATGATACTTTCTTTTAAGATTTTTTCTATATTAGAGTCATTATAAAAAGATGACGGTAGACTTGAAAGAATCTGAATCACTCCTTCACAAAAAATATTCCGCTACCTACAATAACTATTATTAGCTACAATAAGTCAAATAATATTACTTAGCTGTTGTTAGTTGGTGAACATATAGTTACCAGTTTGTGTTATTAGTTTTACTTTTTTAATCAATATGAAGACATATGCAGCAATATATCTCAAATATCATATGAAACCGGCTTTTGTGTAAGTTGTTTTTATTATTATTTGTGTTAAGGTGCAAACTAATCGCTTGTTGCAAGTCTGTAATAAAATTGTTATTGTTTTAGAGAAATACTGTAAGCCGTTGGAGGTCAAGGTCAAGAGGTTGGAGGACGAAGGTAGCTGTCGAGACAAGTGAAACGAAACGACAATATTTACCGTTGAATAAACTTTTAAATCTTGCGAAGAAGGGAGGTTGCATTTGTGGTTTAAAAATAAACTGGCGCGACTGGTGGAGTCTTATCGAGCTAAACAAAAAAAAAAAAACTATTTATAACAATCACAGTGCAGAAGTGTCCTACAGAGTGTTTTAAATATATACCATTATATATCTTAATAACGGACTCTAAACCATCTCTAAAGTAATTTAGCTAAGTGACAGTAATATGTTCGGTTGGCTTAATGGCTAACAGATGTCGCCTTTTGCAATTTCAATACAAATTACTTTTGGTAAATTATAAAAACAATAATTTCAGAATTTGATAAGAAATAAGTTCGTTTACTTTTGAACTAAGAAAGCGCTTGAAGATTATAATCTCATGCCATCAAACTCCGAAAAAAGTCACTGCAGGATGACAGCACTAGTACCATGCTATACACGCAAAAAAATTGTAAATGTAATAAGCACTATTTTGTGTTTTAGTATAGATTAATTTAAGATTGCAATAATATTCAGGTTAAGCTTCAATCCTCTTTTCTTTAAGAAAATGAATAATTAAGCTATAACCTCTTTAATCATAATATATGCATAATATTATAATTTTCATATCTAACAACCAAATATGTTTTTTGTATTTTTTACCATAACAATATCATAAGTTTGTCAAGGATTACTTTTATATAAAATATTACAATGTTGCCGTTTCAACGTTTGTTTCATTTGTTAGTATATCTATACCGAATAATATACAGTATGTTAACTAACAGAGGCGTTCCCGTTAACCCGAAATAGTATAGCATACATACATGCTAAAAAAAAATATTTCCATTCGAAAACAAAATGTTTTAAAAAAATTTCCAATAAGAAAATATTCAATAAAAATTTTAAATTGACATGTAAAAGAAACACACTGTACACGCGAACATGAAAGACGGCAACGTCGCAATTTATTTATACATGACGACTACTATTTTGATTTAAAACAGGAGGTTTCAAATTTATTTCCAATTAGAATTTTTTTTATTCGGTTTTTTTTATGCTTATTTTTCTATGCTGATATTTTTATTTTAATCTATTAATGATATATATTAACGAGTTTAAGGGAACGCCCTCTGTTATTTAACATACTGTATAACTTTATAGTATATTGCATTATAATATGCTTATAGTTTTATTTTTATATATTTTTTTATTATATTACCTCTATAGTAAACTAAAACATATAATAAAAACCTTTTTTGGGATAAATATTCAATAAATTTTCCTATTCGTTTAAATATTATTTGCAAACATTTTTACTTTAAAATACAAATCAATTATCATAATTTTAAATTATATGAAACAACAAAAAGATTTGCCTTTATTAAGGATCGAACCCACAATCGCTCGCTTATGATAGCACCATTGTTAAGTGCGGCCGCTAACTTAACTTCAAATGAAGTAACGAAATTTTGCATTACTTTAAAGAAAGACGGAGACTGCGATAAAAAAATAATGCTGTAGTGTGCGTGGCCGGTTTAGCGCAGGCGACAGTAGTCTTTAAGGTGGAAATGGACTTCTACAGCTGATAGTACATATACACTAACAAAAGTATATTCTTATTAGAGACCCTCCAGACTCACAGGACTGCCTTTTGATCATTAGCATAGCCGCAGCCTAGATTCTAGATTTGTCCTCGGTTGCATTAGGCTCGTCCGCTTTTACATGGGACTTAAAACATAACGGCCGAAATATACTTAGGTATGTAATTACCTAAGACAATTACAATCCTGCTACAACAATCCTGCTACTTACAATCCTGCCCAAAGCTTCGGGGAAACATGGCTGGGTAGGTACGATGCGTCAAATGTTATTGTGTCGGGAGTTTGATCGTGGAGGGTCTCCAGATTAATCTCCGTATGGCGCAGCATCGTTGGTGGTGTTGTTGGATTTAACATTGCATCACCTCGCTCAACTGCCGTCTTCCTTTCTATTTACTAAGGTCCGTATTAAAGAACGTCACTCAAAACTCAAGCTCTACATATGTCTCGTTTCAAGCCATTTGATTGGTTGAAACTAGTTTTAAGTAATGTTTAAGCAGAGATCAATGCTTGAGTTTCATTCTGGAATACGCACCTAAGATTTTGAAGTGAATAAGCTTAATGAACTTGCGCGCTTTAACATCAACGATTGCATCACTGCTTACCATCAAGCGGGATTGCAGTCAAGCACTAGTCAATAATTATAAAAAAGTGCACTCGTGTACTCGATCTCATTTGCAAACACTTCATAATCTAAACGTGTGCAAAATTCTGTCAGTTGCCACTGAAGCAGAGCAAAGAGGAAAGGAACCAACCAAGTACAGTCTTTTGATAACCAATTTTATAAACGTGAAAAGAAAAGCAAAAGGAGTTGTAAAGCGAGGACTGGAACGATTTGCCAGCGGCGGTGTTTCCGTCGGACTACAATTTGAGTGTCTTCAAGGCTAGAGTGAATAGGCTCTTATTAAACTAGTGCGCTTTACCATCAACGATTGCGTCACTGCTTACCATCAGGCGGGATTGTGGTCAAGCGCTAGCTTATAATTTATAAAAAAAAAGCAAACTCTGAGATAAAATAACTGAAAGACTGCAAGTTTCACCAGCTCATCTTCAAGAAACATGTTAGCGAGCATTGCTATGATTAATCGTAAAGGCACCCACAACAAAACGTAAAAAATTACTTAATATATGAAAATAAAAGTGTGAATTTTCAGTCTTTCATTTGTATAACTCTGAAACGTCATTATTAGTTTTCTCAAAATAAAATGAGATGACAATAAAATATGAATTTGTGAACAACAGGATGTAACATCACGTGCCCCAATCTAGTCGAAACTAGTTTAAACAAAACGCTGCAAATGTCAACATTAACTTCATATTTTGAGGTTATGTTTTTATAGTTAGTGAATTTCGATCTTTAATGTGATTTGTGGGTTTTAGAAAGCATCTACTAAGATGTCCCTATTGAAAACTGTGTTGACGCGATATGTTTGTATGTATCTACAACTTTTGTGTTAAAAGTAGTACGTTTTGTAACCTAATCTTCTGTTGCTGTAAAACCTAATTCGAATATACAACTTACATAGCTACTATAATGACCTGTACCCTTCAACTAAGAATAGTCACAATACTAAATTATTGTTTTAGAAATTTGCTGCAACGAAGTTCTTTTCCCACTTATCATCACATTCCAAGTCCGTACATATAATTATTTTTTATAAATTTATAGTCTCTTTTTTTTTCAGTGCCAAACACCTACAGACCAACAGCGATTAGGTTTTCATCCAACTTAACATCTAGCGATGATACCCCAGTTGAAATGGAAAACCCTTACAAAAAGGAACGCCGCCAGTGCATCCTTTGCAAACTAAAGATTAAGCCGGACTACAAAAACTACAGATTACTGTCTCAATTCCAAAGTCCATACACTGGACGCATTTATGGGAGGCACATAACAGGGCTCTGCAAAGCAAAGCAAGAACTGGTAGAAAATGAGATCAGGAAAGCTCAAAACTGTGCTTACATGCCTTACACTTATAAAGACAAGAACTTCCTAAGGGATCCTAGGCTGTTTGATCCTGAAAACCCCATAAGATCCCATAGATTCTAAGTATTTATAGTTTTAGTTCTGTAGTTGCATTGTAAAGTTGTTGCAATAAATTGTCTAAAGAATGAGTGTTTTAATGATGTTTATTAATTCCTAGATTTATAAAACTAAGATAGATACCCCAAAAAGTATTTAATGTAATACAGTTCCTGTAAAAAGAGGCTAGAAGGGAGTGTCACCAAGATACCTTACCTAACAGATTAGTTTTGTAGAAAGTGATGTTGAGCCAATCCCAAATAAATTAGGTTAAGGTGAATGATGAATAAATCTAAGATGCTGAATGTCAATTCAGTGTGGCATGGCAATCTGCAATAGAATATTTAGTACATGGGGCTTCAAAACTTATATGGCCCAGGGGCCCTGGATTTTGTAAATTTTATATCCATACAAAAAAAAAGGAAACGGTAAGAATTCATAATATAACATTTATTAAATAACTCTTAAAATAATTAACTATTAGATAATATCCTCAAACTGACCTAAAATAATGTTAGCATCATTAGGTTCATTAAAACAATCATTTTCTGCATCATAGCCTACTAAAGATGGAGGTATCTTCAAGGACTTCAACATTTCTGAATAATCCATATTTTCTTTGTCATGAAACTTAGTTTTCATTAAATTTAGAAGTTCTATCAAGGCATCCTGACATCCTTTTTGCCATTTCTTTATCAAATTCCTAAGTTCTTCTGTATCTGGATTAATAGATTGAGCTAAAAGAAGTTTTTTTTTTGCTTCAATCCTGGCCTTGAGTTCGTCAATATCTTTTTGAGTTATTGAGCCTGTAGATTTTGCTTTCAATGGTTTACTGACTTTTTCATAAGTTTTTCTTATTAGAATTGTTTTTTTATTGTTGTCAAAGTCATCATCATCATCAAAAGAGCACTGTGATGGTAGTTTTTGTTGCGTTTTTGGTTTTTCTACTTTGGGTTTAATGATTTTGTTAGTCTTCAGTTTGTTTTTAGAAGATTTTGTGTCTTTTAATATGCTGACTTGGATTTTTGGAGATTTGTCAATGAAATCATCATCTTCATTCAAATCTTGTCTATCCTCTTTTTTAGTAACTATCTGTTCTTCTTCAGGCATCTTCTCCATCTTACTTTTTGATGATTCTTTATCACTTAATTGGATTAAAGGAGTCTCATCTGAATCATACTCTAATGCATGCATGAAAGGTTTTTCTTCTTCATCTTTCTTTGATTTAGTATCTTTATCAGAATCTTCAATCCTCTTGAATATCTTTCTTTGTATGACAACAATGCATTCTTTTCTCAGATCATTTGGACTTTTTTCTTTAATTTCATAGACAGCATCTGGTGATTCTTTAGAGTTCTCTTCATTTGTATTGATACTTTTATCATCACACAAATCAGGATTAGGAACAAAAGATGTAATCTTAGCAGTTTTGTAATCTGACTTCACTCTGGGTGACTGTTTCTTGCTCTTTTTAGACTTTGTCCTCTCAGGTGTAGTTACGACTTCTTTATTTTCAGTATTGTGAGTGTCTATTGTTTCAGAGATATGTTCATTATTTGCCAGTGAAGGGGCAACATCCTCTTGGGATTTGTTTATTGCCGCTAATAAAGTCTTCGATTTCTTTCTACGAGGTATTTCAACATTTCTGGACGGCGTTTTATCAATATCATTGCTTTGAACTACTAATTCATTTTCATCAACAGTGGGTGTTTCGGGAGTACTTTCAACGTTATCTTCCAAAACACGTTGTTTTCGCTTTCTTGGTTCAATCTTCTCTTCTTTCACTTCCTGTGTACTGCCAGCCAAAGGAGATATAAACGGTGAAGGTCCCTTGTTTCTCCAATTTCGTGATAGACCAAGTCTTCGACAAGGGGTTAATAAAGACTTACTTATACCGCCCGGAGTCTTCGGTGAGTTAGTAGCATTTGATTTTAATGACGACACATTCTTCATTTTCCTCAATTTAATAAAGAATAATTCATTTCTTGTAAATATTTTGTTTGTTTTGGAAATAATGTTGTGCGTGATGTAATCTGTCAAAGTATTCTCATTCCCGCCATCGAATGAATGAACCACACTACCACAGAATGAAAAACGAATTAGAAAATAGGTAACATTTTGTTTACTAAACTCCTTAGCTAATTCTATAAGGGTTGCCAGTTGTTATCAAAAGATTTTAGCCGCTGTATAGTAATCATACTTTTTTATACATAAAATTATGAAATCTTCGGTTCAATACAAAGTCACTTCATTAGAAGTCTCAAATTTTATTGCTATGCCCCCTAAAAATCACTGTACTTTATTACTAGACCTACCTGTGCTATAATTTTATTAAATCTATAAGTAAATTAACCGTTGCAAATTATTTAGTCAAATGTTATCAACTGGATCTTCAATCATTGCCAATATTATACGCAGTATGATGGTCAATCCTTCCGTTCCTACTTCCTGCCACTAGTGACTAGGGCAGCGTAGTATCTTCTTAGTAGTCTGTGCTAGGGCATTTGCCCATAGACGTACAGTATACATTTGCCCTACCATTGGCAACTCTGTTAACCCA